>OX439240.1:4149251-4749251 GCA_949319165.1 Sialis lutaria | reverse complement strand
GAGCGCTCGCTTCTCCCCTCGGTCGAATAAATCCGAACAATGTACATACCTGAAAAGGTTCAATTATCGTCTAAAACAATATTTTGAATTTGTATAAGCGCCGGGTCAAGCTATAGTACAAATTATAATGATATATTTCCTCTCCGTTTAACTGCCTTTTCTGACCGTAAACTTTGAAGCGTGTTTTCTCGAGTTTTAATTTTTATCATTTTTCTAAATTGGCGGGTGTGATTGCAAGAAAACTAAACGACCAATCAAAATGAACCAAAGCTTGTTGTCTTCAGTTTTAAATTCTTCTATATGAACTAAAAAGATTCATGAAAAAAAAATTCTAAACAACTTTTTTAGCAAGTTGAAATGATTTTTTTCTTGCAAAAAGCAACCTGAATTTTTTTTAATTTTAAATTTTTTTGGGTTTTTCTTAGTTCATATAGAAGAAAAATATATAAAAATTAAAACTTAGTTTTTTTTTTTGTCTCAGACAAAAATTACGAGCTTCATCTTTCCCGCCGATTGGAGACTGCGATTGCAAGGCGTTGTACAAAATTTCATATAAATTGGTTGCGTTTGAATATTTTTGTCTTAAATTTTTTTTAACGTTCAAATATGCAATAAAATAATCTGAAAAGTTTGCTTCACTAGCTTATTTTTTCTATCCTAAAAAAATTCCCCAAAAAACGCTTATTTTTGGCCTCATAAAGCAGAATACTCCCTTAATTCATTTACTTATTTTATAAATTCGGAAGTAACTCGGTCTGTCTGTCTGTTTGTTATTTTTTACGGCTAAACCACTGAACCGATCTTGATGAAATTTGGCAGGAAGATAGTTTGCATCACGAAGACTAGTTTAGATCCCGAAAATTGATTACAATAATTATGAAAAAACATTGTTATATCAAATCGTAAAAAGCATTTTGATTATAAAAAACTATACACTTTCAAATATTATTAAAATATTTTTTTAGAATTTTTGGATCTTTTTCGGTTAATTTTAATTAATTTATTTTAATAAATCCAGAAGATTTTTAAGGTTTCCACAAAATTGAGACTATCGGGTATAAAATCGTCTCGTCTCGGGTAAGAAAAGGAAATTAATAAAAATTATAAAAACCAACCCCAAAAAACTCAATTTATAAAATAATTGTATTTTCATATTATTTTCTGCATGTAAATAGAAAAATTCTCATTTAAGAAATTTTATGCATTTATTTTCATTTTTCAAATATTTTCACACCCCTAAAATCTCCATTTTTGCAACTACATATGTTATATGTATAAACAGATTAAAATCAAATTGTCTATTTGACAAAATCTTACAGAATGTAACTTTGGTACTACATATACTAAATAATTCATGAGATAGAAAACATAATATTACATATGTCATGTAGGCAATGAGAAACAAAATAGAAAAAAAACATATTATTTAAAAAGGGGACCTTCACACCATCAAGATGGTTAAATAATATTTATTTTCAAAAGAAAAAAATATGGGTAATCCCTAATCTCACACCATAAAAAAATTATAGTTAATAAATTATTAATAAAGCATCATATATTATTGTTTCAATGCTTAGTGTTTCCCAAAATGTGGTACTATACATGTAGGTAAGTGGGCTCTCACACCGGAGCAATATAGCAATATAGCAATAAAGTAACAACCAATTAGCAACTAGCAATATAGCGATATCGTATTGCTTTGGTGTGAGACAATATGTCGGATTCAATGTATATTGACCGATAGCAATAATATCGCTAGTTATAAGTTGCTAGTTTCTATATTGCTATATTGCTTCGGTGTAAGAGCCCACTAAGAGGTACAAGGTTTACAAACTTTTTAATATCTTTATTTAAAAAAAAAACACAATATACTTATCTGTCTTTTTGTCCACTTATAACTCGAGAACTGCTGATCCGATTTTCATGCGATTTATTTCGATATGTAGGTACGATATCTGATCAGATTTGAGTCAACGTTTGATTAAAATTGGTTAATAGTACTCGCATGTGAAGCCACGTGCAAAATCTAGTGTATTCTTCTAGCCTCAATGATTTTTGTCAAAATTAAAGTACGCTGGTTGAATCAATATATAAAAGATACACAAGTAAGTTTTGGGAAATACTGGTCTTTATTATACAGGATGTCCAAGATAAGCGTGAAATGAATGGGGATTTCTTAAACAGTAAGAGATACATATTTGGTTAAATGAGATGAATTATTTGTAAGAAAGGAGTGAGTTTTACTACCTACATCAAAAAATATTAATCATTTTATGTGATTTAGGCGGTATACCCAAATAATTGAAAATTCTGAATTTTTTTAAATGGCTGTAATCTGTAATTTTTTTGTCAAAGTAGATATGTACTTTTTTGTGTAGAATTGATTGGTGTATTGAGAATTTTTGATATCACGTTTAATTTCCGAGTTACAAACCCTAACTTTAGATTTTTTTATAGGTCACTAAGTTGGCTATGATATATTTGAACGTGTTTTTTACTCTACTTTACAATGATATGCCATTTGTCACATTTATTTTCGAAAATAAGTCGAGGTACTAAATACTAATGATATTTATCATATTTATCAATTGTTTAGTTACAAATATTTAAGTAGGCCATGAAAAACAAAAATTGTTTAAACAAAAATCTCAATAGCAACAATCAAAATAACAAATGAATATTTGAAAACAATAAACTATTACAAAAAAATATGTTTTTACTTTTTTTCTATAGTAAATATGATAAGTTACATATGGTTGTAGAGTAAAAACACCGTTTAAATATACTATAGCCAACTTAGTGGCCTATAAGAAAAACTAAGATTAGGGCTTGTAACGCGGAAAATAAAAGTGATATAAAAATTTTAAATACACCAATCAATTCTACATAAAAAGTGCTTGAAGAAACCGCAAACAAAAAATACCCATATAACCATGATAAAAAAGTTATAGCCATTTAAAGAATTTTAGATTTTTCAGATTTTTGGATATACCACCTAAACCACATAGAATTATTAATATTTTTTGATGTAGTAATACTCACCTCTTCCTTACAAATAATTCATCTCATTTAACCACATCTATATCTCTTACTGTTTCGGATATCTCCATACATTTCACACTTATCTTGGACATCCTGTATAAATATACTCGTATACGAGTCGAATAAAATTGAAAGTTTAAAATAGCTCTAAAAAACGTCTTGTGTTATATATCTTTAATATTCATATACATATATTATGTAAATATACAGAAAAGCTTTTTTATATATGGTAGTTATATTTGAAATATTCAAAAATAAAAAGGATTTCGTTCTAGAAATACATTTAAAGTATATTATATACATACATATGTGTATTTGTGCATTATGTACATGGAAAAAAATATATAATATACTGTAAGAATTACAGTTTTTCCCTGTAATATTTTACTCTTTGAAGATAAACTGCAAACAATACAGTCTAAAATTATATGATTATAGTTTCAGAGAGTAAAATATTATAGGTTTTCACTTACTATCCGAATAAACAGGGAAAAATTATAATTCTTATGTCCGGTATTATAAAGGGGCTAGCAAATTTGCAAGCTAGCAAGCACTCTCAAATTTATATATCAAACTTATATGACAGTTCTCTTGGAGTTTTCTGATGATTTTGACAACTTACGCGTACGCGTTTTATGTAAACATCAACGGTATTAAAACAGTGGTGATATTATGAAAATTATTTTATACGATCAGAGTCACCAACTGTGTTACAATATACGTTGAAGTATCACTGCTCTAAATTTCGTAGCAAATCAATAGATACTATCACAAAATTAATAACCTCTTTTATGAGTGCTAGCTTATAGCTTGCAAATTTGCTAGCCTTTTTATAATACTGGACATTACAGTATTTTTTTCCGTGTATATGTACTATTAATTTTATATATTTTATAATTTAAATGGTTAACTTATAAATAAATATAAGAAATAAAAAAATTATATTTTATTTATATATTGTGTTATATTATATTTTGTTTATTTTTTATATATAAATAAAATTTATTTACATTTAAACCGTTAATAACAATATTTTTTCCATATTTATTCATTTAATTGTTTCAATTTTGCTTCCTCGCCATATCGAAGCAGTGGCGTATATAGCTTTTTGCGATGTGGGGGATATGATAGTATTAAATCCCATAAAGTTATATTTTTCATTATAAAAATCATCTTTTATCTGGTGTAAAGTACAAAAATTGAACTCATGGGGAGAGATTGATCCCCTTAATACCCCTTATATACGCCACTGTATCGAAGATACGAGAAATATTGCAGTAAATAATTTACAGCAAAAAATATATTTACAATTGTCATCATTACTAATTTGACTAAAAAACGAAATTAAAAATGGCTATTTGTAGGTAAGGTATTGTTTCATTATTTTTTTGAATTATGCTTCCTTGCTATATCGTCGCTTATCTAACAATACCGTTCAATTAATTTTGACCAACTTTACAGGTGAGCGAAAAAACCGTGTATATGTTTTATATAGGCTATCGGCTTGCGCGCTGTCATTATTTTTTGAATTCTGGTCTCTTATTGTCCGAAACGTCTAGAATGTGATTGGTAGATCGACGCGCAATGAGTAACTCTATCCAATGACATTTAAATGTAAAAACCGCTAATTTTCGACTTGAGCGGTGTTGTTATAAGCGACGATATGCCAAATCGAAGATACGAAAAGCTCTGTGATCATTTTTCTAAGAGAATAAAAAGTTGTTCTCCGCTTTCAAAATTTTAACTTAATTTTCCCATTTTTTACCTATGAGCCGATAGTAAGGAGATTTGACCAGTTGGTTGGATCTGGCTAGAGGGAGGTCCCATTTAAAAATCTTTAAAACGTATGTAAGGGGGAGGGGTGATACAGAAATAGAATTTAACAAGTCTAACCCATACCCCACTCCTTGTGGGTACGTCACTGCTGAAATATATTGAAAATATGTAGGTAAATATTGAATATATACATATTCATCAAATTTGTACAAAGTATACAAAAATAACAGACATTTCAAGGTTTTTATATTATAAAATAAACTTTGTAAAATTTTCTTAATATGACCCTGGGCTTATCTTTTAATGTTAGTTTTTCAGATAGATATAATAACACTTTTCTTTAGTTTTCTATAAATTTTTAAGATTTTATATTTTATAATATTTGTAAAACAATTTAATACGGCTCTAACCTAATTATTAACAAATTAATTATATATATTTTTAATTTATACGTCATATATCTTAATATACACTCACGGAAACAATTAAAGGACCACTTGATTTTATCGAAAAAATTGCTCATTTTCAGAGTAGTGCCAATAGGTCAAATATGATTATTTTGTTACATATAGGCTCGGGAAATGGAAGGAAATTTTATATTCTTTTCGAATTCAGGAGTATTTTTGTGTTATTAAACGTTTTTTTATAACCAAACCGCGGTTGAATAAAAAAAAAAAAATTTTTTTTTTGCGATTTTGAAAGTTGCACACGGGGATGCTTAAATTTTTTTTTCAACTTTTATGATAGACATTTTTTAGGAAATTTTCTCAGTTTTAAAACGATGTTTTCAAAAAAAAATTAACATTTTTTGGTGTTGCGATATCTGAGTTTGAATGAAAAAAGTACCAAAATGATTTAAATGTCCATAAAAAGCCTAATTTGGGTCATACAAAAAGAAGAAAAAAAGAAAATTCAATCTTAAGCAATTACCTATTGTCTAGTAGCTTCTAAAAAATGATTAATTTTAACTTAACCCTTCAAATACGGAAAACAAAACCATGTTCGAATTTAAATAATCCTGTAAAAATGACCCTTTTTAAATCTTAGTTATAATGTTAAGAACATATTCAGAAATTTAATTCTATCAAAGAACATGAAAATTAGACATGTTACCTTTAATGTAAATAAAGGTTCTAATAAAAATCTTTTAATTTGAATGAGATATTGCTTTCTGAATTTTTTGCATACGTTTAGGACTTGACCGTTCTTTTAACAACAAATTTTTCTTTGAGATTTTTTTATCGTAAAATAATCAATTTTTGAGAAAATTTGTAAGAGGTAAAAAGTTTTTGTGTTTTGTAAAGGAATATTCATAAATTTTTTCAGATGTCTTGTATCAATAATATGGGATCATTTTTATTTTTAATAGGGTATTTTATTCATTCAAACTCGAATACCTCTGTATCAAAAAATGTGACAAACATTTTTTTAAAAGCATTTTAAAGCTGAAAAAATTTACTAAATGATGGCTACCTATCTTATAATTATGAAAAAAAAAAATCAAACATACCCGTGTGAAACTTTCATAATTGTAAAATATTAATCAGTTTTTTTAGTCAACTACGTGCGGCCACAAAAAAACGTACAGTTACTTTAAGTTAATTATTGCTTGAATTAAATGAAATATTATTGAATTTTACAAATCGAGAGTATTTAATTAAGTGTTATTGAATGATTTTTCATGGTTACACGCACATGAATTGAAATTGAAAATTTTGATGTTTTGCTATTATGGAAGTTTCACTCGGGAAGGTTTGATTTTTTTTTCATAATTATAAGATAGGTAGCCATCATTTAGTAAATTTTTTCAGCTTTAAAATGCTTTTAAAAAAATGTTTGTCACATTTTTTGATACAGAGGTATTCGAGTTTGAATGAATAAAATACCCTATTAAAAATAAAAATGATCCCATATTATTGATACAAGACATCTGAAAAAATTTATGAATATTCCTTTACAAAACACAAAAACTTTTTACCTCTTACAAATTTTCTCAAAAGTTGATTATTTTACGATAAAAAAATCTCAAAGAAAAATTTGTTGTAAAAAGAACAGTCAAGTCCTAAACGTATGCAAAAAATTCAGAAAGCAATATCTCATTCAAATTAAAAGATTTTTATTAGAACCTTTATTTACATTAAAGGTAACATGTCTAATTTTCATGTTCTTTGATAGAATTAAATTTCTGAATATGTTCTTAACATTATAACTAAGATTTAAAAAGGGTCATTTTTACAGGATTATTTAAATTCGAACATGGTTTTGTTTTCCGTATTTGAAGGGTTAAGTTAAAATTAATCATTTTTTAGAAGCTACTAGACAATAGGTAATTGCTTAAGATTGAATTTTCTTTTTTTCTTCTTTTTGTATGACCCAAATTAGGCTTTTTATGGACATTTAAATCATTTTGGTACTTTTTTCATTCAAACTCAGATATCGCAACACCAAAAAATGTTAATTTTTTTTTGAAAACATCGTTTTAAAACTGAGAAAATTTCCTAAAAAATGTCTATCATAAAAGTTGAAAAAAAAATTTAAGCATCCCCGTGTGCAACTTTCAAAATCGCAAAAAAAAATCAATTTTTTTATTTTTTATTTAACCGCGGTTTGGTTATAAAAAAACGTTTAAAAATACAAAAATACTCCTGAATTCGAAAAGAATATAAAATTTCCTTCCATTTCCCGACCCTATATGTAAAAAAATAATCATATTTGACCTATTGGCACTACTCTGAAAATGAGCAATTTTTTCGATAAAATCAAGTGGTCCTTTAATTGTTTCCGTGAGTGTATATAAATTACGTGTCACATGTTTGTCCGCGATGGACTCCTAAACTACTTAACCGATTCTAATCAAATTTGTACACCGTGTGCAGTTTGATCCAACTTGAAAGATAGGATAGCTTACATCTCAATTTATGATCGCAATATTATTATTATTTTATTGCAAATTATTTGTCTTTATCTGTTAGCTCCAAACGATTCTAACAGATGGTGACATCTGTTGACTGGATTGAGTAAGTATTCAATAGATGGCGCTATGTCAAACTTCCAAATGTTTCATATAACCTACAATTTAATAGCATAACCACCACATGTTGCTAAAGTATAGGTTAACCACAGCAACGCGTGGCCGGGTCAGCTAGTAGTATATAAGATAAACCTAGCTAGGAAAAAATTGTAGATCTGCAGAGATCTACTCAGATCTCGACAGATCTCCATTTTGAGACAACATCATATTTTTCACTGGTTTTTGATCTGTGGAGACTTGCAAAGATCTACAATAACCTACAAAGATTTAAAAAGATCTACAAAGATCTCTAAAGATCGTTGTAGATCATGATAGATATTAAAACGTTGAAAATTCATTAATTTTCAACGTTACAATAATCTTCAGAGATCTTTGAAGATCATCGTAGATAGTTTTAGAACTTTGTAGAGGGTTGTAGATCTTTACAAGTCTCCACAAATCAAAAACAAGTGAAAAATATGTTGTTGTCTCAAAATGGAGATCTGAGTAGATCTCTGCAGATCTACATTTTTTTCCCGGGTATCTAGTAACAATTTTGTCACTCATAAATTTTAAATTATTTTAAAAATTCGAACAAATTTTCGGATACGTAGTTTACATTATAGCAGTGACGTAACCAGGCTGAGTGTTTGGGAGGTAGGGGGTAAGGTGAAGCAATACGCGATGTGCTTTTGATACGGCACGGACCCTTTGTCCTCCCTGTCCCCATTGAGAGAGCGCTTCACTGAAGTACATGTCTGGTTTTTTTCGATTTAACTTTTAAGAATTTTTTTTATTGATTTAATTCGTTATAACGTTGTTTTTGTTTTCTACAATTAAATAATTTTGTACGTTAATTTTTCAGTACAGTATTGATTTATTGATGAGTCTGTACTGAAATTTTTTCATACATATTTATTTTTGCATTTTTCACTACACTTTTCTTATATTTGAAATAATAGTTATTTAAATGACAAATTAAAATTTGTTGCAATTTTATTAATTTTGTGTGTGTTTTCGATTTAGTTAGAAATATTATAAAATAAACTATTAAATCGACGCCGGGCCCCCTACAGCCCCGAGCCCCCAGAATAGAGTCCGGTCAGCCCTCTTTGTAGGGACCATGAACTGTAATCTATATAAACAATATTTTTGACTATTTTTCATGTAATTTTTTATTCAAATCGTATTAATTTGAACAAAACAAATTAATAAATACATTAAATGCGCAAACATTTATAAAGAACATTTAAAACAATAGTTAAACAGAAATATTAATTCAGAATATAAGTTAAATTAATTAAACTTTCAAAATATAAAAAAAATAACTATAACAATGAGTTCAATATCGTTGCCGCCATATTTCAAATAGTATATTAATTTAATACATAGTTAGTAATTTAGGGTTTCGCCGAACGTAGCGCTGTATGCGCGTACTGGAATCAGTTCAAACTAAATTAGACAATACCTAATTGATCATACATAAATTGAGAAAACTTAAGTAATAAAAAAATAGAAAAGTTCATAGTTTTTCGGGTCAATCCGCAATCCTTTTATATTGTTAAAGTGGTAAAAAACATAATAGTGACAATCGCGAATATAATTTGGCTGTATATATTAGGTATTTCTTTCAGACAGTGTAGTGTCCAGTGATTTTGTTTATGTAATCGCCATTTCGCCAAAAAGAAATGCCATTATGTTTCTTTTACTTGTAAATTGTTTTACATATCAGTTATTAATATAATGTGTGTGCAGTTTTATGTTATTAAGTGTTATAAATATGTTTAAACTTCAATATATATGGTATTTAATTGTTCGTACAGTTAATTGGTGGTTAGGTTCTTTTTTGTATGCTATTTTTGAGTTCAACATATCAATTTGAGGTGAGTACCATTTTGTATTATCTGTTTTTTAAATAGAAAACAATTATTAATTTTAAACGATCCAGCTGCACCAGCTTACGTAGTTGGCATAGCCCTGCCACCACTGACAAAATTTTTAGGTTATGTATGTATCATTTTGGTGTCCCAAAATTATGTTATGATGAATATATATTTTTTATGTCTCATTTACAGTGTTTATTCGATGTAGGTATCAAAATATAATGCGACATATGGTTGAAAAGACGTTATTTAAAATACACCAATACCTCACTTTGCGTCGTGGTTACGTTCCAAAAAAACACGACACAAATTGAAACGAAGCAAAGTGAATTATGATTTTCTATAGCAAACCATGTAAAGATCGAAGATAGGTTCCAAGGTTACAAAAATACTACTTTTTAAAAAGAAAATTGAACAAAGTAAACATTTAAAAAACAAAAACAATATAAAATTTTATTACATACATACAAAAAACAAAAAAAAAACAAATTCAATTAAAACAAAATAAAATATTCAATTAATTTATAAAAACAAAATAAAAAATATATCACTGTCTGATGAGTCCATAGTGGCTGTTGTCGTAAGTCTGCTTTCTTTCACAAAAAATTGGTCCAATGTTTGCTGAACAGTTTTTTTTTCAACGTAAAATAAATTTCCTTGTAGCAATTGATATTCGTAGCTACCGCCTGGGACACTTTAAAACTCCTTCCGCTGTCAGGATCGTTTTTAAAAAAAAATCTCCATAGCTTCGTCAATCAAACACATCGCTTTGGAAATTTGTTTGGAGGTTAAATTAAAAACTCTGTTAAAATACTAAGTTAAAGATTCGAAACCAAAACAACGCAACTTCGAAAATCTAACGACGCACAGTGAAAATTAGTACTAATTCAGCAGCGACGCAACTTCGAAAAAACGCAAAACGAAACGACGCAAAGCGAGGTATTGGTGTATACCAATTTTTTAGGCGCACCGCGTAACATTTTTTTTATTTTTAGTTCATTTAATTACACAAGGTTTTTTTTTTGGGGGGGGGGATGCTAGAAATCTTGATTAAAAAACTTACTAAAGGTTAGGGGGAGAGGGGGGGGGGGGTCATCTAATATAAGAAATGTTTTTTCAACCATTCTATCAATATAGTTACGTATTCTACTTAAATTTTGACCGATATCTAAAAGCGATATAGAGTTTTAGAACACTAGTATAACCGTTTATTAATATACATATTTATTAAAAATTGAATATTCACCCCAGTGTCTTGTGTTAAGTGTTGTCCTGATCAAACAAGGAACATTGCAAACTCATTAATATGCATAAATTGACTCTGGCTTTTCGATAAAGCCTTTCCTCTATATATGTTCATAGCTGTTAACTGCGGAGTTCTCCGATACGATAGTCGACGGCAGTGGTGTAACAGTTTGGGGGAGAAATAACCTCCTTAAAAACATGTGAGAAAAAACGAACTAGTCTTTGAAAACTTTTTATATTTCTTCAATATCCATCTGTCTGTTTACATAAATTTTATAAATACCTATTAAGATGAAATTTGGTGTATGGACGTATGTAGATTGATAACCCAAAAACAGAAATGAGATTTTTGAAAAAAAAAATTTTTTTTTTGGACTCCCACTCCCTTCTCATATACTGGAAAATGTATTCAATTTTTTTTTAACTTATTAAAATGACTTTAAATAGGTCTCCTAAAATGCAACAAAAAATATTTTAACAGGGTGGCTAGTTTCTGGAAAACCGGGAAAAGTCAGGGAAATGTCAGGGACTTTGATTGGAAGTCAGGGAATTTTTATAATGCGAAAACCACACAAATTCTCGTAAATATCTAAACAGTTATCTATTAAAATTTATATGAAAATATGTGACCTTTCTTTAGGTTTTATATCTAAATTTTAAAAAACAAACAGGAGAAAACGGTAAAAATTCTCCAGGAAAACCGGGAAAAGTCGGGGAAATTTTTAAACACCTATTAAGACCTTTTGAATAAAACCCTTCAGTCACGATATATTTGCGTCCAAAGTCTATTTTCTAAACTATCGATTAAAAAAAATCTGAAAAATTCCAGAATGTAACTTTTAATTAGTATCTACTTTCACTGAAAATTATAACAAACATTGTTAAAACATTTTTGGTCCCTCTTCCCATAGACTTACCCCACTTACCCCGTTGAGTGAGATGGGTCTCCTAAAATGCAACAAAAAATGTTTAGAGACATTTTGATCTAAACCCTTCAGTTACGATTTATTTGTGTTGAACACCGTTACCAGAGCGCCCCCCCTCTATTTTCTAAACTATCGATTCAAAAAATCTGAAAGAAATCCAGAACGTAACTTAAAATTACAAACATTTTTTAATCACTCTAACCCATAGACTGAAAAGTGTACTCATATTTTTTTCACTTACCCCATTGAATGAGATAGGTCTCCTAAAATGCAACAAAAAATGTTATATGATTTTTTCATTTTATATATTTGGTTTTCAATGTGGTTATTAAAGCCCCCCCCCCCCCCTATAATTTCTAAACTAACGATGCGAAAAATCTGAAAAAAATTCAAAATGTAACTTCTAATTAGTAGTTTCAATAAAAATTATAACGAACACTGTAGCGAAAATAATTTATGAAAATTTTTGAAATAACTTTTTATAAATCGTAGTGAAATGACTACGGAACCCTATCATGTGCGTGCCCAACACGCACTAGGCCGTTTTTTTAATTATTGTATATCGATTTATTACAACCATAGACCCCCACAGAATATCATATAGAGAGCGCCACTGGCTGTAAACATGACGCTACCCAAAAGCACCGTGTTTTATCTCGAATATTTGAAAGTTTGATGATGATTCAATAATGATTTGCGTATCGGATACATTAGAGATGCTGTGTGCGCTCGATGTTCGCTCTAATCGTGATTATTAGGGCCCATGTTTGTTTATATGTAGTGTACATAGGTAATACATGTATGTAACATGTATATATGCATGTATATGTGATTATCTGTATAGGTATTTTATTGTAGTTATTGATTGATTGAAGAATTTGTATTCAAAGAAACAAAAGATTTAAATTCATCTTCTTTTTAAATTTTCATTGGATTATTTAAAAAGATTCTAATATTATCTATATTTACCAAAAGAAAATTGAAGGGTTGTTTTTTTTTTAATAATAAATGGACAAAATTTAAATCATTACATTTATATCAATATACTTACATACATATTATGAAACGCAATGTCTGTCTATCTGTCTGTTCGTTAGTACGACTATCACTTGAGAACCACTTATCCGATTTACGTGTTTTTTTTTAATTTATAGATATGTTCTTTACCTAGGTTTTAGTATACCTATATTTTGTTACGTTAGGTAACATAGAGCATGAGCAGTAGGGTGGCCATTAATTTTCTTATTTTCGAATTTTTTTAAGGTCACCCCTCCCCAAATTTCTTAAAAGTAAAAAAAAAATAATGTATACAAAATTTTCAAGTGATTGGATATTATTAACACGTGCCATGCACCGAGCGATCGAATAGTAACACGTAAAATGCATTTGATTTTTTCAAATTTTCTTTAAACAGCTGTATCTCTGTGAAAATTGAATGGATTTTGATGTTCTAAAACGCATCTTAAAGCTGACACTTTCTAGTTTTTGTATCTTTTATTCGATTTTTTTATCGCTTCGCACTACTCGTTGAGAGATTTCAGAAAAGTGAAACCTAAAATTTAATAATTCAAAATTGGCATGCCAAACTTCAACAGTAAGTTGAAAAAATTATGTTGAGCAAAAAACTTTATTTTAACATGTCTCCGAAATTTTTCGAAAGAGAATTACAGCCCCTTTTTTCATGGAGCTATAACTCTCTTATGAAAAATTTTCGGACACATGTTTAAATAAAGTATTTTGCTCAAAATAATTCCTTGAAGTTTGGCACGCCAGTTTTTTTCCTGAAATTATCCTGAATTATTAAATTTTAGGCTTCTTTCACTTTTTCTGAAAAAAATCAAATGCATTTTATGTGTTAATATTCGATCACTCGGTGGCACGTGTTAATATCTAGTAAAGAAAATGTGTAGAGTAAAAAAATATTAATATTTTTTCAACTATATTTTTCAAAAATAATTCCGTAGTCCACGCGAGCGAAGCCGCGGGCAGAGTTAGTCTATATAGTATATAGGTTAATAATCTATTATATCCATTTATGTATAATATTTATAATTCGATTTTACTGCTTTTGTTTCTAAACGAGTCGTATATAGGTTAATAAATTATTTTATTTATTTATGTATAATATTTATAAGTAGACTTAACTGTTTTTGCTTCTGAACGAGTCGTATATAGGTTAATAATAATAAATCTCTTGGTGGACGCTCGGATAATTGTATTGTATCGCTCCAGTACCCACAAATTGCTGCATATGATTTACAGCCTCACATAGCTCATTGTGTAGCTCCGGCGTGTAGCTCACTTAATAAAAACTTGTCCATGGTGTTGTCCCGAAGCTCAGTTACCGTACAGTAATAAATTTAAGCACAGTTTGTTAACTAACTGAGGTGCATACGATACAGTTAAGTTATACTATGTACTATTAGGTATAAGATTTTCTATCTCCAGTCGCACCTCCCCCTTTTTTTGAAGTATAATCAAAATTTAAAGGGGATAGCCACTGTGACGGAAAAAAAATAATTTTTTTTTATTAGATTTTTTTAAAGTTTACATATTCATAAATATGTATACAAAAAAATGAGTTTAAATTTTGAAAATTGACGGAGTTACAGTCAATTTAGTGAGACGATGTAGCACGGCCGGTTATGACATAACAAAAACATTAGACACGTTTATCTCGGAATGACATTTTTGGACCTGGTCGACACGATTCCTCAAAGACTAATGAACCGATTTCAATTTTTTTTTATTATAATTTTCGTAATTGTAGTAGCTATCGTTGCACGTAGCCGATTTTTGAAATTTTGATAGTTACTATTTTTAAAACCGCTCTAATAAAAAAAATAGGTCTTAAAAATGAAAAAAAATTTCAAACGATCGCCATTTTGTGAAAAAATAAAATAAAAAAAACAGCTACGTGCAACGATAGCCACATTCATACAGATATTGATAAAATTTTTATTTATTTTTTTCATATAACCCTTCTCGAAATTTCGAGTCAACCATAGAGAAAAATATTTTTTTTGGTCGTCACATCGAGGCTCATAACTTTGTAAATATTTAATATTTTTCAATAAAAATTGATATTAAATAAGTTGAATATATACTAAATAAAACGTCCTTTACCAGATTCAAAAATAATTAGTTATATCTGTGAAAAAAATTCCCAAACATTTACAATTTTTTGGCCCGTCACATGCAATGGCTATCCCCCTTAAAAAAATATTTAAATATATTTTGAGAAAATTATGCATATAATGTAAAGATTATTATCAAAATTATTTTACGAGCTAAAAACAGGGTTATGCTCTGTACTATTATTAGATTTATTATAACGAGTTGTCCCTCCCCATTTTTTTTTTGAGATATAATCAGACTTCAAAATATTTTAATACATTTTGAGCAAATTGTAGCTATTATAATGTGAAGATTATTATCAAAATTAGCTAAATACAGGTCTTCACTTTTTCTTCTGACTGATTCGGGACCCCTTCTTCACATTAGGACCCAAGATTAATGCTTTCTGTGTAACGTGACAGTGACTATTAACAAAAAGCTTGAATTTAAATGCACTTTTTATTTAATCGTTTTCTCTTATAACAAATATACTGCACGAAGAATTAATTATTCAATATTAAACAAATATACAGGGTGTTCGCGGAAAGCGAGTGATCATTGCTAACTTTGTTATTATTGGAGCTAGAAGATCGGTTAAATGGGAAAAGTATAAGTATTTTTTCCGTGATGAATAATGGCGGTGTCAAAAAAACAATTGAATTTATAATTTCAGAGATATATTGAAATACAACTTTTTTTTAAATGGGGTATTCTGTATATTATTATTGAATTTTATAACGGATAATGTTTTCTTTATAAAAGTGAATACATGTATGATAGAAAACAAATTATAACAAGTATAAAATACTATGGCTAGGCCATAAAATGCACACCCCTTAAACATAAAAAAATGTATTAACTTATAATATCAAATAAATACGGTACAGGTACAATATAATTGGTGAAACTTAAAAGGATGTTTGAAAAAAATATTGGAGGTAATTAATATTATATAAATATATAATATGAAGTTTATCACTCATTAAGATTTTTTAGAAAATCAACAATGAATCTTGATATCAATCGATTATTACCTTTTTTTATTTAAATTTAGGATGTATTGTAATAAAACAACAATCATTTTAATTTACAATTTTTATATAACATATTTTTTTGTAAAATGTATAAAGTAAATAAATTAATTAATATCTAATAATAATTAAAAAAATAAATACATCCACATATTGCAGCGATAACAGCTGTGTTCACCTGATGTCTAGCATTTAAAATGAAACAACAATGTAACGTTTATAGGTTATATGACGTATATAATATATTTGTTTTAAAAATGCAAACTTACCAGATTTTATCTTGATTAAAAAGATTGATTGGCTTTGAATAAAATAATTAAAATACAGCACGTATCGATGTATATTGTACATGTATTTATACAGGGTCCTCCAATAGTGCGTCCGGCATTCCTAGCGCACTTCCTGTAGGAGATAGAAAAAAAAGTTTGGTACATAATATTATTGGTTTGAAAAGATCAACGTCGTAAAATTATTTTCAATAATACAGAGTGTTCCATTTTTGCGCTGTAACAAAAACAAACATTTTTTTAAATGGAACCCCCTATAACTTTTTCAATATTCCGATGTCATATTTTAACCTCCACATTATCATCTATTCATTTTTTGATTTGTTGACAGTGTTGCCAAGTTATAAATTTTTTTCCGAAAAATAATCCATAAACAGGGTCAACTTTAAAAAATCGTAGGGACCTCGTTTTTTTTGAAGCGATTGATTTTTTTAACAATAATATTAGTCATGATAAAGAGTACCATTTTGATAATAACCAATTTGAATTTAATTATACAGGCTGTCCATAAAAAAATGTCAAAATTTTCAAACTTAAAAATGATAAAACCCATTTTTTTCAAATGTGACTACCCTTTTTTTATTTCGCTATTCGATGGTGGGTTTCCTCCTTTTCAATTTGTATAGGGGATGTCCTATGTGTAAACCCCATAGTTTCTCAGATATTCAATACTTTTAATAAAATTAACCTTTTTATTACACTTTTATACACCGAAGTAGGCCGTGCTGATGAAAAACAAATGACAAAATGTAGTACTTAAGTATCAATGTAATATTTGATTAAAATTAATAGTTAAAACGGATAATCCTTATGTAATAAAATTATTTCTTTTATTTAAAAAAGTTATGAAAAGTTACAAAATTGAAAAAACATAATAGATAAAAGTTCAAAATAAATGTTCTAAATGTCTTCTATTTTCATCCAGGCTCAAATCATGGCTCAAATCAATTTGCCGGCATGTGTTTTTCATCAGCACGGCCTACTTCGGTGTATAAAAGTGTAATAAAAAGGTTAATTTTATTAAAAGTATTGAATATCTGAGAAACTATGGGGTTTAGACATAGGACATCCCCTATACAAATTGAAAAGGAGGAAACCCACCATCGAATAGCGAAATAAAAAAAGGGTAGTCACATTTGAAAAAAATGAGTTTTATCATTTTTAAGTTTGAAAATTTTGACATTTTTTTATGGACAGTCTGTATAATTAAATTCAAATTGGTTATTATCAAAATGGTACTCTTTATCATGACTAATATTATTGTTAAAAAAATCAATCGCTTAAAAAAAAATGAGGTCGCTACGATTTTTTAAATTTGACCCTGTTTATGGATTATTTTTCGGAAAAAAAATTATAATTTGGCAACACTGTCACTAAATCGAAAAATGAATAGATGATAATGTGGAGATTAAAATATGACATCGGAATACTGAAAAAGTTATAGGGGGTTCCATTTAAAAAAATGTTTGTTTTTGTTACAGCGCAAAAATGGAACACCCTGTATTATTGAAAATAATTTTACGACGTTGATCTTTTCAAACCAATAATATTATGTACCAAACTTTTTTTTCTATCTCCTACGGGAAGTGCGCTAGGAATGCCGGACGCACTATTGGAGGACCCTGTATATTAATTAACACAATATAATAATTATGGAATTTGAAGTGACATATGAAGAAATAGCGCCTACTACTATTAATAAATTATAAATAGTAACTACTCTATTTGTAAAAAAATTTCTTGTCAAAATATGAATTTTTGTTTAAATAAACTGCAAATTTCGTTACTTCTAGTTATCCAATTTTGTTGAGTTTTAATAGGGTTCTATTCTGATAATAGATGAAGTGAATTCAAAAGGATTGGTGCAAATTTATTTCGAATTGTAGCCTGTAGTTCGGCGTTTCTATCAAAAAAGCGGGTTAAATCGACAAATTGAACTTTATTTATATTTTTATAACAGAAAATTAAAACCGATCGATATTAAACTAAGTAAAAATGAAGACTGTAATGTTTTCTATCAGAAAATGTAAAAATTTAAGTGGGTTACTGAAGAAATTTAAGATATAATACTCATTTTATCAATTTATATCCGAAAAAAATTTTTAGGACGAGAGTAGAACACACTTCCAAGCAGAGCCTGCTTGGGGTGTGCAATTAATAGAAAATATCGAAAAATAATAGTGTGCTATGTAGATTTAATAAAATGCAAACAAACGATTGAAATATTTAAAACAATAGTTTCAGGTTTTTATACCATTTGTTCGCAAATTTTTAATGTTTTTGAATTTAATTGATAGCGAAAATAGTTATTTATTACATCTAATTAATTCTGAATAATACTCAAAAACGTTAAAAATCTGCGAAATAAGAAACAAATACCTCAAATTATTGTTTTAAATTTTTTTATCATTAGTTTGTATTTTATTAAATCTACATAGCACACTATTTTTCGATATTTTCTATTAATTTTATACTTGTTATAACTTGTTTTCTATTAATTTCACCATCATGCATGTATCACATTTTTATAACGAGAACATTCTCAGCTATAAAATCCAATAATAATATACAGAATGTTCCATTTAAAAAATGTTGTATTTCAATATTTCTCTGAAATTCGACATTCAATTGTTTTTTTTTGACAGCGCCATTATTCAACCCGGAAAAAATACTGATACTTTGCCCATTTAACCGATCTTCTAGCTCCAATAATAATAAAGTTAGCAATGATCACTCGGTTCCCGCGAACACCCTGTATAGTGCACTTAAATATAACTCTTTATTTAATATCTCTTTCTTAAACTATTATCTCAATGACCTTGAAATTTTGCAAGGATTTTTAAAATTTAACTATATTTCATTATTTTCAATGTTTCATCGAAATTTCTTTGCTATTTTTCTATGGTGTCAACCTCCTTAAATACTATAACAAATTGTATAACCGCATATACTACATAAAACTTGGTTATAAAATCTGAAACAAATCAATACAAAACATTTAAGACATCCAGAAGGGGCTGCTAAATCACCCAGACTGATCAATTTAAGATTCAAAGCAGCATATTCACTTTGCACGCCTCAGTGATGCTGTATGGACCGTCGGCGTCTCATCTCTATATCTAAGTTTTCAATAAGATTACGCCCGCTTCTTGCGGAGATATTTTAAACGCCTGATTGATGTACTACAGATATAATTAATGGAAATATGGTTGTATCATCTCTTTGCGAATAAATAAAATGTGATATTTATTTTAAGACCCTCGTTTTTTTACTTATAAAGATATAGAGTTGTTAAGAAGTCAGAGCGATTAATTTTATTTAAAATATTTGTTGAAGTGAAACTTCTTTGGCGTGCTAGTGAATAGGCATGATGCCACTAACAAAGTATCGTTGAAATTATTATTTTAAATAATGAAATAGGTTAGAAGGATTCTAAAAAATATATTTATTTTTATATTAAAAGCGAGATTAATATAATTTTTGTTAAAATAAAATAAAAATGCACAACGAACTGCATCGTGTTTAATTTTGCCGCCCGAACACTCCTACGTATCACGAAGTCGCCCGAACTTCCAAGATCGCACGCAGTCGATGCTCAAACTTGTATGAACATGCATCAACGCGCGTCAGTCGTTCTTTTCTGTGCTTAACTCACACACCTGTTTGTTTTAATAAATGTAATTTTGTGGGTCTATAATTATGAGTTCTAAAAAAAGCAGGAAGGTGATTTCTGTTGAAATGAAACAAGAAATAATTAGAAAAAGGATTTGACCCTGCAAGCCTCGGTAGACTGGATCTTGGCTTCTGGGCTCTCCTAAATCTGATTCTGACTAAAAAATAAAAAAACGTGTGTACAATCTTTTTTACGTTACAGTACTATATTTTATACTACAGAACGAATTAAAAATTTTAACATGTATTGTTATAACGAACTTTTTGCATAACGAACTCCCGGAATGAATTAAGTTCGTTATGCGAGGCACCACTGTAGTATGAAAAGTATATTAATCATCCAGTACTTCACAACTATTCACTTCCGCAAAAATCCTTTTTTTAGTACAAATCTTCATGATGGTGCTCACTAAATGGGGTGCTAATAAGGAGGTTCTGCCCGCGTACTCTTGGCTACGTCACTACTATTTTTTTACAGTGACAACATATAAGTTTTAAATAAAACAACAAAATAAATTTAAAATACAAATGTTTAATGCCCGGTCTCACCGCTCAAACTTATTTCTGTTCCATGGATCTCACAGGTTAGTCTTATCATATAATTAGCCAAGTGTCACTTAAGAACAAAATTCTGGGGAATTTTGAATTTTTGTGTACGTTGCTATGGTGTTTTGTGTCAAAATACAATTATCAATATAAATTATTTGTAAATCAGCAATGCTTTGTAAATGACCGTTGGTGGAATAAAATCGAAGACATATTAAAAGTTTGTTCATGGGTGATACTGAATTGTTCCTGTACAATAATTTCAAATATTTTATTTTTTGTTATTTATAAGATTAGAAACGCATACCATAAATTATTATATCCATGATATATTCATTGTTTTCGTCCATAATTTCATGAAAGATGGTTGCAATATTTATTTTTTAGCGATGATACCAATTTTTAAAATTTTCTGATAATGAACGTATGACGTATGTCATATATCTGTACAATTTTTAGTTTAAGTGAAACTAAAGTATCACTTTGACTACCACTTAAATTTAGGTGATACTTAACGACTTAAGGATCACTTAAAACGTTGGTGCAACAATTTTAAATTTTTATGTGTTCCACAATCACTAAGTATAAGCGGTGAGATCGGCCATTAATTACTCAATATAGATAATCCTGTATTATGGTAACAAGAGTGTAATATGGACTACTGTGGGCCATATTACACGCACATTTTGAAGAGACTGATTTTAGATTGTTTTAGATTTTTTATTTTTATTTTGTTTTAATTTAAGAATTCTATTTTTTCCTATTCGATCTCATTAAAAGATTAAATTCTATGTCCAATGAAATGATAAGTGCTGGTTTAGAATAATATTATCATAGTTTTCTTACCTAAAACATGAATGGTGTATATATACCGACTTTACTCTACTTATTAACTTTTCTATGAAAGAAAATACGTAAGTAAACGAGAACAAACATTTATATGATTACACTACTTAACAACTTCCCTCTCCCCTTCTACCCCCAAATAAGTTTTATATGGAATAATTCACGTCCACAATGTGGAATCATTAGCACTGCAACACAACTCGGCAAAGATGCTGTGATTGGAGACTGAAAACATTTAGTTAATTTAGCTTCTATATGTTTGTGTGCGTGTGTGCGTGCGTGCGTGCGTGTGTGTGTTTGACGTTATACGGTGCGTTTATCGGCAAGTGTATCAAGTTGGCACCCCCCTCGATGAAATTTTCTAATAGTCAAGATTCAAGATACATTAAAAAAATTAAGTATTCAGATTTGTATTTTTTAAAATGTATCTGTGCTTCTGGATGCAAGTTTCGTCTTATTTGGTCATTATCTTGTCTAACGTTGCGTTACACTTTGCAGTAGGCTCTGCAGGGTTCTTGGAAAGTGTCTTATGCGGTGTTTACACCGAGAAAACAAAACAGAAACACGGTGTTTTATGGCGAAACAGCAATAAACCCTATACGTTTTTAAATACGAATTTTAAAGACATAATGTTTCTGTTTTGTTTTTTCGGTGTATGTAAACACCGCATTAGAGTTTGAATTGTTTTGTTTTGAACATATTTTAAGATCGGTCACACAGTTTTGTAAAAAAATGCAGTCGTTTTCGGGCCTCTATATATAAATAATAATTTTAATGCTCTATGTAATTTTTTGTCTTTTTAATAAAAAAATATGCTATGAATTTTGATAAAATTGAAATATGTTGTTAAACATAATATAAAAATACATCTCCCATTAAAAATTTTCCAAAATTTTGTATAATTTTGAATAAACAACAGATTTAAAAAAAATATCAAAACCCATACGTGGGTGTTGCCGCCCAACTCACTTGACACAACTCAAAAAATACTCTTGCCAATCGATTCGTGAATCAATCCCGAGTTCAACGAGATACATGAAGCCATATATGAACAATTTTTAGGGGGGGGGGGGTCCATGACCAAAAAATTTCTAAAATGGGCTAAACTAGAAACACAGACCTACCATTTTGCGAAAACCCGAGGTCTCTAGGTGGTCAGACGGCCGAAATCTCGCGGTGGAAGACAGACAGACGGACGGACGGACGGAAAATGGAGCATATAAGCACTACCACTTCGTGGGTTGCGCTAAAAATGTCATTATCACAAATATATTTTTTAATGACCTGATATGATATTGAATTTAAAAATATAAAATAACAGTGTAAGATAAACTAGTAAAATTTCACGCGGTACCTATAAAACAAAAAAAATTGTATTTATTTTTGGACATTTATCCACCAAAATTACAAAAAAATTTGCCAATATATGCATTTGCATATAATTCGATCTTTAGTAATAAAAATTGTTTTTTTTTTTAATTTTGTCATAAATTTTACTTATTCGACAAGAAAATATTCAAATGGGGGCCGCGAAAATTTATTTTGTCTAGAACACGTTAATTTTATATGACTTTACTAGTGATGTAACGAATATTTGCATTCACATTTGCATTCGCGAATATTCGCACATTTTTAAACATTCGTATCCGCATTCGCATTCGCAGGTAATTTTTCGAATGTACTATGATGTATTAATAAATAAAAATATCGTTTTTTATTCAGAAAACCTTTTTTCAAAATGTCAATATTTGCAATGTTTAAAATAATGCATTTTTTACACCACTAGACTATACCTATATTTTTTTGCATTTAATATTATTCTTTTTTTATACTCTTTAAGATTAAAGCGATCGATTGTTTTGAGGAGGGGGGGGGGTAACTTTATGGGGCTTGAACAGAAGGGACATGCAGACACAATGCAAGCCGAAGTCTATCGGGCTAAATGCTCTCGATTGGGGGAAATTGAATTATTGCATCAAGGAGGGGGCGGCCGATGAAAATATATCTGTGAGATCAGTTCGTCGCCGGGAAAAACAACACGCCGCGCGGTCAAACTTTTAATAGTTCTTCGATATCCTGTTTTTAACTTCTTGTTTCTTTTATAGATAAAGAAACATTCAAGAAAATATATGTTATATTTTACATATCGGACGACTAACTGTTTGATGAATTACTAATTTTTATATCTTTATTATTTATTTACTATAAAATAGGTCACCACAATTTTTGTTGTAAAATATTACATTACGAACATTTACTTTAAAAAATTGATTTATTCAATCGCTGTTTACTTTGACATATTAAATGTCAATTTTGACGTTTTAAACGTTATTTTGACGTTTGCATAAGAGAAAAAATTATGTCCGGTAACATAAAGGGGCTAGTTAGCAAGCAATTTTAAATGACGTTTTGAATAGCATCTATGAATTTGCTATGGAATTTAGAGCAGTGATACTTCAATGTATTGTAAACACAGTTGACGACTCTGATCGTATAAAATAATTATCATTATATTGTTAAAAATTAAAAATATAAAAAAATAGGTGTGCATTAAGAAAAGTCTCGAATTAATATAATTTTTGTTAAAATAAAAATGCAGAATACAGCAATCCGCCATGTTAAATGGAACACCAATCAGAGCGAATGACGTCACACATTAGTAAACGTCAAAAGTGATTGACTTTTATTTTAGACAAATATCAATTCCTCTAACAAGATTATTAGGTACATACCTTATTTAAGAACTTATATACATATTTTGGAATTCATTTTTAACTCACAAAATAATTAAATTATTGTTTAACTCCGAATGTTTGATTATTGTTGACAAGGAGTGTGACGTCACAACTCTGAAATGTCACCTGCGAGCGTTTTGGCGTCAACTTCAAAATTAATATTAAAACAGTAAATTTTTGCGATTAAACCATTATTTTCTGCAGAAATAAGTATTTTTTTGGAAATAGAAGACACGTAGTATCATCATAGAATAGTTTTTTTAAATGACTCATTATGCCTATTATATCTGTATGAATATAAAATTTCAGATGTGTTTTTGATTTGCCACGACTTTCGTTTTCGGGTAAATCAATAAATGAAAAATCGTGATTGGAATTTAACATACGTGAAATGTACCGGAAAACCACATCATATACATATATGTTAAACAGTTAGTGTATGGTTCGTGACAATTCTACAAAATGTGTGAAGAAAAATTGGATGTATTTTTTTCCACCACGTTTTCTCGAAGGAAAATGTAGAAAACAATGCCAATTTCTCCCCTGGTGTTGAACGAGGGAAAATCGGGAAATAATGTTATTGTGAAGGTAAAGCCATAATTATTAAATTGATTCTTTGTTTCAAAGCTTTTTTTTAATGGTCGTTATATTTTAAGTCATTTAATGATTATGGTTTTATTACTTAGAACTCAACTTTAAGAAAAATATGATTTTTAGCGCAATCCACGAAGAAGAATATGCTTTATTTTCCGTCCGTCTGTCTTCCACCGCGAGATCTCGAACCCCTGACTACCTAGAGACCTCAGTTTTTCGCTAAATGGTAGCTCTGAAGTCCTAATTTAGCCTATTTTAAGAATTTTTCCGGTCATGACCACCTCCCCTCTCAAAATGGTTTATATATGGCTTCATGTACCTCGTTGGACTTGGGATTGATTCACGAATCGATTGGCAAGGGTATTTTTTGAGTTGTATTAAGGGGGATAGCCACTGTGACGGAAAAAAAATATAAAAAATTTTTTTCATAGATTTTTTTAAAGTATACATATTCATAAATATGTGTACAAAAAATTGAGTTAAAATTTTGAAAATTGACGGAGTTATAGTTAATTTAGTGAGACGATGTAGCACGGCCGGTTATGACAAAACAAAAACATTAAACACGTTTATCTCGGAATGACATTTTTCGACCTGGTCGACACGATTCCTCAAAGACTAATGAACCGATTTCATATTTATTTTTTTTATAATTTTCGTAATTACAGTAGCTATCGTTGCACGTAGCCGATTTTTGAAATTTTGATAATTACTATTTTAAAAACCGCTCTAATTAAAAAAAATAGGTCTTAAAAATGACAAAAAATTTCAAACGATCGCCATTTTGTGAAAAAATAAAATAAAATAAAACGGCCACGTGCAACATTCATATAGATATTGATAAAATTTTTATTTATATTTTTCATACAACCCTTCTCGAAATTTCGAGTCGACCATAGAGAAAAAAAAATTTTTTGGTCGTCACATCGAGGCTCATAACTTTGTAAATATTTAATATTTTTCAATAAAAAATATTAAATAAGTTGAATATATACATAACTAGCTGACCCGACAGACGTTGTCCTGTCTTAACTATGAATATTGAATTCGTTTACTACAAAAAAAATATATACCCAAAACCCAAGAATGCATATGAAAATCACCGTGGAAGCTTTAAAATTATACCCAGAAGCCTAGATGCATACGAAAATTTACTCTATATATATATTAAGATTTACTCTAGCCATAGGAGGCTTTACAGCCCCCCACCACCTCCCCGTAAAAAAGTGGGAACTCTCTTTAAAAAAGGGGGGGGGGGGGTTCGCCCCCCCCCATTTCCCAAAGGAGGCTTTACAGTCTCCCACCACTATCACCGTAAAAAAGTGGGAACTCTATTTTAAAAAAGGGGGCGGGGGGGCAAACCCCCCCCCATTTCCCATAGGAGGCTTCCTATGTTTCAAGTTGGATCAAACTGCACGCGGTGTACAAATTTGATTAAAATCGGTTAAGTAGTTTAGGAGTCCATAGCGGAGGAACATGTGACACGTAATTTATATATATTAAGATTACTCTAGCCATAGGAGGCTTTACAGCCCCCCACCACCTCCCCGTAAAAAAGTGGGAACTCTCTTTAAAAAAAGGGGGGGGGGGGTTCGCCCCCCCCCCATTTCCCAAAGGAGGCTTTACAGTCTCCCACCACTATCACCGTAAAAAAGTGGGAACTCTATTTTAAAAAAGGGGGCGGGGGGGCAAACCCCCCCCCCATTTCCCATAGGAGGCTTCCTATGTTTCAAGTTGGATCAAACTGCACGCGGTGTACAAATTTGATTAAAATCAGTTAAGTAGTTTAGGAGTCCATAGCGGAGGAACATGTGACACGTAATTTATATATATTAAGATTTACTCTAGCCATAGGAGGCTTTACAGCCCCCCACCACCTCCCCGTAAAAAAGTGGGAACTCTCTTTAAAAAAAGGGGGGGGGGGGTTCGCCCCCCCCCATTTCCCAAAGGAGGCTTTACAGTCTCCCACCACTATCACCGTAAAAAAGTGGGAACTCTATTTTAAAAAAGGGGGCGGGGGGGCAAACCCCCCCCATTTCCCATAGGAGGCTTCCTATGTTTCAAGTTGGATCAAACTGCACGCGGTGTACAAATTTGATTAAAATCGGTTAAGTAGTTTAGGAGTCCATAGCGGAGGAACATGTGACACGTAATTTATATATATTAAGATAAGATAAAACGTCCTTTACCTGATGCAAAAATAATTAGTTATATCTGTGAAAAAAATTCCCAAACATTGACAATTTTTTGACCCGTCACAGTGGCTATCCCCCTTAAGTGGGTTTTGATCAATTTATTTTCCTATCTTTAATGAAATGATTGTAATTATAAGGGCTGCTCGTTGAGATGAGAATTTTGTCTTGTTTCGCGGGTCTCGGTCAAACATCCATACTAATATTATAAATGCGAAAGTGTGTATTTCTGTATGTCTTTCACGGCTAAACCGCTTAACCGATCTTGATGAAATTTGACAGGGACATAGCTTGCATCCTGAGGAAGGATGTAGGCTACTTTATTTCCTGAAAAAAAAAACCCGAAAAATGTGTTTGATAAAAAAACTGGTATAAATGACATTTATACGAGTGACCTGTTTTATCGACTATAACAGAAATCTGTTTTACCTACCTAACCTTTTCTTCACTATGGGTAACAGTTTCTATACCTAACCTAAATTCCACGCAAACCATATACATGCTATACATCTTATTGTATATATGACGCGAACGAAGTTGCGGGTAACAGCTAGTTTATTTACGAATAATATAACAAATGTTTGATATATTGGTGTGCATCAAGATACAAAAAACCATTAGAATCTATCATCAGCATAAAATACTCTACTCCTACTTACATAATAACAAAAACTAACATAAAAACACGCATTATTCAATGGCAGGTACAAACATACATGCAGTGTTGCACCAAAATATGAGTAAGGGGGATTCTATAATAAAATTAGTTACACACAATGATAAATTATTATTAGCTTATTCGTTAAAAATCTATAGTTAATGTTAATATTGTAACTTCAGGTTGGCTATGATTTAAAATAAAAACAATTATAATTTATAGCTATCTCTGATCGAAATGTAGTTATAAATATTTGATTTTACATTTTTAATTTATTTTTTATTGGGTGATAATTTGAATTAAAAGTTTTGATTAGTTCAATCAATACTTTGAGAAAAACTGTAGGTAACTATGGTTTGTAAAATTGGGTATTCGTCTACTGTATTTTTTTTCTTTTATGTTGTCACCACTCTCTACATATATATTTATGAAAAAAATATAAACTTATGTATTTAGATATGTATACAATTTTTTTTTAAATATTTGCTAAAAAAAATATTTTTTTAATTTTTTTCAAAAACTGCTCTATGGATTTTTTTGATTTTTATAGAAAAACACTCGTAACACTTCAAAGAATCACCCCAATGAAAAAAATTTCGGCTGCAAAAACATTTTATTTAAACTCGTCATTTGAACACCGTGTAGAATGATTCCAAATTACTATGTATATCTATATTTCTATTAAAGTTGTCATTAATCTACTTCGTGTATCTACCGTCAAAACTAGCATATTCTAAAAAAATGTCACATTTTTTATTTTTATTTTTTAAATACTTAATCACTAAGCGTTTTAATAGTTACTATTTTTCAAACATCACAGGAATACTGAAATATTTAAATTAAATACTGTGTATCAGTTCTTTTACTATACAACCTTTACAATTTTGATTTACCTAAATTGTTATAATTTCATTTATTCCTATTTCCTGAAAATTACATTTTTTGAGTTGACACCTTGTTTGCGGGGGTGCGATATACATTAATTTTATTGAATTCGTGTTTCATTTCACACCCTATACATTGCCCTTAAAAATGTGTTTTTTTCCAATTTACCCCTTGAAATTAATCTCCAAAATAAAAATTCAACTTTTTATGTTTCACGTCTATAATTGGGTCACCACACTTTGTGATAAATTTTAAATTAATACGTCGAATAGTTTCAGAGAAAAATACCGGTGACAGACAGACGGATAGATACCGAAGTGATTCCATTTGACACGGAACACTAAAAAATTATAAAATTTCAAGGTACATATCTACCCATACAAACAACGACAGTGTTGAAGGAGGGGGGGGGGGTCACATGCCCCATTTATCCTTTCTCTGACTACGTCACTGCATTCACACATACATAATCACGTGTAAAAATATGTGCAACCCTTTTAAATTTGTACCACCCTTATCTGAGGTGCAGTGGTTCATGGATAATGCGACACGGGGTGGATGTGTGACGGGAGCTTGGGGTGGTGGATGGGGGTTGTTCTGACGTGTTTGAGTGCTCACGTTTAGAGACGAGGGGATGCTGGTAACACCGGAAGTGATTATATGATTAATAGATGGTTAAATAGGTGGTTTGATAAATATGGTTAAATAAGTACTATACGTGTATCAAATCAATGTATTTTGTGATGTTATAATTATATAGAAGATGTTTAAAGAACTTGTCAGGATTTCGTTCATTAGTGAAAACATTTTCGTTTAAGTTTTTAATACCATATTAAATTTGTCGTCATATAAAACGAACTTTGATATTTAAAAAAAAATCTTTAAAATTATGGATGAACATTTAGTAGCCCAGGAAAATATGGTGAATAAACGGTAGTTGTACGAAAAAAATCCAAGTGAAATTTTCTCACCGGAATAATCTTTAGTTAGGCACAAGGAATAAAGTGTCAAAAGTCTATTACGACATCGTGTGAGCTGTAAAAGCAATAGTTCATGAGATATTTGGAAAAAACAGATTTTCGACTATTCGAGATGTACAGGAAAAAAAACTGTAATTCTTTAGGTTCTTTTTCCGTATTTTCAATAGTTTTATAATATTTTCTATAGAAATTAATCACTAAACATATCAATAATATAATAGACATGTTGACTAATTTAAAAAAAACTATTCTATGATGATATTACGTGTCTCCTATTTCCAAAAAAATACTTATTTCTGCAGAAAATAAAAGTTTAATCGCAGAAATTGACTTTTTTATAACTAATTTTGAATTTGCCACCAAAACGCTCGCAGGTGACATATGAGGTTTGTGACGTCACACTCCATGTCAACAATAATCAAACATTCAGAGTTAGACAATAATTTAACTATTTTGTGTGTCAAAAATGAATTCCAAAGTATATGAGTTCTTAAATAAGGTATGTACCTAATAATCTTGCAAGAGGAATTGATATTTGTTTAAAATAAAAGTCAATCACTTTTGACATTTAGTGGTCCGTGAATTCATTCTCTCTGATTGGTGTTCCATTTAACATGGTGGATTGTTGTATTTTGCATTTTTATTATAGCAAAAATTATATTAATCTCGCTTTTAATATAAAAATAAATACATTTTTTAGAATCTTTTTTACCTATTTCATAATTTAAAATCATAATTTCAATGATACTTTGTTACTGGCCACATACCAATTAATCTATATCTATAAAAGAGTTTGTCCTTAACCACTCACTCACTCACTCACTCACATATATATCAACGTACAGCCCAAACCCCTGGACCTAGAATCGTGAAATTTCGTAGGTGCCTTCCTTTTATAATGAAAGCACCCACTAAGAAAGGATTTTTCGAAATTCAACCCCTACGGGGTTAAAACAGGGTGTCAAAGTTTATTTTAAAATTTTTTTTTTTTGTTCGCATTTAATTGAAACTTATCGAGAATACTCTACAATATAAATAATGAAATTATATTTTATTATTTCAGCATTTCCCTAAATTTAACCCCTAAGATGTTAGGGGTGGAAAAATTTGTAAAATATTTTTTTTTTGTTTTCACCGAATGAAACATGGCACAAGTAGGTACTCTACAAGACAAATATCAGTTAGGAAAATTCAACTCCTATGGGAATAGGGTGGGGGGGGGGGTAAAATTTGTATTTATTTATCTTCATAATCGTTCATGATTTGAAGTAAATTCAGATAAATTAATATTCAATTAAAAGTTCGATATTCAAACCCTAATAGCATGGAACGGGGACGAAGATGGATTTAGATATGCATACCTGCTTTAATTATAAAGGTAAATTCAGACAAAATAGTCTGAATATCTGTTAAAATAAAAATTTCGATATTCAACCCCTAATTGCGAGGGTAGTTTTTACAGTTTTTTTAACTAAAATCCGAGATATTTACGTTTTTTTTATAGGTAATCAATAAAAATCAACATACAAATATGTAATAAGTCATTTCCTATCACGTATGGAGGGTTCTAATTAGTTTCGAAGTTTACGCGAGCGAAGACGCGGGATTCCGCTAGTAAATAATAAATGATAAACGAACATAAAGATTTTTGGTGGGTTATCTTAAAATATTAACTGAAAAATATCCAATTTATATAAACTGTATATAGACTTATATATAAACTCACATATTCACATACAAATAAAATCTGTTTCAGAGATTCAACCGTTGGAATTTTCATGTATATATGATCGCATGCATACATACATGAATATAAAGGGATGTGGCATATAGAAATTTCAATACTATCGTTATTATTCTTATTATTTATATTTAACGTTGCGAGAAACATTTGAACCCTTTGTAACCCAAGATCTTAAAAATTTAAATTATGTTGATAATGAGACAAGTTTTGGCATATAAAAAACACGTATTTTTCAGAAATTTATTATTAACTATTTATTTGGCTTTTTTGGGAGTGACATTACTGTGAGTTAATCATAAAAAAAACACTTATGTGGTATGGCAAGATTTGAAATAATTATTTTGCTTGCTGTAGCATAATGCTACACCGCTTTTTTCGCAAATTGTTTGTGAAACGCCAGTACACTGGGGAAACTTACAACGTATTCTTTTTTCTACCTAAAACGGCCAGTAGCCGATCTGATCCTGCCTTACTGCCAATAGTTACGTAATAATACGTATAAGTCAATAGGTTATGCCATCTGTGAATTTTACTTGATACTAAGTTCTTCAGTGGTATGTTACAGTAGTGTTACACATATTTGAATTAACTAAATATATTTAGTACTTATATTAGCGGGATTTTTGAGGTTTATTACAGAAATGTCACATGAGGCTACAAAGGGTTAGATAAAATATTATTATGGTTATTCGATCATTAGAGCAAATTATAGATAAAAGTCTAAAATTTTAATATGTTATTTATGGATAGCTCATATATTTTACTAATTTTTATTTAAAATATTGGACTTATGGTTTTTGAGTAATCGGATATCTATTGAAAATACAGTTTTTAACATACAATAAATGAGAGAACTAGCCGAAAGTGCTCTATTTATTGAAATTCTACGCAATTGGCTACATACATATATAGAGACGTTTTTTAAACTACCTATTCGAAACTTCAACTTCCTAAAAAGGGAATTGGCAATTTTTGAAACAAATCTTGTAATTTTTTACATTTTGCGCAACCCTCTCGCATGTACACACACAACCAAACAAATGTCTAATTTTGCTGAATCAGGTGAATCTATCGCTTCGTCTCTACTTCGTTTAACGCTCGTTCTTTTTCTAGCTACCCGGAGAGCTACATAGATCGGATTCTCAATATATTCAGAGCTTTTGTGGCAATCTGTTTTATTGTTTCTTGTTATTATTATTATGTCCAGCAACTTTAAAAAAATTGTTTAATTTTTTTTTCTTTTCCTTAAAAAACAATCTGTAGTGTAAAATTGTGGGAACAGTCTTTTTCATTTCATTTTGATAATGATTACAGAATTTTTAGGAGCAATAAACGTGTTCCTTTAATTCTTTTCAAAACTTTGATCATTTGGAACATAAAAACGGTTCGATGGATCAACTTGTAAATTTAATGGGTTATTGTGGATATATTGAGCTATAAAAATTACGCTCAACATTAATCGTTTCATCAAAATTAGTAAATACGCCGGAGATTTTCTAAAAAAACGTAAAAAGTATTTTTTTTTTGTGTTTTTCAATTAATGTGAAGGATAAAATTTTTTTTTTTCTTTACAAATAATTGTAGGTATGTCCTTGTAGAGAATTTATTCAAGTTTTCAAAACCGTCATTAGATTTACTGTACGATCATTAGTTGCTGAAATATCGATGATCAAATACAAAAGGATCCATTTTCATTTAAAGTCGGATATCTTAGCGATAAATCAACGTAGAGTGAATTTTAAAAAAGCAAATTAAAACTAAATAAATTAGTTAACAGATTAATGCATTGGTTTAACTGAGAAAAAGTTTTGTGTTCCTTTAATTTTTTCCAGTAGTGTATTATCGATAGTTATGTTCAGGCCCTGAGAGAGCATCAACGGGGCCCGGGCCAACTCACATTTTGGGAGCCCCATACTCCCCCCCCCCCGAGCATAAGGAAATTACAAACAAATTTCGTACTAGTAAAATTCTTACAACTTCCTGATATTATTTTAGTATTAAAAATCAGGGTTTTTTTTAAAAAAAAATTCCTTTTTTTGTTTTCTACTTGTACTTTTTCTACAAGGTGTATCTTTTTTCTAGTATATTTATATTTTTTAAATAATCTCTGTTAAAAATATTATAATTATCAAAAAAATATATAAAAATCTAAAATATAAATAATTTTCAAGGCACCGGGGCCCCTGAGACACAGGGGGCCCGGGCCATATGGCCCTCCTAGCCCCCCCTCTACCTGGGCCTGGTTATGTTTATATAATGGTACGGAACCCTCAGGATGCAAGATCTACTCGCACATGTACGTCTTTTTAATACAACAAAAAACTTCTGAACCACTTATGTACATAGATAAATAATATAATAAAATAATTGTTTAATGACGTTCTCTTCAATATATTACAAGAGAATAGTTTGAGAATGAGGGCCCGTTTCCTTCCTTCCGCAAGCCCAAACCGCAAACAAGAGCGCGAGCGAGCGCCTTTTCAGCTCATCACCACTAATTATTCGCACATTCATGAAGGTCGCTTAGCGGAAACTCGCAGCCGATACTCTCTGATTGGAAATTGGGACGCTTTTACTCCTCACATACACACACAAAAACACTTACATACACAAATTCTTACACATATGTACTGTACATATATGTAACATACATACATACAACTCTGTCTATATATACATATGTATGTGTAAAACTATATACCGGGTGTCCCAGATAACTTTTCCAGCATGGGGATCTCAGTATCTATAAGAGATACAGGTTTGGTTAAATCAGATGAATTATATGTATGAAAGGGATGAGTATTATTACACCAAAAAATATTCATAATTCTATGTGGTTTAGGCGGTATACCCAAAAAACTGAAAATTCGGAATTTCTTTAAATGGCTATAACTTTTTTGTTAAAGTAGATAGGTACTTTTTGTTTGCGGTTTCTTTAAGCACTTTTTTGTGTAGAATTGTTTGGTGTATTTAGATTTTTTATATCACTTTTAGTTTCCGAGATACAAGCCCTAACTTTAGTTTTTCTTATGGGCCGCTAAGTTGGCTATGGCATATTTGAACGTGTTTTTTAATCTACTTTACAACGATGTGTCACTTGCCATATTTACTATCGAAAAAAAAATTATAATATATTTTTTCAAATAGTTCATTGTTTCAAATATTCATTTGTTACTTTGATTGTTGTTATTGTGATTTTTGTTTACAATTTTTGTTTTTCATGGCTCACTTAAAAGTTAGTAATAAAATACTTCATAAATATCACCGATATTTAGTATTTCGACTTTTTTTCGATTATAAATATGGCAAGTGACATATCGTTGTAAAGTAGATTAAAAAACACGTTCAAATATGTCATAGCCAACTTAGCGGCCCATAAGAAAAACTAAAGTTAGAGCTTGTATCTCGGAAACTAAAAGTGATATAAAAAATCTAAATACACCAATCAATTCTACTTAAAAAAGTGCTTAAAGAAACCGCAAACAAAAAGTACCTATCTACTATAACAAAAAAGTTATACCCATTTAAATAAATTCCGAATTTTCAGTTTTTTTGGGTATACCGCCTAAACCACATAGAATTATGAATATTTTTTGATGTAATAATACTCACCCCTTTCATACAAATAATTGATCTGATTTAACCAAACCTGTATCTCTTATAGATACTGAGATCCCCATGCTGGAAAAGTTATCTGGGACACCCGGTATACTGGGTGGAAAAAAATATTTGGTAACATATTACACAATTACACAAACTTTAATAATACCCCCGCAAGAAATTGTCACAACTTAAAAAATGTCATATTTGAGATAAATGAATGATTCCAAATTACTTTATATTTCTACTAAAAATTGTCATTAATGTACATCGTGTAACTACCATCAAAACTAGCATACCTATTAACTATTCTAAAAAAATGTCACATTTTTTATTTATTTTTTAAATACTTAATCACTAAGCGTTTTAATAGTTAATATTTTTCAAACATCACAGGAATACTGAATGTTTTAAATTAAATACTGTGTATCAGTCCTTTTCCTATACTACCTTTACAATTTTGATTTACCTAAATTGTTATAAAATTTCATTTATTCCTATTTCTTCAAAACTACATTTTTTTAGTTGTGACACTTTTTTGTGGGGGTGCGATATAGTTTAGCTTTACGTATTCCAACAAATATTATGCTAAATTAGGCGTTCCCAACCTTTTGTCTACATCGCTCCATTTAAAAAGAATGATTTTCTTTATAGACTTCCTTATAATTTTAGATTCTAGAAAACCTAAATATACTACAATCTTGTTGAAAAAGTACAAGTAGCAAGCAATAAAAGTCATTGCAATTGTATAATACATATTAGAACATTTCATAGCGTAATAAAAATATACAATAAAATATAAAAATTTAAAGGAATTACTGGTCATGTCACATGTTGTCTGCCGGATAATAGATAAATATAGTTGAAATTAAAAAAAAAACTGGAATAATATAGACTCTCTTTAAACTTCCATAGACATAGAGTGGTCCACCTGGACCCCGTTGCGAATCCCTGTGCTAAATTGTTTATTAAATACATTATTTTAAATAAATGGCCTTCAAAAAGCAGATAAGTTAATTTAACCCTTTCGGCATATCCGATGGCATTTGCAACCGGATATTTGGAGAGCTTTTATCTTAAGTAAATTGCTTTGTAATTTATTTTTTATAAAATATATCGTTTCAAATAAATGAAAAATATACTTGTTTTTAAACAATATCTTAAAAACCTAAAGTCGGCATTTTCCACATTTTCTTAGTTTTTTCACATAAAAAAACCTAAGTAGTTCAAAATTGATGACTATTTTTCTGCAAGTTACTACAATGAAATTAATACAAAATAAAAATATAGCGCTAAAAGGGTTGATGTTAAAGTTGTATTTGTATATGAATTAGAAATACTGGTATACAAAATATTATTTTTTTATAAATAGTTACTAATAATGTTACATAACGTTACGAAATTAACCCATCTGAGTTAATTGAATATTTTCTCCCCGAAAAATATAAAATAACTTTTTTGTAGTCATAGAATAATGTTACCCGGGGATATAAATTTAATCTGTAATAAACCGATTAAACATTGTTTTCACTTATTGAACTATTTACGCAGATTGACTGTAACAAAAGATCGATTTAAGGGTCACTTAAAAAATTTAAAAAAGACCCCCATATTAATATCTGTTCTCTTTGCTATAGAATATGATCAAATATGTTTATTATATTAAAGGAAGCAAATAGTAAAAAAAAATCAATATAGTACAGAACATCAGAATCTTTTATAACATCCATACTAATATTATAATAGCGAAGGTAACTTTGACTATCTGTTTCTTTATTACCTTTTCATGGCTAAACCATTGAACTGATCTTGATGAGCAAAGAGATAGTTTGCATCCTGAGAAAGGACAGGCTTTTGAGATAACTTAACCTGAAAGTGCCAAAAATGACGATTTAAGCAATGTTTAAGAATTTTTTCTAATGTTTTCTGTAAGAAATAGTACTATCTTCTCTCTTTAAAATAAATTTTTATTTTTTATTGTGCAATTTTTTTTCACACAGTCCATTGTGTCACTAGTGTCTACACTATTAATAAAAGTATCATATATTCAAACTAGTATATTTCGGCGAAAAAAAATCGTACAGTAAAAAGTATAAATTCATTTTAAAAAGGAAAAATGGTACTATTTTTTATCGTGAACGAAAACTGTAGGGAAAAATTACCTAGTTGGTAATCAATTCATAAATATTGCTCAAATGGTTATATTTGGTACTTTTAGGTTAGGTTATCTCAAAAACCTGATATGAAAAACAGACTGCAAATTCGTAACCAGCACCTAAAATTGCCTAAAAAAACATCTTTTGACTGGTCGAGCCCAAAACAAATTTCACTCGGACAAAATCGTGGGTCGCAACTAGTTGTATGCATTTACTAGTATACCAATAAAAACCCCCTCCCCCTTACCCCACACAAAAACACTCATCAAACAATCGGTATAACAATTTTCATCAACTTACTACAACAAAAACAAAAAAAAATATCATAACATATTTAACATTTACTAATTTAAATAACCAAACATACATTTAATAATTATAACCACTAAATCATGTGTGTGCGTACATGTGTACACACACACACACGTGTGTGGGGGTGTGGGTGCGCACCATGCAGCGTGTATTTGCGTTATAGTCCGGGGCCGGAGCCTGCCGTATCTAGGATCAGAGGCGGTCACCCTTACTATACGTATCTGAATGTTTCATCTTAATTTATAGTAACGGTGACCTATTGGTGATTTCCTATTGATACAATATATACATATTTAGTATGTGTTTGTATGTAGGTATGTAGTCATGTTATAATTATGTATTATTATTCATAATATTTATAATATTAATATATTAAATATGATTATTATTTTCATACTGTCAGTGAAACTTAATAACTAATATAGGTTTTTTAGTTCTAATTCAAGTTTTTTCATTTCAAATTAAATTTTTTTCATTTCAAATTCAATATTTGAAAATAAATTGATATTTATTTTTTAATTTTTTAAACTGAAGAAACTAAGTATTTTTAAACAAAACAAATATATTGTTAAACTGAATAGAGCCAGTTTAACAATATATTTGTTTTGTTTAAAAATACTTAGTTTCTCCAGTTTAAAAAATTAAAAATAAATATCAATTTTTTTTAAAATATTGAATTTGAAATGAAAAAACTTGAATTAGAACTAAAAAACCTATAACAATCAATCAGAAATTGATTCGGGCTGTCAGAACTCCTATTATGAGTTTATGAGTATCTCTACTCTGTAGTACTTAAATAAAAACAGCTACCGTAATTTCGAGTGACTGGACAATTTTGAACTTTGAACTCATATTTCACAATATACACTGCCATGCAAAAGTCTTTGTACATTCATTTTTTTGCGTATTATAAATATAAAACTGCAAAAACGGTTAATAAATAATCTTAAATATTGATAAGAGTTCTTAATTACTACAACTTTTGTAATAATCCTAGCATATCTAAAATACAGTATTAACAATCTTCCATGTTATGGAAATATTTTTAATTATATGCCTGAAAGGTCCAGGTTTACTCAAGTTGAAAGTATTGACGCACAGTGTCTTTTAAGATGACACTGAAGCTAGCGGCCGGAGCTAGTGGCCATACCACAGTAATCACATTGTTAGAATCAAACGGTTAAAACAATTGTAAAAATCATTTCTCCCACTTGATATTGGTATTAAATTGTAGGTAATTACATACATAATAACATAAAATAGAAATAAAAATTATAAAAAAATGGTACCGCCTGTAATAATCTATTTAATTGTCAAATAGGTCAGATTTGATGTTTAAATTGATACGAAAGACGTAAAATTCTTTGCTCTGTTATCTGGCATGTCTAAATTTATTGCAAATCACATCAAAATTATTGTTGATTAGAAAAAAAAAATTCTAAAAATATGCTCCTGGATTTGGCACTAAAAAAAGTCCTCGCCGCTCGACGCGCGATGTTAAAAACCGCTAAGTCAATTGTAAAACTCAACACTCCCACTTTATATGGGTATTAAATTGTAGGTATTTACACTTGTAAAAACATACAATAGAAATAAAAATTCTAAAAAAATGTCTTCTGGATTTTTTGGCACTTAATAAAGTTCTCCCGCTCGACACGCGAGGAGCATTTTTTTATAATTTTTATTTCTATTTTATGTTATTATGTATGTAATTACCTACAATTTAATACCAATATCAAGTGGGAGAAATGATTTTTACAATTGTTTTAACCGTTTGATTCTAACAATGTGATTACTGTGGTCTGGCCGCTAGCTCCGGCCGCTAGCTTCAGTGTCATTCTTTCAAGTTAACGAGAAATTGTTTTTTTACTATTTTAACTGCGAGTAAACATATTCTTTTCGCTATTTTGTGTATTTTTATTGACTGAAATCTGTATATTTACATTCAAAATCACAGGTATCCTAAGACTTTTGCATGGCAATGTAGGATTGTTAGTAGAGGGCTGGAAAATGGTCAAAAGTTCAGTCTTGACCCTAAAAATAAGTTTCCAAATGAAAAGAAGAAAGTTTTTTATTTTCTCACCCTCCGTAGTGGAATCAATCGAGAAAAACAAAATATTCCCATTTTGTTCAATGATACTCTACCTACCGTCCAAAGTCACCTGAAATTACGGTAAATATAATATTTAGCTGGGGGCAGATATGAAATTACTTTTTTGAGTAAATAGTTGGTAAAAAATAATCTCTTGCCAATTAATATCTAACAACTAATAGATTATAAATTAAAGTAAATGTAAATATAATGTTCATTATTATTTTAAATGGAAAACAATAATAACGATAATCAGGGTTGTGGAGTCGGTACAAAAACCTATGACTCCGACTCCTTTATTTTTCTAATGTTCGACTCCGACTTCGACTCTTTACAGTACAAAATTTGTTTTGAAAAAAATTCCGTTTTCGGGCAAAATTTTTTTGAGTGAATTCCGATGATTCTGATTCTTGCCAGAATTGAAAATTTCAAATCATTGTACTTCAAAATTCAAAACTAACAAAAAATATTAAGTGTGTAACGAAACGTACCTAAAATTACTAAAACTCCGACTCCTACTCCTCGACTCTGTCTCCGACTCCACAGCCATGGTTTTTTTGACAAAAAAGCAATAAACCCTATACATTTTTAAATACGAAGTATTTTAAAGACACGATGTTTCTGTTTTGTTTTTTCGGTGTAAACACCGCATAAGCCTTGTTTCACACATACGCGGTTCCATTCGGTTCGGTTCGTTTTCGGTTTCAGCCGAAAACGAATCAAACCCTTTCACACATACACGGTTCTCATACGGTTCATATTAGGTTTTATTTTTTTCCGTAAACTCAGTAGTTATCATGGAGAGAAAGCAAGTTGTTGCTATGTTGTTTCTCTATAAAAAAATTAAAAAATGAAGGAGGAATACTAGAATTCATTGCGAGCACCCTCTCATCACTTTACAGCAGGAATTTGGAGCATTCTACACTATTTTCCCGAAGCTAAAGAGCATGAAGACGATCCACATCAACATCTAGAAAACCGCTCATTTTATTAGAAAATCCGCGACAATACTTAAAAAAAAAATAACACTCGCTATCAGGTAAAAACCAAAACTAAACCGAGTATGTGTGAACGCGTTCATTGCTTTGTGTTCCCTGGACACGAATTGAAACCTGATGAAATCTGTCCGTGTGGAGGGAGTATTCAGTTCTGTACGGATTCTATTAGGTACCGAATACAAACTGAATCATCGTTTCACACTTGTCGGCAGCGACCGAAAACGAACCGAACCGAATGAAACCGTATATGTGTGAAATAGGCCTCAGAATAAATTTTTAATCCAACTATATTATTGTTTCGCCCAATAATAATAAATATAATAAATAAAAAAAGTGTTTTCTTCTCCGAAGTCAACGTTTCTACCAGTATAGAAACGCAGTAATTGCAGATTGCAGCAGTTTATTTATTTTTTTATCTTAACTAATTTAAAACCATATATTATAGATATTCATATAAGACCCTATAATCTAAGTACCAAAAAACCAATGTTCCAACTGTACAAACATATACCCACTATAAATACACCCACCCACATGGTCGGTGTGCCCCCTCCCACCCCCCTGGTACACCGCCCCCTGGTCACTACGTCCACGCATTACGTCTGGGCACTGTTATCAATGCGTGTTAGTTTAAACAGTCCACTCCAATGCTCGCACGCAAATACAATAATTTAAAATTATTACGTGGGCCCCATCTCCCCCCCTGTTTTAATAACCGAAATGTATGTGTGTGCGGTTGCTTTCATATACTATTGTATGCGAGTATGGGTAATTAAATTTTATGCGTATTATAATTATTATAATAATTAATATAATATCATTTGTACTGAATTATATGTGGGGTTAACATTTAATGCATTAAAAATATAAAAAATAATTTCCATAATTGTAAAAAATACATTTTTATTTTATTTCGTGAAATATGTAATGAAATTTTCAAAAAAATTCCCCCTCATCCAAAAAACGAGTACTCTGGTAATACTTAATTCTCAAAAGGAGAAAAGGGTGATTCTAACTTTGGTAAAGGTTTTTGGCAGGAACTTTTTTTTCGTTGTTTGTCTTTATCACCCCAGGGTACTTCTTAATCCTTTCGGTAATCTATTTCAGGTGCGGAAGTTGTATAAATTTTGGTTTTAATTGACTATCGTCCAGTATTATCAACTTTAAGTAAATGGTCTTTTAACTAACTGTCATATTATCAACAGATGCAAGCATAATACATTTAATTAAATAGATTTTAAATTATCTGCAGTATTTCTTTACAACGTTTATTATGTTTATTTTTCATTGAGAGCTTAAATATTGATTATAGTCACGTTTGTAATACACCAAAGGCTGTAGCCGGGTAAGCATGCAAAATCGGCCTTTGCATGGATTTGGCTGATTATTTTTTTGAAAGTCACATTTTATGTAACATTCAACCTGACCAAATATTAGCTTCCAAAAATTTGTAGTTTTCGAAAAAAATTATTTTTTTGATTTTCAAAAAAAAATTATTTTTTTATAATCCATCAATCGAATTTATTGGCGCTTGTGGTATATTATAGAGGTACTTATGACTCATCAGAGGTAGTTTTATTATGGTCCTCTGTACATAGTAAACCAGGAAAAAAATTTATAAAATTTAAAAAATTAAAAATCACTATGTTGTACTCGGTGGGCAATCACCATTTTTTTTATAAAATATACCTTGTACATACCCAAACAACATATCAAAATCCCAAACTGATATGAAGGGTATAACATACTCGTATAAATTCGCATACGGTCGTATTGGCGCGGCGCGGGCGTGACGCGCGTGGACTTTATGGAGTGCAAGTGTCTTAATACTTTTAAAACATCTCTAATTTGTTGCTAAACAACAGGGCTGAACTAGCCTGAAGAGATCCGAGGAATTTGACGGGGCCCATGGCCTGACAAAGATAAAATATGGAGGCCGTAGCCGGGAATGTATGGGAACTGCCATTGAATCAATTATGCTAATTTTTTCTCATAGGTTGGTTTTTTAAGAAACATAAAATCACCTCAAATCGCTTTTGAAATGTTATAATCGTCTTTAGTAGCAATAAATCACATTGCCGCTGTGAAGTAACGACTCTTCTTGTATTATAAGTTATAGATAGAATTTTTTTTTTTCAAAATAAAAATGTTCTTAGCAAACATAAAAATTTTGAAGCACAAATACAATTAGGGCGATTTTATATTTCTTAAAAAGCAACCTATGAGAAAAAATTAGCATAATTGATTCAATGGCAGTTCCCATACATTCCCGGCTACGGCCTCCATATTTTATCTTTGTCAGGCCATGGGCCCCGTCAAATTCCCCGGATCTCTTCAGGCTAGTTCAGCCCTGTTGTTTAGCAACAACTTAGAGATGTTTTAAAAGTATTAAGACACTTGCACTCCATAAAGTCCACGCGCGTCACGCCCGCGCCGCGCCAATACGACCGTATGCGAATTTATACGAGTATGTTATACCCTTCATATCAGTTTGGGATTTTGATATGTTGTTTGGATACGTACAAGGTATATTTTATAAAAAAATGGTGATTGCCCCCCGAGTACAACATAGTGATTTTTAATTTTTTAAATTTTATTAATTTTTTTCCTGGTTTACTATGTACAGAGGACCATAATAAAATTACCTCTGATGAGTCATAAGTACCTCTATAATATACTACAAGCGCCATTAAATTCGATTGATGGATATTAAAAAAATATTTTTTTTTTAAATCAAAAAATATTTTTTTTTCGAAAACTACAAATTTTTGGAAGCTAATATTTGGTCAGGTTGAACGTTACATAGAATGTGACTTTCAAAAAAATAATCAGCCAAATCCATGCAAAGGCCGATTTTGCATGCTTACCCGGCTACAGCCTTTACTTTAAAGGAGCATTTAGCGCTAAAGGAGCTTTAAATTGGTTGATAATACCGGGCATAAGTCTATTTTAGAGAAACTATAAATTAAATTTAAATTTTGAAATTTTTTAATCGAAACTTGCTCTCCATATATAGGTTTTCGTTAAAAAATAATTTTGTACAAACCATAAAACAAAGTCTTTCGCCGTGTCTGTCTGTCTGTGCACGATTTTCTCTGTATAACTCGGGATTTTTTAAATCTGCAGTGATCAAATCTGATCTCGATAGATCTGCATTTTGAGACATCATATTTTTCCTTGGTTTTGATCTATATGAGCAAATATCTACAATGACCTACAAAAATCTACAAAGATCTCTAAAGTTCGTTGTAGATCGTGATAGAGATTGAAACGTTGAAAATTCATTAATTTTCAACGTTACAATGATTCTCACAGATCTTTGTAGATCGTTGTAGATCTTTGTAGACCGTTGTAGATCTTTGCAATTCTTCACAGAACAAAAATCATTGAAAAAAATATGTTGTCTCAAAATGCAGATCTAAAAAAATTTCCCGGGTAACTACTGAACGGATTTTATTCCGGTTTTCACTAATAGATAGAATGTTTCACGAAGAATGTTTAAGTCTATGGATATTGTTTGTGAAGTCGGAAAAAAATCGCAAATAGTTAGCGATATACATACATAAGTGAAAACAATGTTTAATAGGTTTATTAGAGATTAAATTTATATCCCCGGGTAGCACCAGATCAAAGGCACTAGCAATAAATATGAAATTTTATAAGTTATCGCGGTCGTTGTCCATTTTATTGACTCAAGTAAAGGAATATAACAAATGTAATATTGTTTATAATCATATAACTATCATTTTATATTTTTATCAATACAACAACCGCACGCAATTTTCTTGAAACTATAAGCATACATATATGTTCAATAGTAGGTATATATATTTGAAGAGAGTTTATATTTAGAGTTAGTTCCAGCCCAGCCCTTGTGATGTCGCACTAGTGACATACTGCCCTCCTGTATCACCCCTGATACTGAGATACCTCCGCCCACCCCGTGTATTGACGCTTTAATACATAGACAAATCTGTAATCTGTACATAGGTGTAACATCACATTTTTTAATGGGATTAAATAATAAATGTAGCTAGTTAAATAAAATATTTTTTATTTTTTCATATATTTTTTTACTTCCCGGAAGTTCTTGTGTTTGCTACTCAAAAATTATCAAAATTTTGGATCTTGAAAAATGGATTAACAGATTTAGGTGCAGTTTTTCTTGGATTTTTAATTGTTTACTCAATTATTTTTATTTTTTATCAAGCTAGAAGGGTTGGAAATTGTAGTTGATAAATGAATATAACGTTCAATCATACATTTGTACGTAGCGAAGTAATATTTTAAAAATATATTTGCATTTTCTGTTACGGTAAAACCGACTAACAATAATTCTGGGAACCGCATCGAGGGACATGTCTTACACCGGTCACAATAGCAGAAACCCCAGTCGATATATATTCATTAAAAAAATGTAAACATACATCAATATACAGGTTGAGTCATATCAGGTGGAACAAACTTAGTTAGTTGATTGAGAAAAATGTTTCAAGCAAAAAAACTCTTATAAACATGTGTCCGGAAACTCTTCGTGAGGGAGCTACAGACTCTAAAAGATTTTGTCTAAAATTAGTTTTTATTTAATATTTTGAGATCCCATTGCGTTACAGTAATTAAATTCGATACCCAGTTTAGTATTAACATTTGTTATCAATTTCCAGTATCAACTAATGATTTTTAGACAAGGAATGTGTAGGGCCAGTTGGTTCCCAACCGTTTACGAAAAATATGATTGTAAAGATATTCAAGAATTTAAAGTAATGATCGTTTTTTAAAGAGAGAAAAATATACTAAAATTAAGCTAAGTTTTTCTCCATGTGTTCGTTCGCCGCCCATTCTGAACTGACATCCCGGGCGGTCGCCTAGTCTCCCTCCCTAAAACCGTCATTTATATTATACATATTTCATATTATATTATACATTAAATAAATAAGCAACGAATTTTAACAAATATAAAAATTTCAAACATCAACCATTCTTTTTTGAATTTAATATTTAGTTTTTAGCTGACGCGGACGTCTCGACTAAAAAACATATTTTAATTTTTCGTGGCAATTGTGATTTTTATTCAATAATGAATAAAATTCGTTGTATATTTGTTATGAGTTGTTTTATTATCGAAGATGCGAGAAGTTTTGCGATCGTATTTTAAATGAAAAAAAAAATTATATATTCTCCAATTTCTAAAATTTCACTCGATCTTTCTGATTTAGGTCAATAATTAATTTTTAAGAATAAAATTTTAAGAATATTAAATAAAAATTAATTTTATGCTAAATCTTTGGGGATCTATAGCTCCTTCATGAAGAATATCCGGATACGTGTGTATATGAACTTTTTTCTTAAAATATTTTTCTAAATACACTGTTCAAGTTTGTTCCACCTGATATGACTCACCCTGTGTATACTTAATATTAATAAAAATTCACTTATTTTTCCCGCAATCTACTCATATGTCCCCCCTTACAAATTTAATCTCCTCAAAAAAAATGTTATAATATTTAAAAGTTAATTCATTAATTTATCTCAAAATACTCCACACTGGTTACGCCTATGCATCTATAGAAACTGTATAAAGATACTGTGCTTTTTTTGGTCTGTAACTTTCTCTGTTGTTGTCTGTAACAAAATAGAATAATGCGATTACGAAGTTTGATGTCCGATGTAAATGTCTTTGGAAAACGAATAAATTTTCATTTTCCCCATCAGATTTCAATTACGTGAGATGTAAAGTAAAATAGATTTGGTTTAAGTTTTATTAAGTCTTCATTGTATTGAATAAGAGTAAGATTAAGGGAACTATTGAGCCTATTTTACCCTCTTGAAGAATATTTATATAAGTTAATATTGCTTATTAGCAATTAAGTTAGATTTATTGCTAATATATTTTTTAGAATGATTAATTTATACAGCGAAATTATTAAAAAATAAAATATTTAGAAAAGTTTGTTTTATATAGAGCAGTAATTCCAAAACTGGGGTCCGTGTAACATGTTTGACATAAATTAATATATCTACTTTTATATTTTTATCAACAGTGGTAAATTGCTACGTTTTTTCCGGGTTGGGGGAGGAGGTCCCTGAAACATAATTGTTCAAAGGGGGTCCTTAGACCACATACATAAGTTTAAGAACCACTGCTATAGTGGTATAAAATAACTGAGATGTACAAGTGAATTTTGGAGTATCATATCTATATGAAAGTTCCCTTGAAGTATTATGAGGTATTTGACAAGTTTCTCGCACGTGTGGTAAGTAAACACCAAAGACATTTTAGTGACTGGTGTACGGGACAAACGATATTAATAAAGTTAAAACACTTGTAGTTTTGTATGTATATTTATTTATTGTTAGTTACACTGTTGATTGTTGTAAGTTGATGTAATGTTTGGTAATGTAGCGAGCGCGAGAGTACTGCAGCGAGATGTTTACTGTCTTAAGAGCGAAGACCAACTGTCTGTTTTTTGAAAATGAAATATCCTGTCTTAGAATCGGTAGACAAGGATAGCGATAGATATTTAGAGAAGGGGAACATATCTAGTAAACTTGAAATTGGAAAACCCCAAAGAAAGGGTCGAGCGGCTTGTCTTTGATTACTGTAATACTGCACTTAAGGTAAATTAGACGATAAGCCGACCGGAAATACCCAAGCGTACGTGTTACTAATAACCTACAGAAGATTAAGAAAGATTAAAGAATTTGTTGAAAAATGTAAAAGTCTAGACACGTTGTAAAAGTAAATAAGTTGTCGGCAAACTTTAAATAAAATAGTACGAAATATTAAAAATAAAATTTAAGAAATTTGAATGTGTGAGATGTCGCGAATGTCGCTACAGTACCCCCCTGCCAGTGATTTAATTCACGAAAAACCTATCTGTAGACGGTCCGTGAAGCGGACACGGCTACCTGACCGTGTTCATCGTTCTCCGTCTGGCTGAATTTCGGGCCGGTGGGCGGGAAAGACTGGAGCTCTTGATGCGTCGTCTGTTTATTGCGTGTATTGTCTTTATTGCGTTCTTCGTCGTTGTTTGCGTATTTGTTCGTTCGATCATTTGAGTGCTTGTTGGTTTGTTTGTTGGCCGATTGTTGGTCGATTGTCCAGGTGTAGTGATGATGACTGATGGAGCCAAAGCGAGATAGTACGGCGTATGCGTTATGAATTGAGTCACGATGAGCTTGTTCGCAAAAGCCTGGGTTGCGTGTACGACGGTGGTTGCGTCGTAGTCGTGGGTCACGATTCGAGTGACTGCAATAACCTCGGCGGCGTGTGCGGCGACGGATGCATCGTAGTCGTGGGTCACGATTCGGGTGACTGCAACAACCTCGGCGGCGTGTGCGGCGACGGATGCATCGTAGTCGTGTGTAATCAGAGAATGGTGTACCTGGTGGTTTAGTGAACTGCGTTTGGTGTATCGTCTGGTCGTGTTGCTTGGAAACTTGGGAAGTACCTCGATATGTGGCGATGAACCAGAGGCGACCGTGACTGTTAGGACTTGAGACTCAGTCATATCCAATTGAGTGGTGATATGGGTGAGTAGGTCCAGGAGTCGGTGATTCCGCTTGTCCAATTGTGATAACCAGAGATGTTTTTGAACTCTTGAGACTTGAAACTCAGTCACCTGTCCTTGCGAGGTGATATGGGTAGGTAAGTCTGTGAGTCGATGTTTTCGCGTGTTCACTGGGATTGCGTCTTGGTAGTCGTGTTTGTGATGATTGTGCGGCGCGATGTCGAAGGGCAGGTGTCGTCTGTCGCCATTAACGACTGCCCGTAGTAGTGCCACTTATGAGTCATGGCCGTAAAAGTTTTGTATCGAACTTGTTGTTACGCATTTGGTTGCAGTTTCCGCGGTAGCACTCACTTTTGTTTCTGATGCCATATCTTTGTTCATCTCGCTTGTCACTTGGTCGATGGCACGAAACACCGTTTAAAAAAAAAATTGTCAGTTGCATTATAGTTTGAGTTTGTTGAATGCACAAGTCACTTTTTTTATTGTCACTGTCACTATGTAGGTATCACTTCGGTCGCGAAAAAAATTACATAGGGCGCGGACAAATCACGTCGGTTGCGATCAAATCACGTCGGGCGCTCACAAATCACGTCGGTTGCGATTAAATCACGTCGGGGTCACCACTTTAGTGACTGGTGTACGGGACAAACGATATTAATAAAGTTAAAACACTTGTAGTTTTGTATGTATATTTATTTATTGTTAGTTACACTGTTGATTGTTGTAAGTTGATGTAATGTTTGGTAATGTAGCGAGCGCGAGAGTACTGCAGCGAGATGTTTACTGTCTTAAGAGCGAAGACCAACTGTCTGTTTTTTGAAAATGAAATATCCTGTCTTAGAATCGGTAGACAAGGATAGCGATAGATATTTAGAGAAGGGGAACATATCTAGTAAACTTGAAATTGGAAAACCCCAAAGAAAGGGTCGAGCGGCTTGTCTTTGATTACTGTAATACTGCACTTAAGGTAAATTAGACGATAAGCCGACCGGAAATACCCAAGCGTACGTGTTACTAATAACCTACAGAAGATTAAGAAAGATTAAAGAATTTGTTGAAAAATGTAAAAGTCTAGACACGTTGTAAAAGTAAATAAGTTGTCGGCAAACTTTAAATAAAATAGTACGAAATATTAAAAATAAAATTTAAGAAATTTGAATGTGTGAGATGTCGCGAATGTCGCTACAACATTAAAACAGTTATGAATTTCTCTACAAAACTAAATATTTTAAAACCTTATTTTATTACATACCTAATCTTAAAAATAAAACCCAAAACATTGAGCATTTTATTATATTTCTTTTATAACTTGACCAATAATGGCATTATTATTTAAATGAATTTTAATAAAACTTGGTATACTTGTAGTTCAATCCAATCTAAGGGACATTTATTTCATAAACGTGTCGAAATTGCCACTGAAGGGGTGAAAACCACCCTCAAATGATTTTAAATACTAATAAATTCATGCTTCTTTTATTTTTGTCAAAATTTGCTATTTTTTTGCTTAATATTATTGATTTAAAAAACAAAATTAGGTATTTACTTAACATGCTTCATCTCATTGTCGTAGGTATATAAAATCAAATTAAAATTAGGAAATTAATTATTTAACTATAGATACGTTTCTAAATTAAATTCACTTATTACTAACGTTAGCATTTTTTGTTACTTCGCATCTTAATACTGTTTACTTGTTTTGGACAACAATATTATTTATTGCACACACAGAATAAATATATTATTTGCTTATTAGATATATTTATGTAACATACACACATATTGTATGTAGATATTTGCAAGATAGACAAAACAAAAGTGAGCGCAACTAGAAAAGCTGACAACTCGTAAAATCTTTGAATGAATTTGATTAGAACAAGTGTTAATGCTCTTACAGTACTTTGTTGTTGATATTTTATTGTTTAATCATCAATATCTAATTACTTCAAGCGTACATTTTAATATAGCATTTCTTCGATGTAACAATCTATTTTTTTTTAATTAGTATCATTTACCTGTGACTTTTCATTACTTTATTTTATTTTAAGGTACTTCACCACATTTTCAATATTTTTTTTCGGCCCTGTATAAGATATTACAATGGTTTTTTTAAAACTTTTATTTGAAGCTTATAGTATACAAAAATACTTGATTTTTTTTAATTTCATTTTTTAACAACTATCCAGGAGGCGCCAAAGTCGAGGCCTCAAAAAAATAGTGCCCATTTCAACTCGGAGTAGAGTTCATAATTTCTATAATACTACTAATTAATAACATGGTTATAAATATAAATCTGTAGGTTTTGTTTGCACGATTCAATTATTTTGGATTAGTTATACACATATATTAAAAAAAAATAACATAAAATAAAAAGTAATTTAAAAAAATAAAAACCCTCCTGCGTTTATTTTAACTAAAATGCAGGGCCGCGCCGCCCATATGTGCGAAGTGTGCGGCGCACACAGGCGCCAGGGCATCAGGAGCGCCGCGAGGCACCTTTTGGGTTTAATAAAAAACCAGCGCCAATCATTAAAATTAAAAATTAGTCGAAAGAAATAGAAGAAAAAATTATATCGCATCGAACTTTTTTTTTAAATTAAACAATAATGTGGTGAAAAGTTTCAGTAGCAAACGCAGAAAGGTCGTTTTCTAAATTAAAACTGATACAAAATTACCTGCACTCAAGTAATAGTTACATTTTTCGCCATAGTTGAAAAACTATTCTTCCAATCTCTAGTTATGAGAGCCAAAAAAATTTCTTCCTTACAAGATATTCACAAAAAACTTTTATACCAAAATGGTTTAAGCAGCAGGCAGGCCAGAATTAGTTTTAGAAACTAAAACACTGCGTGGTTTATACTTTTATAGTGTTCAGCTATTGCATCTTACCAAAAGTGAACAAAAAAGTCCTATCAAATGTAATAAAGCTATACGGCAAAAATTACACAAGTTAATAAAACCTCATTTATTAAAACCTATTTTTCTATTTGGGAATTTTTTGGTTAGTCTGTTTTGGCGCTGAGCGTCTCATACTATATTTATTATTACTTTAAAAAATTATATAATTTAATTCGCGTTTTCTTTTTCTGGAAGTGAAACGTCATTTATCTTCGCACATGCTAGGGTTCCGTAGTCATTCTCACTACGATTTATAAAAGAGTTAGTTCAAAATTTTTCATAAACTATCTTTCTTACATTCTGCATAGTTTATAAATTAGAGGGGGGGGGCTCTGATAATGACATTGAAAAGCAAATAAATAAGTCCTTTCACATTTTTTGTTGCAAAAAGTCGATTGAGATTTTTGTTGCATTTTAGGAGCCCAATTTTTTTTTTCACTTACCCTACTCAATGGGGTAAGTAAACAAAAAATGTGAGTACCTACCTACAGTTTTCGGTCTATGGTAATTGAGTCTTAAATAATTTTGATAGTGTTCGTTATAATTTTCATTGAAAGTACTGATTAGAAGGTACATTCTGGAATTTTTTAAAAATTTTTAAAGAGCATATACATTGTAATTGATTGGTTAAAACAATTTTTTTTTCAAAAATCTCATCGTTTTTGTTTTTGGGTTATTAATCTTTGCCCGTATATAAAATTTCATCTTATGTATAATTTTTTAAAGATAGAGCAAAACTAAAAGAGTTGTTTTTTTTCGGAACTCTAACAAAAAGGCGCTTCATAGGTTTCGCACACAGGCGCTGCCGAGGGTCGGCGCGGCCCTGCTAAAATGCATTATTTTTATTGTAACTTTTTATATTACCCACAAGTAGAATTCATTATTAATTTTCATCTTTCATAATAATAACAACGAAATACCCATTTACAGTAGAAACCGGTTATAACGACGTCGGTTAATAGGTACGACGTATCGGTTTTAACGACTCAAAATAAAAGTCCAATATAATTGTATTTTTACCGGTTATTACGACTATCTGCTTTTTACGACCAATATGATGTCGTTACAGCCGGTTTCTAATGTATTTAATACATATGGCATATGGCATTATAAGAAAGTAAATATAAAGGCAATTTATATTTTCTAGTAGTGTCATAGGAAAGACACAAAACATATGATTTATTTTTCAATAATACCCCACCTTTGGTCACAAGGTTTGGGTCAGACAGGCCTCGACATTAAATTTAATTCACCCGTTTAAAGTCAACCGCTCTGGGTAAAATATTCTCCTACGTGAAAAAATAAATCTTGCGTAGAGAGAAAGGGGATGGTCAAATCTCATAATATATCCACACTGTCTTTGTTACAAGGTACATTGTAGAGGATGTTTTTAGAAAAAAATAGTCCAAACTTTGCAGATATATTACCCAGATGTCTCTGCGATCGAATAAATATTCTTAGATATATTAGTGTTTACTTTTTCTTCAATTTAATGTATTAAAAATCTATTTTATTTTAGTATATCTTGATTAATGCATATATCATTTTAAATTGTTCAGTTTATAATTTTAAGGGGCTATACCAGTGTGAACGCTGGAAATTTGGGTGATTTTCGGAATTTTTTTGGAAGAAAAAATACTCAATGAAATATTTTGGAAAATTGAGAATATATTTAGCTATATTAGAGGTATATTCCATTATTTTTTCACGTAAAAATATCGATATCTAAGCGACTTATGCGTTTTCTTCGGAGACGCAAAAAAAAAGTCTCCACTGCGGCCATGATTCCGGACGATGGAGTAGTTGAAATTGAAAAATGGAATAATGTCGTTAATCTGGAAGGTATTTCCTGTACGATGAACTAAGATTTTCGAAAAATATCAAAATCTAACAAAATGGCGTGGTTATGAAAAAAAAGTATGTTGTCTTGCCTATAAAATGGTCGTATTTTTAATGCCAAATCGTCAATTTTCATCCAATCAAAAATATCCTAGTTTATCGTAGAGTAAATATATTCAAGAGTACTCAGTTCAAATTTCAAGTAAATCGGATAATTGCTCTTTGAGTTATAATGTCAGCAAATTTGAAAAATCTCATTTCGAGAAAAACGCATTTAATGTCAGCTCCTGGGCATTTTATATCTGCGAGCGGTCGCTCTTTAGAAGGCTGCTGTTTGGAGAGTATTAGAAATACGGCCTTGAAATTTTCACAGAATATTCTTAAAACTATAAACTCTCCAAAAAGGCAAAAAAAAAATGATTTTTTGAAAATTTCACATTGGTATATGGCCCCTTAATATGAATGCCTGCACATCTGAAATTAGTGGATTTTTTTTCTTCATATTAAAAACTAGTCGCTACCCACGATTTTGTGTGCGTGGAATTTAAGTTAGTGAAAACAATACAATGATAGTCGATAAAATAGGTTTTTAGTTTCGCATTTGCACACTGGATATCTACGCCAAAAATTGCGTACAAATATCACAATTATACGTCGTCATTAATTTTGCTTTGTACAACCTAAGGTTAGAGTAGAAGATTACTGCTTTGCTTATTTCGTGATAATTATTAATTATTATTTTGTGTATTTTGTTATTAAATAAAAAAATAGTTTATTTAAGGTTATGTTTTTATTTATTAATTAACTTATGTGGTTTAAAGACCCCCTTTTGAACAAATATTTTTCAAGGATCCCCTCTAAAAATAACGAGGGTCTTTCGATACTAATTAATTACTGATAAATAGAAATATAAAAGTACTTTAATTTATGTCAAACATGTTTCACAGACACCGACAAAAATTCAGTGAACCCTCTGGGGTATACGGACCCTAGTTGAAGAACCACTGCTCTATATGTTATACTTTTATCAATAAATTAGTTTTTTTGCTCAAGTAAAAAAAAATCATGATGCAGGCTTTATGCGTATATTGACAGATAAATTAATAAAATTAATAACAATTGTAGATTTGTATGAAAATTATTAATTAAAATATTGTGCAACTTTTTAAATACACCTTTAATGACGTTTAAAAATGCTTTCAATGTTTAAAACAAATTTTTATGAGAAATTCTGCAGTTTTTAAATGTTTTTTTTTTTGTATTTGTTTTGCAATAGTTTTAGGTCAGGGATGGGGAACTTGTGACCTTCTGAATGTTTGTTTAAAAATATACTTTTCTTACAAATATAAATTAATAAAAAATAATGTTTTCTGAAAATATAAAAATTAAGTCATATGTAATTATCTTTGACATGTTAAGACATATTAACCAATTACTTAAGTACCAAGAAATCTTATAAGTAAATTAAGTTATTCAAGATAAATATTAAATACATACATGCATGTATGTTACATGTAGAGAGAGAGAGATGTATATAGTTATAGTATAGGGTGTATGTATTTTGTTAGACAGTGGATAAAACTGTCTACGCTTCAGCACCCCCACCCCATTCCTGTATTAACCACCCCGTATCGGAATCACCGCCCGACGCTCACCCCAAGGACATAAGCATTTGTGATTCGAGTCACAAATAACCGTACAAAATACTGGACGTTGGTGACAGTATTACCAACATAACAAATTAAAATGAGGAGTAAAATTTTTAAGATGTTTTCATTAAATACATTTCAATTTTTTTTTATATTTGCTAGTTTCAATGTATTCGCATCTCCGTTAACTTTTAGATCTCATGAGTGTCATTTGCCCTGATTGTTCTGGGGCAATATCCTTGTCCATTCTGTCATCCATATTCGGTGGAAATATGCAGTTTTTGTAAAAAAAGAAAAAATTATCAAAGAAGAAATTTTATACTTACAAACTCCACTATTTTTGTTTTGTCAGTATATTTTTACTCTAATAAATAAATACTTGTTTAAAACAATATTTTTTACATATAAATGTTATTCTTATATAATTTTATAAGAACCAAAGGATTGTTACATAAAAAATTAGCAAATGTTACGATTTTAACATTTAGTTAATCTTCTGATTTCAAGTCGTGGTTATAACGTTAATTCTAATCATTATAACATAGTGCATAGAATAATAATCAGTTAGTAAATCAACCGTTTACTAACCATGATAAAGATTTGGATTAAAGTTAATCGTAATTATTTTTACTTTTTTGCAACTGAATCAAAATTATTTTATTTTTTTTTTTTTTAAATTGCGTAGTATTCATATAGCTGTAACTTTGGTAAAAATGATTACAATGAAATTTTTCAAAATGGAACTATATTATTTTGAAATCTTTACTTCACGATCCCTTCAAAAAAATATAGGCAAATAAGGGTACGCCGAAATTTTTTTACAATGCGTCGAATGTACAAATATTGTGCTTAAAAAAAGGGACGTACTAGGTTGCCGGCAGTTGATATATATCACAAATCACACATATATAGATAATCAGCTCTTATGGGCGGCTTTGAGTCAACCTGCATGCACTAGAGGGGCAAGGGGAATGCGCGCAATTTGTATATCACCATGAAAACGGTGGCAATATAATTTTGTTTTGATTGTCAAATACGTCATACAAGTATTTTTGTACAACCAAGTTAGTGAACCAAGCTAATGTGTAGAAAGATGGTCATATTCGCTTAGTTTGCTCCAAATTGCCAAACATGGCCAACATCAAATATCTATCCATCTCGAGTCAGTTTTTTTAGTGTGTATCAAAAGGTTTCAATACGCAAATATAATGTGTGGATGACAATTTTGAGGCATTCAAAAACGTAACAAATATTTGCCACATCATCAATACGCACCACCAAATGTGAAGTACCGGATATGTACCTACATACTATCAGGTAAAAATATTATTATACATGAATAATTTAAAATAGTAACTCATAAATATTAAACTTAATCATATTTAGATACTGGAAATAATGATATTTTTTATTGAATTTTTTTTCAGATTGTACGTATATCTGTATGGAAGCAAAGGAAACAAGTAACTTTTTCATATTTGGATGAACTGTGTGACAACATAAACAACAGTAAAAAGTATATTAGAGGAAAACTAATTATATTATATTATTATTATATTGTAACGTACGTAACTATATCATATTTTATCAGTATGTACTGTATATATTGTATAATAACTGTATCAATGCACAGATTTCGAAATAATATAAATATATCAATAACTTTGTTGAATTAAAGTTGTTTTTTTATGGTTTTTTACCTTTGCATTTGAAATAAAAAAAATACGGTAATCTGTATAGGCAACACGCATAACAAACCTTCCCGCTTCCCCTCTAGTGCAAGGCCCCCTCACCTAAACTATGGAGTGAAAATTATAATGGTAGTTGCCTATCTATATATGAGTGATTTGTGATATATATTTTGGAACTGTCTCCTATGCCGCTAGATGACAAATAATGAAATTTTCGAATTTATATTTAATGAGGTACATGTGTACTGTTGTGTATTGAAGGAATAAAAACCTTCTTAAATATTTTTTTCTAGATTCTCTAATTTTGTTAGCATTCAATGATAATAAATATCCTAACCTAACCGGGACTAACCTAAGTTACTATAATTTAACCTAATCTCCTCTAAACTAACCTAACAGTAATATAATTAAGTAATGATATTTGTAATTTTTTATTAATATTTAATGATAGTATATTAATTAGACTGTTGTTACCACACCCCTCTATATGAACATTATATCAATTTAATTATATCTTATGAAGAGGTGCTCTGCCCCCTAAATTCCTTAAAAACAGTATATTAATTATAATTGTTGAGTTAGAATGTTGTTTACTATTATGTTTGAGGTTTCGCCCCATATACACCTTCTTTCAAAGACACGTAGGTACTATTATGTTTTAAGTTTGATCTAAAATAATATGCAAATAAATTAAAAATACTTATTTTCAACATTTTATGAATTTAATAATAAAAATACAAAAAATAATTTGAATTACATAGATATAACATCAATAAACGTCAAATTACATTTTTGAATAAATCTGGTCTTACGTGGTATCAACTCTATACTAAGTAAGTACGTGATTTTTGACAGTAGTGACAGCTTGTACCCCTACATATTCTCCATATCAACCCAAACATGTGCTGCTACACTATCTGGAAATCTACGAGATTGAATTTTTAATTTTCTGCTGTCTCGTATCCAGTAATTGTTAAAAACCAATTGCTCACATTCCTTAAGCTTTAAATTGAGATGTTCAAAGCTATTGAATCTATTTCCAATTTTTAACATCTACAAATAAATCATAACGTGAATATACTGAATTTTTTATTTTAAATTCACTTACATACCTCGAAATTATTAGAATTCTAGTTAATTTTCAGTAGAAAATGTACGTCATCTTTATTCAAAAGAAAATTTTATTCAACTTTGTTTACAAAAAACAAAACACAATAAATAATTATCAAATATAAAATTTGGAAACCCAGATACCTGTGACATAAGGGCAGACTAACGTTAATTCGTACAAAAAAAGGCACATTTTTATGAATTTTTTCCGACAACACAGTTAATATTTATTTATTTAAACTAATGGTACATCAAAGTATAACATTCGAAGAATATTTTGTAAAATTTTCATAATTTTTTTTTTTAAAATACAGCAATGGCGGCAATTATTTGGAGGCGTCTCGGAAAAAAGTTGAATTGCGGTGCCCCTCATAACTCGGTCCTGGATCATCTGAAATAAAAAAATAAAAAATTGTTCGTTAGCTAATCGTTTTCCCCAGGTAACGCTGGGGGGGGTTTTTCGAAATTTCAATTTTTCAATTTTTGGGAACACTTTGAAGTGAAAATCGCGAATTTTGCCCAAAAAAATCGGGTAATTTTTTATTATAAAATAAAAAATATAGACAAATTTGAAAAAAACTCTCCAGCGTTACCTCGTAAATTATGTACAGAAATAGTCTTCAAAATTTCAAAAGAATCGGTGCAGTAGTTTTGAAATTATGAGGGGCACCGACTTTGAAAACGTGAGTTGTGGGAAAAACGCTTTGAAAGTTTTAAACACTAAAAAATTTAGAATAAAACGTTCATAAGTTTTTTCGGCTTACCTCACACTGAATCATCGATGCCAGGTCCATAAAGGATGTTGCTATTGTCCATAATGTCTAATGCATCTTTTTGCTCCTGTCTCCGACGAATACTGCCTTCTTTAGTTTTTTTTTCCGCTTTACTTATACGCATGGAGTCAGTTGATCGCGCCCATTCATGAGCGCTCGGTTCACTTTAAATTGCTGTAATTTCGTTAGTTTTGCTCCGATCCGTGTAAAATTTTCACACAATATTCTTGAAAAGTTTTTCATTCAGAAAATCGAATAAAAAAAATTGGAAAAAAAATAATTTAAATACGTTAGTCTGCCCATAAGCGAGTGCCGGCAACGATTCACATTATATTCACGTTGCCGGCGCCGGCATAGGAGACAGTTCCTTAAAAAAAATGCAATTTGAAAGCTTCAAAACGTTTTCTTGATTTTTTAACGATATTTTTCACTAGATTATTGAATTTTTCGTTCCAAATTTTTATTTCCTTTTTGAAAAATTTCATTTCAAAAAAAAAATATATACAATCTTTGAAGCTTCTTATCTTGGCTTATGGGTACATGCCAGTTTATATCTAGAAGCAAAGATCTAAATTATTTTTTTTAATTTTTGACGAGTTTAATATTTTTTTCATACATATTCGTATGAATTTTTAGATGTTTTTTTTTTGCTGTTACGTTTTGTTAGTTGATAATCCGGGCACGTGGTGATTTTCTCGGGCAGGCGGTGCCGGCGTCTATCGAAGTCCGTATCTGATGATTGACCAACTATTATGCAGGACTTTATGGCCCCCTATAGATTTCTCCAGTGACAAGACCATACACGGCGTACAATGATCTGTAGGTACTGATGCGACCCATAAAAAGCCGGCATAAAAAACAGAATAGCTTCTTGTTGTTGTCCGATCTGTTTAGAATCTTAATAGCAGTGCAATCCGAGTTGGCGATGAGTTTTTTTTTTGTTTTCACCGAAAATATAGAGAATCTTATGTTTAGTGGATATTCATTAATTTATTGTATATAAATAGATAATGGTTATATTTGGACATTGTTATGTACTATTGTATAAATTCGTCAATCCACAAAAATACCATTTTCAGTTAGAACCTCGTTTAGTGGATATTGTTCATTAATATGTATTAGTTGTAGATATATTTATGTTTAAATAGATAATGGTTATATTTGGACACAGTTATGCACTATTGTATGAACCCACAAAAATACCATTTTCAGTTGAAATCTCGTTAATTGGATATTCATAAATATGTATTTTCTCTAGATATATTTATGTTTAAATAGAGAATGTTTATACTTGGATACGGATATGCATTAATGTTCGAATCTACGAAAATATATAATTTTTGAGTTATGAATAAAGTTTCATACAAAATAAAGTTTATAACTTTTTTGTCTGAAACTTTTTGATTCTGATATTTAAAAAACTGTTTTATATGTCACAAAGTATCATTGAAATAATGATTTTAAATAATGAAATAGGTTAAAAAGTTTAAAAAAATGTATTTATTTTTATATTAAAAGCGAAATTAATATAATTTTTGTTAAAATAAAAATACAAAATACAACAATCCGCCATGTTAAATGGAACTCCAATCAGAGCGAATGACGTCACGCAACAGTAAATGTCAATAGCAAGTGATTTCTGGGGACACCAGCGTAGTATTGCAGTTAAAAGGGAAAAAATAAGTTAAAAGTTAAAAAGTTAAAAAACCAAATTTTGGTGATGACTAAAAAAAAAGTCATCAGAATTAAAATGAGGGCCTTCAGATGGTTAGTGCTTGGGTAAATCAGGCACTGGTCAAAAGTGATTGACTTTTATTTTAGACAAATATCAATTCATCTTACAAGATTATTAGGTACATACCTTATTTAAGTACCTACTTTAATTTTATTGTGTTAATTTTTATTTTGTGTGTTAAAAATCAATTAACTTATACTCACCCCTTTCTTACTAATAATTCATTACATTTAACCAAACCTGTATCTCTTATAGATACTGAGATCTCTATGCTGGAAAAGTTATTTTGGACTAGTATAGCAATGGAGCTATTTTACAATAAAAATACCATAATTATAATATTTTAAGGTAGTAGACCGGTGTGATGGGTCAAAAAAATCGATTTTTTTTACATTTTTCGGAAGAACCACATTTTAAAAATATGCTCTTAAATTTTCAGACCAAAATTTAGAATATTTCCAAAGTTACAGGCATTTATCGTTCGACGAGTGCACATTACTATAAGATGGGAAACAAACGTTTTAGCGTTTTTCTCGAAACCATGTTTTTGAAATTTCGGGGAAGCACTGACTCAAAACTATTCAACCGATTTGGCTCAAAATTTAACTAGTTATTCTACATACACATATCTAAATACCTAACCTTTAAAACATTTAATTTTTTAATAATAAATTAATTTTTTTAAACATTTTATCAACAAAAAAAAATTACATTTTGAGAACTTTTTTTTCATAAGTCCGCTATTTATTTTTTTATTTTTTTTTATTATGTATATTATTGGTTAGTTCATTAAAATAAGGTCTACACAATAATACTATTTTTGATTTTTTCATTTCAAATGACTACGGAAGGCTGTGTGCTTCCCCGAAACAGCTCATAATTCTTTAGAGCAGCGGTTCTTAAACTGGGGTCCGCGGACCCCCGGGGGGCCGCCAAACTTTTACGGGGGTCCGTGAAACATTTTTGGCAAAAAATTAATTTACATAAAGTACTTTTATATTTAAATTTATCAGTGATTAATTAGTATCTAACGACCTTTTTTGTTTTTCTATCAGGGATGGGGGTCCGTGAAAAATAATTGTTCAAAAAGGGGGTCCCTAGACCACATAAGTTTAAGAACCACTGCTTTAGAGGACTCCACTTTGACATTACATATTGTAAATAAATAAATGGAAAATTAAATAAAAAAAAAATTTTGTATCATTTAAAGTACTAAAATAAATATGTAAAAGTTACAAAACGATCGTATATTATTTACTTGTTAAAATAAGGTCACGAAAAAAAGTCGAAATTTCGGCCGTCACACCGGTCTACTACCTTAATACAGTGAAACATGATTAAGTGGGAAACTTCTATAACTATAGAATTCATACTAAGGTCCCGTCACTTCTACATTTGCACCTCTATAACTGGGCAAATGGGATACTTCTTTAAGTGTGATAAAATAATTGGTTCTTTAAGATTCTATAGCTATCCAAGTTTCACTGTATTATATTTTAATATTTTTCTGAAATGAAAAAAAACATCTTCTTCCATCGTATTCTTTAGAGGGGTATAAGGGGTTGACGTTATTCTTTTTTTGTCTTACACAGGGGTGTTATTTTTTCCCATTTTACCTTTATCCAAATCCCCACAAAGGTATCTTAAATTCAAGAATTAAATAATCCAATAAAAATAATTTTATCTCACCACCAATCTAACCAGTGGTAATAAAATCACATTTTTAATTATAATTTTATTTCTTTGGTTGCGGTTTCCGGTCGGCACAACCTTAGATCACGACCTGATGATGGGGAGCGGGTACGCAGGGAGAGAGAAGGGGGGGAGGTTGTGATTGGATTACGTTTAGAGAGCTATCCCGTTGACGATCGCCGAGGGACGTGTAGGCGTCTTAATGACTGAACGCGACAAATCGTGCCCTTAACCGGTTCCCAGGGGACTTTCGCATACAATGCAAGTCAAAAGTATTATGTACAGGAGTATTTTTAATTTAAAAAAAATAAAAATGAACTAAATATTGAAATATTAGACAAGGAAAGATATAGGACTAATAACACTAGCGTTGTTACCATATCGCTCCAAGAGTCATTGGCGTATCTTTTGGATTTTAAAATAACTATCAATTGTTTTGAATTATAAAATAAGTTAATAATAAATGTTAAATAAATAAAATAATAATAATAGTTAATAATAAATTGTCTTTAAGGGAGAAAGCCACATTTTTTAAAAGTATACATATTCATAAATATGTATACAAAAAAATGAGTTAAAATTCCGAAAATTGACGGAGTTACAGTCAATTTAGTGAGATGAGGTAGCACGGCCGGTTATGACATAACAAAAACATTTAACACGTTTATCTTGAAATGACATTTTTCGACCTGGTTGACACGATTCCTCAAAGACTAATGAACCGGTTTCATATTTTTTTAAAATAATTTTCGTAACTGTAATAGCTATCGTTGCACGTACACTGGTAGAAAGGATTTCTCAAACCAAGTAAACCTTGTTTTGTATATAACGAAAACAATATTTTCTTAAGATAAGCAATAATCTCTTAAACCAACTATAGTATTCTTGAACGAAGGAATAACGTAGATGGATTAAGAGTATGTTTCTTATATTAAGAAAATATTGTGTTCGTTATATACAAAACAAGGTTTTCTTAGTCCAATACAGTTTTTTTTCTGTGTAGCCGATTTTTTAAATTTTGATAGTTACTATTTTTAAAACTGCTCTAATAAAAAAACGATCCTCATTTTGTGAAAAAATAAAATAAAAAAACGGCATTATTTTTCATATAACCCTTCTCGAAATTTCGAGTGAACCATAGAGAAAAATATTTTTTTGGTCGTTTCATAACTTTGTAAATATTTAATATTTTTCAATAAAATTTGATGTTAATTAAGTTGAATATTACTTAATAAAACGTCCTTTACCTGATTACAAAATAATTAGTTATATCTGTGAAAAAAATTCCCAAACATTGATAATAATTTTTTGACTCGTCACAGTGGCTATCCCCAAGGTATTTCAGTGATAATTGAAAAACAGAGAAACGTGTATTTGGAACTATCATCTCTCATAAATACCAAATTTAATGTCCGGTATAATAAAGGACCTAGCAAATTTGCAAGCTAGCAAGCACTCTCAAATGAGATATCAAACTTATATGGCAGTTCTCTTTGAGTTTTTAACAGATAGTTGCATGCGCAGTAAGTTGGTTTTTACCATTTTTACGCAAGGTTAGTAACTACATTTTAGTAAATATACTTTACATACCTTTTTTTTTACTTTTTATATATGAAACTATCTGTCAAAAACTTCAAGAGCACTGTCATATAAGTTTGATACCCCATTTGAGAGTGCTTGCTAGCTTGCAAATTTGCTAGGTCGTTTATAATACCGGACATTATTGTACTTATTGTTAGAAGCATATTTGTATATTATAAATTTCTAACTGACACCTCTATTATGTATCCATAAAAATGGTATAGTAGATACTCGTATAGTATACTTATTTTCAGAAAGGACAGTCGAGTGAGTAAAAATGCCCGGAAACTTTTGTACTGCAGTGTACGTAGTTACGTACGTACATACACAAACACAATGTATTGTGTTTAACAGTTGTTAAGATGAATTTAAGGTCATTGTTGCATGTGATAGTTGTTGTTAATGACTTCTAAATGGCTAGGAAATTATGGTTTGTTGGGGGTAGAAACAATGGATTAAATAAATAAGACATTAGTATATTATTGAATTGATCTGTGATTGGTTTTTGTAAAGTAGTAATTCAAAAGTTATATGTTGGAAAATGTATAAGATACGATATATGTAGTTATAGAGAATACTATTGTAGGGTTGCTATAATATACTTTTTATAGAGAGACGTTCTGTTTTTGAACTTCGATCTTTCATTTTTTACAAGCTTTTATTTAACTTCACTTGTTAGTTAGTTAGTTAGTATGTTAAGATTAAATATTGCAATCAAAATTTCGACTAGTTCTAATTAAACTAGAGCTTTCAAATTTTGTAACGGTATAAGTCCGGTGACAATGCAATATAGTATATCTGATATCGTTAGTAAATTTTCAGCGATCACAAAATTATCAGGTTTTTATGACTAAAACCAATAAAAGCGCGGGGCGCTATAAAGGCAAATTTATATTAAATAATTACACAGGTAGAAAGGTTTACTTGAGCCAAGTAAACCTTGTTTTGTATATAACGAAAACAATATTTTCTTAAGATAAGAAATATATTCTTAAACCAACTATAGTATTCTTGGACGAAGAAATAATGTAGTTGGATTAAGAGTATGTTTCTTATATTAAGAAAATATTGTTTTCGTTATACAGGGTGAGTCATATCAGGCGGAACAAACTTAAACCGTTGATTGAAAAAAATATTTCAAGCAAAAAAGTTCATATTAATATGTGTCCGGAAACTCTTCGTGGGGGAGCTACAGACTCCCAAAGATTTAGGCTAAAATTGTTTTTTATTTAATATCTGGAGAACCCATTGTGATACAACAATGAAAATTAATACCTGGATTAGTAATAATACGTGTTATCGATTTCCAGTATCAAACAATGGTTATTTAGACCAGGGATGTATGGGGCCTGTGGGCCCTCTGATTTTTATCTAGTATTTTTTTGTTCTTCACTTTTTTCTTATGTTTGGTATTTCTATAAGGTCATATGATACAAAATACACATAAATATACATTGTTAAGTTTTCATAAGGTCAACCGTTTACGAGAAATACGATGATGAAGATAGTTTTGCAGAATTTAACTTAACACGAATGCTAAAAATTACAAAAAATAAATTGATATTGTTGTTGTAGTACTAAAAATAAGAAAAAATATTGGTGTAAATATTCCTCTTAATATGACTTCTCATAGAATTATAGCCAGTTTTATTACTTTAATTCGTGCTTTATTAATTGACGAAACTAAAAACTGTTATCTGTTGTTAAGGATGCATTTTTCTACATATATTTACATACACATTTATTCTTGTTTTTAATTATAGAACAAGAATATCAATTTATTTTGTGTAATTTTTAGCATTCATGTTATGTTAAATTCTGCAAAACTATCTTCACCATCGTATTTCTCGTAAACGGTTGATCTTATGACAACTTAACAATGTAAATTTATGTGTATTTTGTAGCATATGACCTTATAGAAATACCAAACATAAGAAAAAAGTGAAGAACAAAAAAATACTAGATAAAAATCAGAGGGCCCACAGGCCCCATACATCCCTGGTCTAAATAACCATTGTTTGATACTGGAAATCGATAACACGTATTATTACTAATCCAGGTATTAATTTTCATTGTTGTATTACAATGGGTTCTCCAGATATTAAATAAAAAACAATTTTAGCCAAAATCTTTGGGAGTCTGTAGCTCCCCCACGAAGAGTTTCCGGACACATGTTTATATGAACTTTTTTGCTTGAAATATTTTTTTCAATCAACGGTTTAAGTTTGTTCCACCTGATATGACTCACCCTGTATACAAAACAAGAATTATTTCTTGGTCCAATACAGTTTTTTTGTGTAATTAATTAGAAGTTATACATTTGCCTTCCTTTTATATGTTAGTAACTCTCTTAAAAATATCAATTTTAATCTTTCATGCAGAATTCAAAAAAGTATATCGACTATATTTGGGCTAGATTGTACCTATAGGTTGTTTTATGCTTCCGGCGACAGTGGATAGATTTAAAAACTATTTTTAGTTCATAATTTATGTAAAAAGATAGTTAATTATGATCAATAATACAAAATCTGCTATGGATATTTAAAAGAAAAAAAATATTATGTAAACAGTATTGGTCTTTCATTTATTTACATTCCGTTTGTCACAAATTCCTTATTAGAAAAATTTCTTGGCGATGACGTCACAGTATAGAACAAATGAACTGTCGAGTAGACCTTTATTATTGGTTCTTAGTAATTATAACAAAAGCTATTTATTATAATAATTAATACAAAAGAAAAGTGTTTTTTTAAAATTAAATAGAATTAATGCGACCATGGGTGAAATTTAAACAATATAACTTATAACTTGGAATATAGAGTCCAAGTTGGTGTCATTTTGGGTGGAGTTGGAATCGGTAGAAAATTACCAATTCCAACTCCCTTAGTTAAATAATGGTTTTACACGCTCATTATTATTTTTTAAAGAAGAATATATTTTGAAGTATAGTAAAAAAATAGGAGTAGGCAAAAATTAGACCAAAGGTTTTGCCGAAGCCGAAAGTTAAACTTTCATATTAATATTATAAATGTGAAAATAACTTTATATCTTACATTTTCACGGTCTTACAGCTGGACCGATTTTGATGAAATTTGGCAGAGAGATAATACAAACTCCACGCGGACGAAGTTTTTCGAATGTTTCTTTTTTTGCGTATACCTAATCAGGATTTTAAAAGTATTAATAAAAATATAATAAACAAAATAAATTCAATAATTTATATGCATTATGAAAAAGTGTTAGATGTATTGAATCATTATTATAACATTTGCAATTCAAAAATAATAAAAGACAGACAAAACTACCGGTAAATCAAATGTAAGAGAACGATATATATTACATACAGTTTTGTGATACCCCGTATTCCATAGATTCAGGAGTTTGAGGATTGGCGGGAAGGGGGGGGGTAGCTTCATTGATTTACGCACATGTTATATTTTATAGCTCAGTTTGTTCCGGCTATTATATTATGGGGTAGATGGGGGTTGGGGGATATATCTAGATCCAATTTATCATTTCTAGCAGTGGAAGTCGTGTGTTTAAATGTATTTATTGTTTTAAGTTCATTTATGGTAAGAGTTTTATGATTAACTGGGTATTTTTTTAATAAAGTGAAACCTGGATAACTGGAATCTCAAGGGATCGGTTATTTAATCCCACTTAAAGAGGTATCCCATTTACCCAGTTAATGCAAATGTAGAAGTTATGGGATCAGTTTTAGTTATAGAAGTTTCCCACTTATCCAAATCCTACTTAATCAAGTTTCACTGTACCTGTAAGGCGGCTATTACACTATCAAATAAATATGTCAAAGATCTTTGACAAAGATTTGATCATATATTAAATTATAAGTCATTTCGTAGCCGGAACCGTCCACGAACACTTTTCAGTCGCCATTTTCATTTATCCGTCAAAAACATTGATCAAATATAAGAAACTGTCATTATCTATGATAAAAGAAATATTATGAAACTAAATATTACGTAAATATTATAAAAGTTGACGTATTACACTGTCATATTTCTTTGATCAAAGAAATTTTATCACATTTCTTTGATAGTGTAACAGCTGCCTAGTAAAACATTTTAATTTCTGTTATGATTAATTGATTATATTCTTTGATACTTAAAAAAAATTATACAGGTAATTGATTGACTGGACTCCGTTTTCACTAATGTTATTTCTAACTCAAACATGTTTGTAAATTTCATGTATATTTGGGTATTTCTCCACTAATTAGACAACTTGGTGCCTCACACTAATTTATTTATTTTATTTTTATTTCGTTGTAATTATTATAAAAGATGAAAATTTTGTGTAATATAAAAAGTTACAATAAAAATACTGTCACAAATTTAATATTATTTTGAAATTGTAAAACACAGTCCTCTGATCGAAAATAACTTAATTTCAGAAACACGTGATTAGAAATATTAAATTCACTATCTTATTTTCAGAGATTAATAATTATCATTTTCAAATAACATACTTTTATTTTGTGAAATTGATGTTTATTAGTGTAAAAATGAGTTACACTTTTGTCGTGAAATCTGTATTATATCTGTGTATAATACTGCAAATTGTTTTGAGTCCCATGATGTACTGTATTTGTATCTAAAATACTAAATTGCATCAATCAAACAAAAATATCATTGGGACACTACTCGTTTAATGGCAAAAAAATTAATTATATTTTCTGTAGGCTTTTGTGGTCGTTGTCTACATATGAATAAGGTTTTCAGGCAGTTGTCCACATGGGCGTCAATGCTGTAACTAGAAGCTCGGAGGCCCGGGGCAGAGTGTGTGTGAGGGGTCCCCGAAAAATAAATACTGAAGACCTTTTTTTTTCGTTGTTACCTAATATATTTACATTATAAATTGTAATGACTTTTTTTCGCTAGCACCTAACTATTTATACTATATATCCTATTATTTGTAACCTTTTTTTACACTGCTGTGGGGGGCGGGGGGCCCCGGTGGTAGTTACGGCGCTGGTGGGCGTCTTTCTTTACTTGACATTTCGGCTCTCATGTCTGAGAATTCTTTAGAAGAGTTTCTGAAACAGTTTCGAAAGTAATTATGAAGAAGATTGATATGAGCGTATAAATACAAGTGATCGAATATGTAACGTATACAATAGCTTAGAAACCTAGTTTATATTAAACTAGCGGAATCCCGAAACTAATTAGAACCCTTCATACGCGATAGGGGATGACATATTACATTTTTTTATATTGATTTTTATTCATTACCTATATAAAAAAACGTAAATATCTCGGATCTTAGTTGAAAGTTGTAAAAACTAACCTCAATATTAGGGGTAGAATATCGAATTTTTGTTGCAGATTATTTTGCCCGAATCCATTATAACGTAAGCAGTTATCTACCCCCGCCATTAGGGGTTAAGTATCGAAATTTTTATTTTAATTGATTACTATTTTGCCCGAATTTATCTTTATAAGTAAAGCAGGTATGCAGATAAACATATCTAAATCCATCCTCGTCCCTGTCTCATGCTATTAGGGCTTGAATATCGAAAATTAATTTTTAATTCAATATTAATTTGTTCGAATTTACTTTAATATCATGAACAATTATGAAGATAAATATATTTAAATTTTACCCCCCCCCCATTCCTATAGGGGTTGAATTTTCATAACTGATATTTGTCTTGTAGAGTATACCTACTTGTGCCATGTTTCATTCGGTGAATACAAAAAAAAATATTTTACTTTTTCCACTCCCCTAACACCTTAAGAGTTAAATTTTAGGAAATGCTGAAATAATTGTTTCATTATTAATATTGTAGAGTATGTTCGATAAGTTTCAATTAAATGCGAACAAAAAAAATATTTTTTATATAAACTTTGACGCCCCGTTTTAACCCCGTAGGGGTAGAATTTCGAAAAATCCTTTCTTAGTGGGTGCTTACATCATAAAAGGAAGGCACCTACGAAATTTCATGTTTCTAGGTCCAGGGGTTTAGGCTGTACGTTGATATATGAGTGAGTGAGTGGTTAAGGACAAACTCTTTTATAGATATAGATATTCTATTATTGTAACCTTTTTTACACTGCTGTGGGGGCCCCTTAAGTTCGAGGGCCCCGGTGGTAGTTACGGCGCTGGTGGGCGTCTTTCTTTACTTGACATTTCGACTCTCGTGTTTGAGTCTTCTTTAGAAGAGTTTTTGAAACAGTTTTGAAAATAATTATGAAGATTGACATGAAAGACGAAATACAAGTGATCGAATATGTAACGTATACAATAGCTTAGAAACCTAGTTTATATTAAATTACTATCGAATCATTTGTAAGAACCGTCTTTACTATTTTCAAAAATATATTTAAATAATTTGGCTTCTGAAGGTTTTATTTGTGTCTAAACTTTTTGTTACATGTTTATTTTGAAATAGACTTTGTGTATATAATTTGAATATAAAACAGAATTTAATGCATAATAAAGTTGCTGAAAATATTTTATTTTTTAATAAAAGAAAATAGTCATTTTTTATTTTATTGTTTTTAAAAAAAATACCATCTAGAAAATTGGAAAGTTTTGTGTATAGTTTAAAAATACGAAATACTAGATTCATTTTATGATATCACTATATGAGCTTTGTAACGGTATTATATAATAAGTAATGTATCTAAAATTACTTGCGCGTCGGTTAAAAGTTATCCGATTGATTTGAAATTTGGTCACAGTTCGTTTTTTATCCATTGGCATAAAATGAGACCATAAGACCGTCAAGAATAATTTTTTTGGAAATGAGGGCCACCCTAATAGGTACATATTATAAAACGCAACGAATCTCAAAGATCTATCTGTCTGTCTGTTAGTGCGCTTATTTCTCAAGAATCACATAACCGATCTTTTTTTTAATTCATAGATAAGTTCTTTGTCCAGTTTTTAGTATATAAGGTACTGGTACCAGAACAATTTATAATACACTTACAATAGGCACGATGCCAGTAACAAAGTATCATTGATATTTTGATTTTAAATAATGAAATAGGTTAAAAAGATTCTAAAAAATGCATTTATTTCTATATTAAAAGCGAGATTAATATAATTTTTGCTAAAATAAAAATGCAAAGTACAGCAATCCACCATGTTAAATGAAACACCAATCAGAGCGAATGACGTCATGCATCAGTAAACGTCAAAATTGATTGACTTTTATTTTAGACAAATATCAATTCCTCTCACAAGATTATTAGGTACATACCTTATTCAAGAACTTATATATTTTGGAATTCAATTTTAATACACAAAATAATTAAATTATTGTCTAACTCTGAATGTTTGATTATTGTTGACAAGGAATGTGACGTCACAACTCTGAAATGTAACCTGCGAGCGTTTTGGCGTCAAATTAAGATTAGTTTTAAATGAGTCAATTTTTGCGATTAAACCTTTATTTTCTGCAGAAATAAGTATTTTTTTGAAATAGAAGATACGTAAGATCATCATAGAATAGTTTTTTTTAATTAGTCATCATGCCTGTTAGTAAAGAATTGTGTAAAATAAAGAGATATATATATTTTCAACTATATTTTTCAAAAATCCTTAACTTTAATTCCATAGTCCACGCCAGTAAGGCCGCAGGTACAGTAAGCCTTGTTTCACACATACGCGGTTCCATTCGGTTCGGTTCGTTTTCGGTTTCAGCCGAAAACGAATCAAACCCTTTCACACATACACGGTTCTCATACGGTTCATATTAGGTTTTATTTTTTCCGTAAACTCAGTAGTTATCATGGAGAGAAAGCAAGTTGTTGCCATGTTGTTTCTCTATAAAAAAATTAAAAAATGAAGGAGGAATACTAGAATTTATTGCGAGCACCCTCTCATCACTTTACAGCAGGAATTTGGAGCATTCTACACTATTTTCCCGAAGCTAAAGAGCATGAAGACGATCCACATCAACATCTAGAAAACCGCTCATTTTATTTGAAAATCCGCGACAAAACTTAAAAAAAGTAACACTCGTTATCAGGTTAAAACCGAAACTAAACCGAGTATGTGTGAACGCGTTCATTGCTTTGTGTTCCCTGGACACGAATTGAAACCTGATGAAATCTGTCCGTGTGGAGGGAGTATTCAGTTCTGTACGGTTTCTATTAGGTACCGAATACAAACTGAATCATCGTTTCACACTTGTCGGCAGCGACCGAAAACGAACCGAACCGAATGAAACCGTATATGTGTGAAATAGGCCTAAGTACATAATATTTTCAAAAATTCTTAGTAACAAAATATTTCTATAAAATAAAATACTTTTCTCATTGTCTGAAACTCGAATAAACTTTTAAATCTAAAAGAAAAATATACGTCTATTTTATTATTCCTTGATACAGTTGAAAATTCTGATATGTTCTTTTTTAGAATCACTATATCTACTTTATCTAACACAGTTTACAACTAGTGACAGTTATGGCCCCAAATAAAAGGAGGGATGGAGTAGAGAAGAGGTATATATACCCTTGCCCCTTCTTTAGCAGCTTTTTCTCTAAGGTGTCCAATTCTATTTTGTCGATATTATATGAAAAGACATTTTTTTTATTGAACAAGGTTTTTATCATATTATTTATTGACTGTTTTGATTTATTTTTGCCGGGGCTTTCCGGCCGAAATGATTTGTGATTTGTTTTAATTTATTGAATTGTTTGATTTTGCTATATCGTACTTGAATTTATCTTTTCGGTGGATGATATTTATTATTATTTTTGATGTATACATATTTTGAAAATGTTTTATATTTTTTTTTTGCTTACAAATGAATTTTTTCACATTTTTCAAAATATCTCTTGAGGTTTTTGTTTTATTCAAATTTATTGATATAGTCCAAAAATGAGAATTCATATTATATGATTTTGGTTATTTATACATATATTTTGAATTTTTGAATCTCAAATACCACGGCCGGCAGGACAGTTTTTCGAGTGTCGAGTTAAAAGGGGGGGGGGGGAGTTGGAGAGGGTTTTGTATTCATAATTTCGAAGTACACAAATTAATTTTTAGATAAGGCGAAAACAGCCACACGCTTATTATTTTTAACGATTTTGTCCATAATTTGTTCAATGTCTAAATTGTCAACTTATCAAAGCCACATTATTTCTAATTTCTGGTGGGAATTTGGCACATCCAAATTTTTCAAATGTCTAGTATAACAAAATGAAGACTAGACTGATGCCAGCCTTGTAAAAAAACATTTGCTCACTTGAATAATACTGTGACCAGATATTAATGAAAATGATGATTTTTGTTAATATACATGCAAGTAAATTTAGTTGCCTATCAAAAATAAAGCGATCTCAAGTACTGGGTCATAAATGAGTAAATATAGTCAAGTAAAAGCGTTTACTTCAGTATTGAATCCAGGGGGTGCCGATGGAGGTTTATTTTTTTATTTAGCAAAATAACCCCCATAGTTAAAATATATGGTTTCACATTAAAAAAAAACAATTATAAAAATATTAAAAACACTTTCTTTCATTTAAAATACTCCTCTCCCCCTGGAGTAGTCTCTCTTAATTCAACACTGATTTCCTTGATTTTATTTCAAGTAAATACTTGATTTTTAGTGAATAATATTAGCAAAAGCTTTGGATAAAAAATAATTGCGTTGGACGGTCATATTGTAAAAAACACATTTTTATTTTAAGAAGAAACGAAATTTATCAAAACGAAACTTTTCGCTATAAGCACGAAATTTTATCAGTAAAAATTGAAGATTTAATTACATCAATATCACAACTCCATTTTGATTTTAATTTTAATTTTTACCAATTTTATAAAAGTGTATATTCCTCTAAATACAGGCCTGTCCTGACATTTAATAATACATATCATAATAATATAATCTAAACTAATTCTAAGATCTTAACCTTCGAACAGTGAAAATCTCATTAAAATCGGTTCAATTGTTTTCCTGTTATATCTAAACTAACAAGTATTTTTTAAAAACAATTTTACCTGTAAAATAACGTATATGTATATTCACTTAAAAATCTTAAATATTGTCACTATACCGACAAATCTTAATTTTTTATAAAATATATGTATTATAATTATTATTTCTACTGGCTGCTACTCGCGACTTCATTTTTATATATTTTAACTAATAAATTTTTCGGAATTATGTCATTCCTCATGATGCAAGCTATCTCACTGCCAAACTTAATCAAATCGGTTCAACGATTTAACCGTGTAAAGGTAACAAGGTTACTTTTACATTTAATTATAATATTAGTATCGATTGGCTTTTGCTGTAAACCATTTATTTCAAACTACACACTTTTAAATAAACATACCAATAAAATAAAATCTGAATTCTTCCTGACAACATCATCCAATCTTCCCAGTTCTGTTCATATACGAAAGGAATCATAAACCCTACACATAGAGATATCTCCCAACGTAAAATATAAACTAAAAAACATGAAACAATCACTACCACCCCCTCCTTCTACTATTGTAGTGATGTTAAGCCGTGCCAACCCCAAGTCCGTGGTTAAGTGGCCAATTCTTATACAAACGGTCTTGATAGCGCGGGAACACCTCTGATGTACCACCCCCTGCACCCCTTTAACCTTATACACCCCCGTTACTCTGTGATAGAGCTGTTAGTGTGTTTTTTTTATTCTCTTATTTGAAGGTATTGTAATATGAAATAGCATCGTGGAAATTTTGATTTTAATAGAAATGTCGATTTTTAATGTCTGGCTTAATGTTTCAGTATTTTTATTTTTTATACAATTTTTTTTTACTTAGGTGCTAAATCTAATAACTAAAAACATATTAAGGGGTCTGAACAGTGTAAAATTAAAAGAAATCATTTTTTTTATTTGTTTATAAATTATTAGTTTACACCCCAAAGAATATGTACATATCTTAAAGGTGTCTATTCATGTGACGCTCGACGCTGCGTCAAATCTAATCACGTGACTGATTTTAAATTTTGAATGCTTGCTATTGGTCAGCGACAAGTGAAAAAAGCTCAACATTGTTGAGCTCATACTGCTTGACGCTAGAAATCACGAGACACCTAATGACAGTAGTTTTGATATTTTGTGTATTCTTGTTTGTTTTGTGAGTTTACGTCTTTACGAATAGTATAATGAAATGTAAATCAATTTTTAATAACTGAACGTAATTTATTAGTTGTTTCACACTTAAACGTCAAACAGTAGTTGACAGCTAAAATTCCAAAATTCAAAATCGGCCACGTGACTAGATTTGACGCAGCGTCGAGCGTCACATGAAAAGGAACCTTAAGTTTCAAGTGAAAATTCAAACGTTAAGTATTCGAAAAGAGTGCCAAATGCTGTCATGCTATATATTCGATTTATCTCTTCCAAAACTTTAAACGCCGTCTACTTTTTTTGACCTGGTTGACAGCATAACTAAGACAGTTTTCGTCCGATCGATTTGATTCAAAATGGATTTTATAGAGGAAACGTGCCTCTTCAGCCGGACGTAGCCGTTTTTTTTATCCTTTTTTTATAAACAATTTTCTATAGGAAAATTCACGAAAATTTTGATTTTTTTTTCAAATGGTTGCCATTTTTTTTCTAAGCGATATTTTAAAAATCCCCTACGTCCGGCCATAGCTAATAACATATATTTGTAGATTCTTTTTCGTTTTTTGTCCTCAGATGATTCATTTGAACAAATTGCTGTCAACACTACTGAGGTCAGATTTAAGAGGTACCATTTTCAAAGGACCATTATGTAAAAATATACCATTAAAAAAAATAAGTACTTATTAATGTACTAGAGATGTGTACATAGTTTTATATGAATCCATCAAACCGATTTCTTTTTATAAAATAAACAAAAAACACCTCAAATTCTGACGTTTACACTGTTCATACCCCTTAAAAAATATTTTCTATGTCTCATAAAAATGTCGAGACAGAATTGTCTATCTTGTTTTTTCCTTATACGCACAAATCAAACTAATTAAATTTTGATTAAAAAAAACTGGATTATTGAAAGGATGAGGAGGTGCCCTGGTGTGACCAGGATAGGCGATGAATTTGATTGTCCAGTCACAAATTGGGAACATGTTTTTTATATCCCCGGCATTTGAAGATGGTAAATGTCATTTGTGGTATGATTTGAACAGCGCCAATGTGTGTAAAGCGTGTACTATTAATTTCAACATTTTTAAATAGATAATTATTGTATATTCGGTTATTATTTTCGAAAACTGCAACATGATAATCTAACTATGCATAATGCGAAGATTTAATATGTTTTGGTGAAATCGAATTGGTTAGTTTTGGTAGGTTAATATGCAATAATTAATATTTAAAATTATACGTGTTTTATTAAAAATTATATATTTCTCTTAATACGTGCCTGACATAATTATTTATACTACAATTGATTACCTTCTTAGCACCACAATTGGTCAAGAAGTTTTCGTGTCAATTCGAAACAAACAGAAACACATTTTTTTAAATTATCAAAACGGAATAATAATATTAATATAAGCTCAAAAAACCTGGAATATTTTTGTTTGTGAAATCAGAACCTAAAATTTATATATGAGTATTGATAATGACAAAAAAATTCAAGATCAAAAACAATACAAAAAAAAACCTCATAAAACTGCATGTAGCTAATTTAGTAAGAAACATTATTTTTTCCTGCATCGAGGGACATTTGTCCACTATATGTCCGAGCCGTTACACACAACCCCCACCTCCCAACTGTCGGTAGTTTTCCCTTAAACCGAAGCCGTTATCTGTTTTATTGCACCGAGGGAATCTGTAGCTGAATAATGATTACATTGGTGACGTGATTGGGACTGGATTAGAGGGAGACTAGCCGATACAAAATAGTCATCTTATTGTTAGCTTGATCTTGTGTAACAAATGAAGAATTTTGTACGGATTTTTATACAGTAGAGTAAAGTCGGTATATATGGAACATAATTCATGATTTAGAAAATTTAGATAGTAAAATTATGATAGTATTATTTAAAATGAGCCCTTATTATTTCACTAGCGGAATCCCGCGGCTTCGCTCGCGTAAAATTCGAAACTAATTAGAACCCTCCGTACGTGATAGCGGATGACATATTTTTTATATTGATTTTTATTCATTACCTATAAAAAAACGTAAATATCTCGATTTTAGTTAAAAATTGTAAAAACTCTCCCCCTGTTGTTCACCCTCGCCATTAGGGGTTGAATATCGAACTTTTTTATTGCAGATTATTTTGCCCGACTCCACTATTATATTGAATGTCGAAATTTTTATTTTAATAGATGACAATTTTGCTCGAATTTACCTTTATAAGTAAAGCAGGTATACAGACAAACATATCTAAATCCATCCTCGTCCCCGTCCCATTCTATAAGGGCCTGAATATCGAACTTTAATTTTTAATTGAATATTAATTTGTCCGAATTTACTTTAATATCATGAACAATTATGAAGATAAATATATCAAAATTTCCCCTCCCCCCATGCCCATAGGGGTTGAATTTTCGTAACTGATATTTGTCTTGTAGAGTACCTACATACTTGTGCCATGTTTCATTTGGTGAATACAAAAAAAAATATTTTACAAATATTTCCACCCCCTTAAGACCTTAAGGGTTAAATTTTGGGAAATGCTGAAATAATTGTTTCATTATTTATATTGTAGAGTATGTTCAATAAGTTTCAATTAAATCCGAATAAAAAAATATTTTTTTATATAAACTTTGACACCCTGTTTTAACCCCGTAGAGGTTGAATTTCGAAAAATCCTTTCTAGTGGGTGCTTACATCCTAAAATGAAGGCACCTACGAAATTTCACGTTTCTAGGTCCAGGGGTTTGGGCTGTACGTTGATATATGAGTGAGTGAGTGAATGAGTGAGTGAGTGGTTAAGGACAAACTCTTTTATAGATATAGATTGGGCAGAGAATTTAATGAGTCAACGAGTTAGAAAATAGAATTCTTAAAAAAAAAAATTACACTCGAAAATCAGCCTTTAAAAAATTTGCGTATAATATGGACCAGATTTTATTATCAATATTACTTCTGTCAAAAGTGCCTGATCGTCGAAATTCGATGGTCTTCCTCTTTCTGGCTTATCTCCCAAGCTAGTATCGCCAATTTGAAATGGGAAAACCATTATTTGCATCAACTTTCGTAGATTGTTCCTTCGCCCAAAAGTTATGCACAGCTTTCCATCCTTTTTCGAAGTGGTACAGATTAATAATAAATGATGAATATGAGTAAAATGCATAACGATTTGACACCTGGCAGAAAGCTTTTGGTATAATTTTGATCCATCCCATTTTTTTATAATATCGGCCATTAGACATTCTATCAGTTAAGGGGTTACATACAGTCAGAAGGCCAAAAAAAGTGTTTTTTTCAAGAATTTTTTAAGAGAAGACTTTTATAATCTATCAATGTAAAAATTTGTACACATATTATGATAACTTTTAATTGCATATTAACATTTTTTATTTCTAAAAATAATAGTTTCAAAAGCTGCTACAGCTGTTCTCTAGGAGGCCCTCTCTAAAAAGGCGCCTTGCGTTGGCCACGATATCTCTGGGCTGCATCTTTCAAATAAAAAACCCAATCGGATTTCTTTAAAGTAATGTATAATCTTGTACTTAATCGAAGGAAGAAGCAAAATAAAATTATTTGACAAAATGGCGGCTTCTCAAAAAAAAAATCGATTTTCGACAAAAATTTGACCTTAAATTGTTTATAAAAAAATAAATATTTATCGGTGAGATAAAACCTTCGATTAATTACTTAAAAATATTCTTAAGAAACTTGTGTTAAAATTTGAGATTGATCGGTTCAACCGTTCCGAAGAATACACAGATTTGAGAAAAACGTGCTGCCGCTCCGACCTACATTCAAACGCTCTGAGACGTCTTTACAAATATGCGCGTAACTTCGAAAATAATCTCCGGATTGACTTGAAATTTTCTGTGTGTGTATTTAAATATTTGTACATTACGAAAATGAAATAAAAAAATCGATTTTTTTTATTCTAACTGTATATAACCCCTTAACTCCGGCCTCCTACATTCAAACTCTCTGAGACGTCTTTATAAATATGCGTGTAACTTCGAATATAATCGCCGTATCGACTTGAAATTTTCTCTGTGTGTACTTAAATATATGTACATTACGAAAATGAAATAAAAAAATTAAATTTTTTGAAAATTCTAACTGTATGTAACCCCTTAAAATGATATCAAAATTGGTTCAGTAGTTTTTAAGTTTACTAGGAATAAACAAAAATGAAAGTTCTACATGGAAAAAAAACCTTAAGAATTACAGTTTTTCAACAACCTAGTATTATAAAATATTTTTTACTCTCTGAAATTGTAATAATATAATTTTAGGCTTTAATATTTGCAGTTTATCCATCAATTTATATTGAGTATCTGCAAACATTATTACATTTTCAGACAGTAAAAAATATTTTATATTGGTAGGCTGTCGATTACTTTCCAGGATGTACAGGAAAAAAATATAATTTTTCAGGTTTCTTTTATGAATGAGGCTATTTGCATCTAATTAGGTTAGCTTGTTAAGTTAGGGTAGGTTAGTTTACGTTAAGCTATTGGTATGTGCAAATAGCCAATTGGGTACACATACAGTATATGCGAATAGCCAATTACATGCACATACGGTATGTGCAAATAGCCCCATCCTTCTTTTTTTCGTTTATGATACAAATAAATTTTAAAAACGATTATATTAAGTCAAATTATCTCGTTGACTTTTATATACACAAAAATCAATACCCCATATTCTCTTTTCACCCCTCCCTCTTGCAAGTCTCTCAAATGGGAGGGGGCGTCAGTTATATTCAATAACACTTTAAAAAAATAACAAAGCCAGTTTTTCTTTTGTACTTTACTGACCGAAGCCTATCATGTAACAGTAGTTATTTTTTTATTGGCACGGACAGTCTTTGTAGCACTTGTTAGTCGCGGTCGACCGCTGTGTTTTAGTATTCTGTTGAAGTCCGGGCGCGAGTCCGGACCGGAAATATCATTACCGGAAACTCCGGGATGTGTGCGTGTAAACGGTACTGACAGCACCTTGTAGGGGAGTAGCTAGATTTAATTGTCAAGTTCACTGGTTTAATATTGGTTATATAGAATAAAATATAGTATAGAACATAGGTGAAAATAGAATTTTTTTTGTTGTTACTAACATCGTAACTTTCCATCGTTTTGTCATATATTTCTCGACATCTTGAGGAGCCTTTTAAGGTTATTCAATCATTAGAGCAATGTATAGATAAAAGTTTAAAATTTTAATATGTTATTTATGGATAACTAATATATTTTACTAATTTTTATTTAAAATTTAAAATATTGGACGTATGGTTTTTGAGTAATTGGATATTAAAAATAGATAATAAAAAATAACACACGATAAATGATAGAACTTGCCGAAAGTACTCTATTTATTGAAATTCTACAATTAGCTACACTACCGCTCAAAAGTATTTGCCAACCTATTTTAAAATATCATTTTAATATAGCATGTAAATGATATTGAAAAAAATAAATAAAAATTGACGTAAAAATGTATGATTATAATTCTTAAAACTATTTTACATAAAATTTATTAAATATTAATATTTATCTTTACACATTACACTCATCTTCAAGTCCACCATTATTTTTGATTTTTTCATTGCACAATCGTGGCATTTTTCCAATTAATTTATTGAAAGTTTCTGGTGTAATTTTTCCCCATTGTTCCTGTAATTTGTTCCATAGAACTGTAGCAAATGTGGGACATGATTTTTGAAACTTTTTGTTCAGCTCATCCCACAGGAGCTCAATAGAATTGAGATCAGAAGATGGGGGAGGTCAAGTTATAATTTTTAATTTTTTTTCTTTATTAAGTTGTTCTAAATATTTTTTATGTAACTTGGACAAGTGTTTCGGATCACTATCTTGTTGAGACACAAATCCACGACCACTTATTTGTGTTTAAGAGTCTAACAAATTGTTTTCTAGAATTTCTTATAGTCTTATTTTCTTAAACTTCGACTAATATTTGGAAGATTCTCTGCATGAGATCTTCCAAAACGCTCCCAAACCGTGACAGAACGTCCCCCGTGTTTAATTATTGGGGCAATTAGTTGCCCAGATACTTGTTTACAATTGGCCTCCTGATAAATACACTTCTTTTTGAACCGAACACATCATATTTCGACTTATTACTCCTTAACACTTTTTGCTACTGTTAAATTGTCCATGTTTAATGTTATTTTGCTCATTGAAAATGTTTTTTTCTTGTTTGCCACTCAACGTAGAGGTTTCCCCATAGCCACTCTTCCATGGAATCCACTTTTTTGAAACCTTCTTTTTACCGTGGTTACTCTAACTCCATTTAGGTGATTGTAATTTATTTGGGAGTTTATTTCTGGGGCTGGTATGAGTTTATTTCACTTGCTTGTAGTTTTGGTTCATTGATCCTCTGCAAAAGATGTTGCTTTTGGACGTTTAGAACAACGATTATTGTTCGTATGCCTCGTGTTTTTAAATTTATTCACATTATAATCAACTGTTCGTCTTGGAATCTTCAATTGTTTTGCAATTTCATTATAACTTTTATCAATTTTATGAAAACTGATGATCCTAAAGTGGATCCCAATAGATAACTCCGTTCGTTTTGGCATTTTCGAGATAAAAATACATAATTTGCAATGGATACCACTAAAATTCACACTTTACAACTGAAGATGCTTGCATTTATAGAATATTCAAATTAAGGAGTAAGAATGTAATATAATTTATTAAGTGAACCCAGTAGACTATAAAAATATTATTTTGAAACTTCAGATCCACTTAGATTAGCTAGAAACTTATTGAAATCCTTATACGGACTATACGTAAGAAAGCCCATTTTTCCGTTTTATGGCCTTTAAATATTTGGCAAACATGTTTAAATGTCATAATTGGTAGAAATAATAAGAAATGAGATTCGGAATATAGTATTATATGAAGGAACAAAAATTATTAGCCTGTTTTGAAAAAATCGTAAAAATTGTGGGTTGGCAAATACTTTTGAGCGGTAGTGTATGTAGAAACATTTTAAGAACTAATTATTCGAAACTTCAACCCTTTTAAATACTATAAAAATTATAAAACAAATATATTCACGTGTAATTTTTTTAAAATAATGAAAAACTAGCTCTGCCGTTACAGCAAATTAGTACATGTTATTATTATATACCGTTCTGTCTATTTCAATTTTCAATTTAATTAACCTTTTTTTAATTTTAATAATTAACAAAGTAAAATATTCCATTAAATGTAGGTACATTAGGGTGATTCATTTCCTCAAAACATTTTTTTCAAGGTCCTCAAGCAAAATTTTAATCTACATATAGAAAGAAAAATTCTCACCAAGATTGAGCTCTTAATTCCTATTTTAAGTACTTGCAATTTAAATATGAAGTTTTCCCATTTAAAATGCATGTAAAAATTTTTTTTTTTCAAATTTCTAATGCTTAGACACCTTTTATCATATTGGGAATTGGTTTGATGGACCTTACGGGAAATTTCACACTCTTTAAAATTGCCTTAGTGTTTTTTTCTGTAACTCACACTGGTTCGCCAGTAGGAGTCATCTAAATACAGTTTTTGGAATAAATTGTTTTTTTTTTCAAATTTCTAATGCTTAGACACCTTTTATCATATTGGGAATCAGTTTAATTGACCTTACGGGAAATTTCACGCTCTATAAAATTGCTTTGGTGTTTTTTTCTGTAACTCACACTTGTTTGCCAGTAGGAGTCATCTAAATACAGTTTTTGGAATAATTTTTTTTTTCCAATTTTTTTTAGCAAACCGCAAAAATTAGGGAGAAAAAAAGAGCTGACTCGTAAAAAATAGTTTTTTTACCAATATTTAATGAATTTACAGCCATTTTTAGGCCTTAAAACGCAAGAAATCGATAAATACTAACTAATAATGCTGCATTATTAGTTAGTATTTAGATGACTCCTACTGGCGAACCAGTGTGAGTTACAGAAAAAAACACTGAAGCAATTTTAAAGAGCGTGAAATTTCCCGTAAGGTCCATCAAACCGATTCCCAATATGATAAAAGGTGTCTAAGCATTAGAAATTTAAAAAAAAAAAAATTTTTTTTACATGCATTTTAAATGGGAAAACTTCATATTTAAATTGCAAGTACTTAAAATAGGAATAGAGCTCAATCTTGGTGAGAATTTTTCTTTCTATATGTAGATTAAAATTTTGCTTGAGGACCTTGAAAAAAAATGTTTTGCGGAAATGAATCACCCTAAGGTACATGTGTTCTGAATATAAATTAAAAACAAAATTTTTCGAAACCAAATCTTTTTTTACAGTGTGTTAGACGTATAACCTTAAATACATATTTATATTATTAAATAGTCTTGCAAATGTAACGTCTTAATTTGACTATAATGTTGAAACTTATATTTAAGTTTTAGTTCAAGTAATGTTACTCGAAGAAAATAAAAATATTGTCATTAAAAAATAACAAATGAGGCCGAAATAGAGTTTTGTAGTTACAAATTTATATTTTCATTCCCATTATATATTTATTCGTAGATTGAATAGCAATATGTGGCCAGGGAAAGTCAGGGAATTTTTGTTTTTGAATTTACAACTATGATAATTATTATGATGTATGTGTAGATATGTATACATACGAATACTTAGAACCAGCTCGTGAAATAGATATTTAACAGCGTGTATTAGGTTCACGTCCGCGCGCCCCAAGGCATTAGCCTTAAGTACATTATAAGCCTATTAACAGCTCTTCAGGGGTTGCACCACTACTGTAAATTAACGATACATTTACTAGCAAGTACTTCACTGAAAGACTTGGTTATATCGCGTACGTTCTAACGGTGTTTCACTATAAATTTAAGTTTTAGGTATTTTGAAAAAGTTCACTGTACATAGTTTTTTTATATTATTTATTCAAGCTCGGATTTAGGGGGGTTATGGGGGACATGACCCCTTCAGTTGTATACAATTAAAGCAAATTAAATATACTAGACTATTTTTGTTCATTTCACGGACCATAACCCCCCCCCCCTGAATTTTAAATCCAAATCCATGCTTGATTCTATTTGATATTTGTGTCAATATATTTCCTTACTTAATTCGCGATTAATTTAGAAGTAATACTAATGTTCATTTTTCCCCCAAATTTTTTTTAGGAAGTAATTGTTTTTCTTCAATTTTTGGAATGAAATTGATGTTTTATTAGTTATTAGTGTAATAATGAGTTACACTTATGTGAAATTTTGAGCACAGTTCCCTGTGTCGTTTTTTTTTAAATCTTTATTATACCGTATAATACTGCAAAATATGTTAAGTCCCATGATGGACCATATTCGACAAATTTTTATTTTCTATCTAAAGCACTAAATTGCAACAATCAAGCAAAAAATATAATTTATAATACTTTTAATATTTTATATTTAATTTTATTCCAAATAACATACTGAAATTATTTTATTTAAATAAAAATTATCACTTAATAATTTTATATTTTTTCTTAACGAAATGTTAACAACTAATAATGATGTATAAAAAAGTCTTGTGTTGGCCAAAACAGTTTATTTTTGTATATAATTCGATGTATACATCCAAGGTAGCGGAACAGAACCCCGTCGTATGTCGAGTACTATCTGTATTACGAATTCGCAGTTTTTAACTTTCTAGTACAGGGTTTCCCAATGTTACCTATTTGGGACCCCCAGGGGGTCTACGGAAGTTTGAAAAGGGTCTATAGTTCTTCAGGTGTCTATGGGAAAATTTGTATGTTTTGTTTGAAATTCGATGCAATGCAAGAGTTTAAAGTTAAAAAAAGGTCATTTTTAATTCACAAATAATTACAGGAGGGGTCTATGTCATTCCTTCAAAAGGGGTCTACGTGCAAAAAAAGTTGGGAACCCTTGCTTTAATATATAATAGTAGTCTACTTCTATGAGATGTGTACACAGATAGAAAGGTTTACTTGAGTCAAGTAAACCTTGTTTTATATAACGAAAACAATATTTTCTTAAGATAAGAAATATATTCATAAACCAACTATAGTATTCTTGGACGAAGAAATAATGTAGTTGGATTAAGAGTACTTTTCTTATATTAAGAAAATATTGTTTTCATTATATACAAAACAAGATTTTCTTGGTCCAATACAGTTTTTTGTGTGTGTACCTATATATAAGGTAAAATGCAATTATTTGCAATCGTTTGAAGCTAGGTTTGGGGTTGTTTTATTTTCAATGCATGACTTTCTTCTGCGCTATATGAGAAAGTAGGTATTTATTGTGAAAGATAATTGTTCAGTCATAAATTGAATTAATACGACATTTAAATATATTGGATTATTATAAAGAGCATTCCAAGCTGGTTATAAATATTGGTTTTCTTGAATATTTTTATTTACATAAGAGATGGCGCTGTTGTCGCTGAAGTAATTTATTATTAGTTCTATATTTCATACAATATAAGTACATACCAATATATGGACATGTAATATATCACATTGCAGAGGTTCTCAAAATGTCATCTGCTGTGACATACGTGAAATTCGTTAATAGGAAAACATTTTCGAATATTTATGTTTAACATATATAATTTCATTGGATTTGATTAATATTTAGAGGCCATTGATAAATTATCAAGATAATCAGAGGAGGGATCATAGCTAACGTAACTCCATCCATAAAAAACATAGATTTAATGAAGAAAATTAGCCGTAATGATTTTTAAACTTGATATATTGTCGATTAGTTATTACCTGCGATTTCGTGAGTGTGGGATTTTTATTTTTTATCTAATCAATTTTGGGACACAAAATAGCTTATGTCCTTCCTCAGGATGTAAGCTATCTTCCTGCCAAATTTCATCAAAATCGGTTCAGCAGTTTAGCTGTGAAAAGGTAACAAACAGATAAACAGAATTATTTTCACACTTCGCACTTCGCTCGTGTCATATATGTATATAATTAGATGTTTATACACGTGATTCATTACTGTCTTGCGAAATAAAATATTTTAAGTAAAAAACTTCTGATGAACATGTGTGGAAATTTTTCGTTAAGAAACTACAGCCCTCCAAAGATTTTGCTCAAAATGAGTTTTTGTTTAATATCTAGAGAATCATTTGTGATAAAATTATGAAATTTGTCATCCATTGAGAAAAAAAAGAAGATGGTTAGATAAAGCAGATTTCTGTTATAATCGATAAAACAAGCCATTCGTACAAATGTCATTGATTTATTAGTTATGAATAAATTTTTCGGGGTACAATTTTCAGAATATAATGTAGCTTATGTCGTTCCTCAGGAACAGGATGCAAGCTATCTCCCTGCCAAATTTCATCAAGATCGGTTCAACAGTTTAGCTGTAAAAAGGACAGTAACTTTCGCATTTATAATATTAGTATAGATTCAATGAAAAATATAAATCCTGAAACTTTTGTCTGGAACATTTTTACCAGGAAAACAATCATTTTGAGATATTTGATCATTTCAAGACTATTGGGACATATGTTCTTTATATTATGAAAAGTTGCTGTTATTGAACATTGCTAGTACCTATATAGCAATCAAGTCTCTTTTATATCTATATATGATAAAAGTTGTTATTATCGAGTTTATTTCTTTAACCTGAGACAATAATAGAAAAGCACCGTCTGTAACTGAATTGCGTGGTGGAGTGAAACAACCAATCTTGTGATTTAATTGTTAGGGGTTGGGGTGCGAGGGAATGCGGGTCCCTATAGGGGTAGTTATAAATCGCGCGCGATTCCGGAAATGTAGTTTTTATTTAGCACGTAAGATTTAGCACTTCCGCCGGAAAAAATTCACTTAACGTTATAAATAATGTTAAGGTAAGATATTGATGCAGTTTTATAAAATAATATTTTGTCTAATAGATTTCTTGTATGTACTCGTATGAAATACGGTTTAGTAAAAGTCGATTTTTTTAATTCGATATTTTGATAGAAAATCTATTACTTTGATTTTCCTTGAAAAACCTATTTTTGCCATAATGCCCATGTGCCTGTCTGTTCGTAGATGCTGTAACTAAAAAATAACCGGGTACGGATGTTTATTTTTGTCAATTTTAGAATTTTTCAAACTATTCTTGAAACAGGGTAAATTAGAAAAAACATATTTTAAATAAAAGTTGTAGAGAATATTACAATACATTTATACCACATCCATTTCTTTTCGATCTTTTATCATTTACCCAGAAAGATTTTTCTATAAACCTACTTAGAAACGCGTACGCTGTTCACTGGTGTACAAACATTGTCAGTACAACGTATATAAGAAAGTCATTTGGCACCCATAAAAGATTTTTTCTAAACTAGTTGAAAAATGAGAAATATTTAATTTGTTAGATAAATATTATAACATGAGAAAAAATACTCTGCCCTCCCCCCCTCTTAAGAAGATATTTTATAAATAAAATCACAGTAGACATAGATCTATATATGATTAAAGATCCAGTGGGAGTAAGTTATGGGGGGATATGCCCCTTCTCTAAAAAAAAGAGGGCTGTTTGCCCCGACAATCAGAGTACGTTATTTTTAAAAATTTATTACATTTATCGGTACTAAGGTTACATTATTAATAATCACCGATAAATGTGATTAATTTCTTACTTTTACCTCGACTTTTGATAATTATTAATAATGATAGACAATTATTAATAATTTTCAATTAATCATACTTACCGTAACATATATACTTTACAAATATGGTATATCATATGATACATATCATGTCATTAAAATTGCGGCGGGGGGGGGGGGGGGTGTCTCTTCCCTCCGCTGGTTACACGACTTTTCGCCTCTGCGTGTCAACTAGAACAATGTAAATTCAATAGTCAAAAGTAACTTCAAGATCTGTGCATTCGTTTATTGCATAACTCAATTGTTTTACTGCAATATTTGGACTTATTCTTTGTTTGATCTGAATCGAACATAAGTTTTATTATTTTGTCGCAATCAGAGGTGAATATTTGTCGTTCACTGATCAAATATATCTGATTGGCAAGTCATGTGTTAAAAAATCATCATCTCTTGGCACCGATATCAGATCTACACTGACCGCTAGTGTGGTCATGCGGACTAACTGACCGAACCTCAACTGGAAAACTGAATATAGCAGGGTTGGACTGGAATGTTTTAGAGTCAGGAACTGTAGGAACAATATTGTAGTTTTATAAAATGAAAAATATGTTTAATTTTGTTCTTTTAAGGGGGAAAGCCACTGCGACGGAATTTTTTTTTCTTATATTTTTTTAAAGTATACATATTCATAAATATGTATACAAAAAATTGAGTTTAAATTCCGAAAATTGGCGGAGTTACAGTCAATTTAGTGAGACGATGTAGCACGACCGGTTATGACATAACAAAAATATTAAACACGTTTATCTCGAAATGACATTTTTCGATCTGGTTGACACCATTCCTCAAAGACTGATGAACCGATTTCATATTTTTATTTTATGATTTTCGTAATTGTAGTAGCTATCGTTGCATGTAGCCGATTTTTGAAGTTTTGATAATTACTGTTTTTAAAATCGCTCTAATAAAAATGATAGTTCTTAAAAATAAAAATAAAATCAAACAATCGCCATTTTGTGAAAAAATAAAATTAAAAAAAAACGGCTACGTGCAACAATAGCTACATTCATATATGTAGATTGTAGATATTGATAAAAAAAATTTTTTATTCAACCCTTCTGGAAATTTCGAGTGAACCATAGAGAACATTTTTTTTTTTTGGTTGTCACATCGAGGCTCATAACTTTGTAAATATTTAATATTTTTCAATAAAAATTGATGTTAAATAAGTTGAATACATACTTAATAAAACGTCTTTTACCTGATTCAAAAATTATATCTGTGAAAAAATTCCCAAACATTGACAGTTTTTTTACCCGTCACAGTGGCTATGAATGCAGCTATATATTGTTGCACGTAGCCGTTTTATTTTATTTTGTTTTTTCACAAAATGGCGATTGTTTGAAATTTTTAAGACCTATTTTTTTATAAGAGCGGTTTTAAAAATATTAATTATCAAAATTTCAAAAATCGGCAATGTGCAACGATAGCTACCACAATTACGAAAATTGTAAAAAATATGAAATCGGTTCATTAGTCTTTGAGGAATCGTGTCAACCAGGTCGAAAAATGTCATTTCGAGATAAACGTCGAATGTTTTTGTTATGTCATAACCGGCCGTGCTACCTCTTCTCACAAAATTGACTGTATCCGTCAATTTTCGGAATTTAAACTCAATTTTTTGTATACATATTTATGAATATGTATATAATAGTATATACAGGGTGTTCGCGGGAACCGAGTGATCATTGCTAACTTTGTTATTATTGGAGCTAGAAGATCGGTTAAATGGGCAAAGTATCAGTATTTTTTCCGGGATGAATAATGGCGGAGTCAAAAAAACAATTGAATGTCAAATTTCAGAGATATATTGAAATATAACTTTTTTTTAAATGGAACACCCTGTATATTATTATTGAATTTTGTTGCTGAGGATGTTCTCTTTATAAAAGTGTTGTACATGTATAATGGTAAAATTGATAGAAAACAAGTTATAACAAGAATAAAATTAATAGAAAATATCAAAAATCAGTGTGCTATGAAGTTTTAATAAATTGAGAACAAATGATTAAAACATTTAAAACAATAGTTTAAGGTTTTAATGTCATTTGTTCGCAAATTTTAAATGTTTTTGATTTTAACTGATAACGAAAAAAATTATTTATTATAAAATTATATTTTTTTATGAATAATGCTCAAAAATGTTAAAAAGCTGCGAAATAAGGCACAAATATCTGAAATTATTGTTTTAAATATTTTTATCATTTGTTTGTATTTTATTAAATCTTCATAGCACACTATTTTTCGATATTTTCTATTAATTTTATACTTGTTATAACTTGTTTTCTATCAATTTTACCATCATACATGTATTGCACTTTTATAAAGAGAACATTCTCAGCTACAAAATTCAATAATAATATACAGGGTGTTCCATTTAAAAAAATGTTATATTTCAATATATCTCTGAAATTTGACATTCAATTGTTTTTTTGACTCCGCCATTATTCATCCCGGAAAAAATACTGATACTTTGCCCATTTAACCGATCTTCTAGCTCCAATAATAACAAAGTTAGCAATGATCACTCGGTTCCCACGAGCACCCTGAAAAATAATTGTCCAAAAGGGGGTGCCTAGACCACATAAGCTTAAGAAGTGCTACTCTATAGTCTATAGCCATGCATGAAATTATATAATTTGAACATCCAAAAAATTTTAGGTTGTGTCCTGCTCGGGGAAAAATGCTATTGAAGCCTGTCCTGTAGTGTCCAGCACATCCCAATGTCATGTGATATATTCCGCGCACGGGAATCGAACCAGTGATTGTACTCCTTGCCATTCTTCTCGTAGCTAATTGACCGTAGGCGACGACAACGGATCCCCAACTACCATGTCACTCACACGAGAAAGACAGACATATACACGAACAACAATAACACATGTTTCCTTCTCTTTTTTTATATAAAAATGAACTAATTTGTAAATATGTCACTTGTATGAGTGTGAAGGATATATGCATATTAATGATAATAGGTATTTCTATCCTTGTTATGTAAAGTGCTATTGGTTTTTATGTTCAATGAACGGTTAAACACACTTGTCATTTGTATGAGTGAAATAGGTGTATAGTGTATTAATGATAATGAGTATGTTTGTCTTTGTTGTGTAGAGATGAAGTAGGTGGTAGCTAAAATGTCTTTAGGGGTTAAAGTTAGTTACATACGATTTTTTTTGCACCGTGAAAGAGAAAATGTTATTATATCGGATGTACTTACTTTGATTTTGTACTGAAATTTATTACATCCATGTTTCTATTGTTTCCTGGTTTTGAAATGTACCTATAATAGTCCGGACGTTAAGAGCGATATTTCGAGTAACTTGTGCACTTTTTGATAGAAGCATGAAATTTGGTATGGTTGTATATTAAACCTTCCTCTACAAAACTAGAAACGGCGACATATCAAAAACGCGAGTGGTCCCCATTTTAGGGGCAAAAATGTCTCCTCGGGTTTAGTTTTTCTTATTTATCTCGCATGTGGTTATTCGTACAAAAATAATGTACATTAAATTATAAACAAAAGTTGTTATTATAAATTTTACGATTAGAGTTCACCGTTGCCATTTAAATGGGGGTTAAAATTATGAGAAAATTTTCACGCGCAGTAAAACTTGCGTTCTTCTTCAAATATCTCGTAAACGACTTTTCTCATGTGAAAAATTTACATGACAAATATTTAAGAGCAGACAATTCTCTATCATTATATTCATTAAATCATACTTATAGACATGTCGACTAATTTAAAAAAAAACTAATCTATGATGATCTTACGTGTCTCCTATTTCCAAAAACATACCTATTTCTGTAGAAAATAAAGGTTTAATCGCAAAAATTGACTCTTTTAAAACTAATTTTGAATTTGACGTCAAAACACTCGTAGGTGACATTTCAACAAAAAATAATCAAACATTCAGAGTTAGAATAATTTAATTATTTTGTATGTTAAAAATGAATTCCAAAGTATAAAAGCTGCCATGGGTGCTTCGGGACTTTCTTATACGTAATAATGACAGTAAATAGTATACGTGATATTTATTTTATTGAAGGATATTTCTGTCAAACTAATAAAATATAGAATAAAATGAATGGGATATAATATAGAAATATTATTCTATACATTATGTATCGAACGAATTTTGTTTAACGTAATTACTAAAACAGAAACGGTTTTTTAATTTTCGATTTTTTTTTTAAATAAGACAAAAATGTTTTAGATAAAAAATGTCGAGTATGTTATTATTTATAATGTATTCCTCATACATTTTTTCCAACATTAATGATTTAACCAGAAATAATTTTTTAAAATAATTAATTTATTATTATGATTTACTCTTATCATTTTTTTAAATTCTCGATTTGTTTTTGAAATAAGACAAACAATTTTTAGATAAAAAATGTCGAGTATGTTATCCTAAATTTATTCCCCATACGTTTTTTCCAACACTTATGATTTAGCCAGAAATAATTTTTTGAAATAATTATTTAGAATAATCTACACTGTTTATTCTCAGTATTACGTACAAGAAAGACCCATGGTACGTATGGCAAACACGTCTACTGTTCAATATCTGTAGTACGTATAAGAAAGTACCATGACACTCATGGCAGATATTTCTTCTCTCCTATGAACCATTTGAAATGTACTTAAAAACGAAAATATGTTTTATAAAAAAAATAAAAATCTAACTTTATTATTTGTAAATATCCACAAAAAAATATTAAAAATTCCAAAAAAAGAACAAACAGCTTTACAGCGTCATTATTACACCGAAAAGTTTTTTTTGCAAACGCGTTCAGAAAAAAATCATATCATATCAGTAAAATTAATTTAATCTCTCTTATTTGTACACATACGTCCAGTAATTAACACTTGGGCGGCTTATCTCAAGTCCATAATTAAAAAAAGTGGTGGAAAAAAATCACGTATCTGCACGACCGGTCTCTAGAATTACCATGTGCGGTACGTGTGCTATCAGCAACCGCTAGAACCTCCCCTTCACCCCCTACCACCACCCGGCTAGGGGGTAAACTGGAACAAGTGCAGGGGTGTAGAGAGCACGCAGTGGTGTTCAGTGCGTAATAGTTTTTTTTTTATCAAACATATCGGTAGGTTTATGAAGACAAGGTAGTGTTATTAGCTGCTTGACCAATCAGCGTTGGCGCAGGAGTTGACGTCACCACGAAGACAGAGTTGAATGTAAGAAATGTATAACAAAATATTCATGTGTTTAATCTTACTTTCATATTTTTTGATAGGTACATATACAATAGGCATGATTCCAGTAACAAAGTATTACTGAAATTATGATTTTAAATATTGAAATAGGTTAAAAAGCTTGAAAAAAATTATTTATTTGTATATTAAAAGCGAGATTAATATAATTTTTGCTAAAATAAAAATGCAAAATACAGCAATCCGCCATGTTAAATGAAACACCAATCACAGAGAATGACGTCACATTTCAGTAAATGTCTAGAAATGAAAATTAACCTCAAAAGTGATTGACTTTAATTTTAGACAAATATCAATTTCTCATACAAGATTATTAGTTTTATTAGGTACTGTTTTTACACTGATGGATCGCACACCACTTATACACTTTGGAATTCATTTTTAACACACAGAATAACAAAATTACTGCCCAACTCTGAATGTTTGACTTCTGTCAAACGCAAGTGTGACGTCATAACTGCGAATGACACCTGCGATCGTTTTGTCGCCAAATTCAAAATTAGTTTTAAAAGGGTCGATTTTTGCGATTAAACCTATATTTTTTGAAAAAAAAAAGTATTTTGTGGGGAATAGGAGACACATAAGATCATCATAGAATAGTTTTTTAAAAATAGGTATCATGCCTTTTAAAGAAATAAAATTCGACATTGCAAAATCATAAACAAAGATATCACAGACAATTTTGACTATTTGGGAAGCGTCATTTTTTACTATTGTTAAGTTGATTCCGACAATTTTTTTATGATTTTGCAATGTCGAATTTGTATTTATTTGATTGTGTGTTAAAATATCAAAAATATAAAAACAAAAATAAATAAAGGATTTTTTTGTAAAAATTCTATTATACATTTGAATATGTACATATGTCTTCGTGGTGACGTCAATTCCCGTGCCAACACTGATTGGTCAATAGCTGAAGAGGCCACCTTGTCTTTATATACCTTGGGTTTTCGCATAGACTTATAGAACTTATAGAATGGACTGAACAATAGCATCACAAAATTGACCACTCTATTAAAAGAGACAAAGCGAATATGAAGGCAATATCTGTCTCTTTACTGTAGGTCTGCAATGACTGCAAACCTGTGACGTGACCAATATGAATTCTAGAAAGAGACAGGTATTGGCTACATATACGCTTTATCTCTGTCACACTTTATCGCCAGTATTTACTTTACAGTTAGATAAGGAATGCTCAGTCAATTTTATAAGGTTTTTGGTACACCTAGAGATTATCGTAGCAAGTTTTGACAGCTTGAATTGATTTTTGATTTGTCCGCATTTGCAGTAGCCAAACCTCATTTCCACAGCTAACTTTCTGCATTGTCTTGTGTGCACTTAGCGACTGCAGTTATAATTTATTACAGTGTACAAAGTACTACAATGTGCAAAACATATTACTTTAAAATAATATATGTAATAGATGTAATTAATTATTTAAGTATATACAAACAATAAATTATAATTGCTCATCGAGTGAGGACGCTACTGTCCTGTACATGATTAGATACAGGTGATAATGAACACTGTCATACGCATTTTCAATGGCACAAATTTAAATATACACCATTAAAAAGTATGTTTAAAAAATATTTTGGATAATACAGGGTGGGGCATTTATCTTGAGACAAAATAATATCTCGGTTGGGCTCGATTATTTCGAAAAAAGTTTCGGACAAAAATTGTAGGGTACCGAAGGGGCCATTGAATGGTCTATATTATGACTTCCGGTCTAGACCGGAAGTGGTGTTTTTGACCGGAATTAACATTTTTTAAATGGAAATGCCCATTTTTTACCACGGATTTCGATTGAAAAATGAAAAATAAATACTTTTTGTTATTAACATTTTTTCGATTTAACCCATATTTTGGTTATAAACAGCATCTCATTTAACGTAGGATTCTAATTATTTAGATTAAAAATCATCACCCCACAAAAAAAATGGTCTGTACTTTACATGTGACATATGCTACCTAAAGTGTTTTGGTCTCTTGAACATGAATCCGGAGTCAGAATTGCTCCTACATCCTTCAGTCTTCAGCAAATCATAAAATTCTTCAGAAATTTGAAGAAATTTCATTTTATTTTATGGGATAAATATGGGTTAAATCGAAAAAATAATAAGAACAAAAAGTATTTATTTTTTATAGTTTAATCGAAATCCGTGATAAAAAATGGACATTTTCATTAAAAAAACGTGAATTCCGGTCAAAAAACACCACTTCCGGTCTAGACCGGAAGTCGTAATATAGACCATTCAATGACCCCTTTGGTGCCCTATAATTTTTGTCTGAAACTTTTTTCGAAATAATCGAGTCCAACCGAGATATTAATTTGTCTCAAGATAAATGCCCCACCTGTATATGTACTTGGATTTATTTCAAATAAATAAAAGGTTACATTCAGTTAAATAGCAAAAATATAATCTCATAAAAGTGATTAAAAATACGAAAACTGACCTGGATACTGGATATGTCGGATAAAATTTACTTTCCTTTGTAATATCTCGTTCTTTTATTCTCGAAGGACCTATGAAAGGGGTTACTTTTAAATACTCTTTGAATACAAAATTATATCGGGTACAGTTTTCGGGTACACTTTTTTGAGGTTATAAATGTAATGCGGCTTGGCCGAGTCAAACTAACCCTGAATTTGAACTTAGCAACCCTGAAAACATATAATCATTTTCCTTTTTGAGTATTTCAATTTTCAATGAAGATTTCAACATTCATCACTTTTTTGAGGTTAGAAACGAAATGCGATGTTTGTCTCGTCTAGTGGACGAGACCTTTTTTCATATGCCTATGTTGTTACTTCATAATACCGCGGAAGTCATAAATATTAATGATATAAATTTGTGACATAGATAATAATAAAATTATTTAATTGATAGATAACAATTTGATGCACTTTGCAAATTTCGATTAATATTAATAAAATAATAAAAAAAATACTTTATACTTATACGTTAATAATTTCCGCTGTCATATTCAGATGATAAGGAACAAGGAACTACACGCATTTGTTTATTTAAAAATAAATAAAGAAAACTGTTTTCACAAAAGTACGGCGATGTTTATAAACAATTCTCTTAACAAAACAACGTTATTTATAAAATTAATACTGTTTTTGTTATTGTATAGTGTTCTTGTTGTATAATATTTTAGATAAATTGTACGTATTTGATATATTTCTTAAAGATTGTAATGATAGATCAGTGGTACCCAACCTTTAACTTGGTATGAGCCAATTTAGAATTTAAAATTTTTAATCGAGTCACATATGATGAACAACGAAAAAAATCTTGGTCAGTGAAGACCTTTACCGAAAAACTAATCGTCCAAATTATTCCCTATTTACTTACTTTGGGTTGCACAAAGCAAAATTAATCACGATTAGTTAATCAGTTGTTTTAAAAGCATTTATACGTTAATTCTAAAAAAAACAATCATGGTTATGATACATTTTAGGTAAATAATAATCATATTTAGTGAATTGTTCATTTACAAATTGAGATTCAATTTAGAATTAACATTAATAATGGATTGAAAACAAATGATTAACTAATCGTAGTTAATTTTTTTATGCAACCCATGCAAGGTTAATGTTTTTTCTTCTTTAAACGGAAATCTCTGAGTATTTGCGGCAATTAACCACGGTATTTTATTCCATAGAGCAAATCATTTTTAGACATAACAAATATCTATGCCTGATCCATATTGAAAGATGAGTTACGGGCTGGACACCCCTGTAATAGTAAAAATTGAATGGTAAAATACAGGGTTTTGAAGAAGTTAAAGTAATTTTGGGTGGAGTCGGAGTAGATAAAAAGGTACCAGTTCTAATTTCGTTATTTAAATAATGATTTTTGCACATTTATTATTATTATTTTGAGGAGAACGTATTTTGAATGTTATATTAACCCATTAATCCCCAACGTTGCGTAAACGAAACATTAAAAAAAATCGTTTTTTTTAAAATATCTCATTGATGAAATGACTTTTTGCTGCTAACATCGTCACACAAACTGTTTTAAACTATTTCAAACTAATAGGCTAGGTATTGATTATACCGGAAAATAATAGGTAGAAAGGAACAATTGCGTTAAAGGGTTTTTATTGTTTAATATGTTTGTTTGATACATATAGATGATAAAAACACAAAGTGCTACTAAATTCACCCTTGCGTTTTTTTAGGGAGGGGTTAAACTAGTAACTTTTCAATGTTTTAAGTATAACTCGAAAACTAAGCGGATTTTGACAATTTTACAAGGATAATTTTTTATAGAAAATTAAATTTCCCATCAAAATAAATGCTTTAAACAATTAAAAAATAAAAAAAAAATTTTAAAAATATTTCTTGCATAAATTTTTATTTATGAGCAATTTAGTAAAAAATTGAATAAATTGTGATTTTTTGATATTTTTTCGATTTGTTTTTTAAATATTTCTTGCAGAAATTTTTTTTTAATTTTTTAAATCTAAAACTAAGCGGATTTTGACAATTTTACAAGGATAATTTTTTATAGAAAATTAAATTTCCCATCAAAATAAATGCTTTAAAAAATTAAAATATTAAAAAATTTTTTTTAAAATATTTCTTGCATAAATTTTTTTTTAAATCTTTTAAATCATTTATTTTGATGGGAAATTTAATTTTCTATAAAAATCATTCTTGTAAAATTGTCAAATTCTGCTTAGTTTTCGAGTTATACTTAAAACATTGAAAAGTGACTAGTTTAACCCCCCCCTAAAAAAACGCAAGGGTGAATTTAGTAGCACTTTGTGTTTTTATCATCTATATGTATCAAACAAACATATTAAACAATAAAAACCCTTTAACGCAATTGTTCCTTTCAAAAACCTATAATCAATAGCCTATAAGTAATAACTTCTGTTTTCCCAATGTTTCGTAAACACATTTTGTTGAAAAAAAAAACATGATTTTTTTACTTCAAAAACAGTTATTTGAGCATATATTTAGTAATAAAATGCAGTTAAAACATCACAATAATTTTATTTTCTACCCTTGGGAATTAATGGGTTAATCCATTCGAATGAACTAACATAACTCTTTTCTAAAATTTTATTCAACTAGTGGGGTTAACTTGTACTCCAGAATTTATATTAGTCTTCCATTATAACACAACGCTTTCATAATAATACAGAACCTTTTTTGATTTATAAAAAAAGTAAGGCTAAGTTACTTTGGAAATTTATAAACACCAGTATCCGAAGAGCTATTGGTCTAATTTACTAGGTCGAGGTTAATATTGTAATTGTTTTTGAATCCGTAAAATGAAAATGGCTTCCTAAGCATTCCAACCTTGATTATAATGCATGGAATTTTTTAAAGTACCTACTTATTTTATCTATACTATAGTCTGTTTCATTTAAAATAGTGATTGCCAGGGATTTGACGGTAGGAATTGTGTATCGTACCGTCAAAAACCCCGGCAACCACTACAAACATAAATAAAACAGACTATAGTAAAGTGTTAAACCATTTCAGTTGTCTTCAAGATAAAATAACTCATATGATTGCAGGGAAATGACAATTAAGAAATCAATATCGCACCCCCGCAAAAAAGTGTCACAACTCAAAAAATGTCATATTTGAGATAAATATGTGGAATTATTCCAAATTACTATACCGGGTGTTAAAAAAAGAGTGTAAAATATTTAAAGAGGCAATAGTGTGGACCAAAATAAGCAAAAAACTTCTAATAAACATGTGTCCAGAAATTTTTCCTGAGGGAACTACAGCCCTTCAAAGATTTGGCTCAAAATGAGTTTTTATTTAATATCTAGAGAACCATTTCTGATAAAATTATGAAATTTGGTATTCGGTTTAGTAATAATAAGTGTTATCGATTTCTCGTATTAACCAATTATAATTTAGACCAGGGATGTATGGGGTCAGTGGGCCCATCGATTTTTATCTAGTATTTTTTTATTCTTTAATTTTTTCTTGAATAAGATTTCTTTATATAAGATTACATGACACAATATACACAAAAATATAGCTTATTTGTCATATGACTAACCGTTTTCGAGATATATCGTCGGTAAAGAAAGCATGCAGAATTAAACTCAATACGGATGCTTCAAATTACAAATAATAAATTTATATTCTTGTTTTATGATTAAAGGTAAGAAAAAAAGTTCATATAAAGAAATATCCTAATATGAATCCTCTTAGATCTATAGCCAGTTCTATTACTGTTACACGTACTTTACTAACTTGACTAAAAAACGAAATTAAAAATGGTTATTTGTTAATAAGGATGCATTTTTGTGGTATACTTATGTTAACTTTTCTCTTAATTTTTATCATAGAATAAGAATATAAATTTATTATTTGTAATTTGAAGCATCCGTATTAAGTTAAATTCTGCATGCTTTCTTTACCATCGATATTTCTCGAAAACGGTTAATCCTATGACAAATAAACAAAGTATATTTTTGTGTATATTGTGTCATGTAATCTTATATAAGTTCCTTATTCAAGAAAAAATTAAAGAATAAAAAAATACTAGATAAAAATCGATGGGCCCACTGACCCCATACATCCCTGGTCTAAATTATAATTGGTTAATACGATAAATCAATAACACATATTATTACTAAACCGAATACCAAATTTCATAATTTTATCAGAAATGGTTCTCTAGATCAGCGGTTCTCAAACTTTTTTCACTGCGGCACCCTTGTCGGGCAAAAAAAAATTCGCGGCACCCTTGCTGGGATAAAAAAATTTCGCGGCACAGTTATCCTTAAAACGGTTTAAATACTTAGGAAAATAAGAAAAACCAGTGCAACTTTAATGCTCAGGTGTCTTTAATGCGACGAATAAAACTGTTTTGATAAATTTTTCATTATTTCTTTTATATTGATAGGAAGTTTGGTTAGGTACTTAAATATAAGTGATGTTGGGTCTCTTTTTACGCAGACTTGTTTATACAAATTCATTTCGGCGGTGAGATATGGAATGAAAGCTGACGATTCAAGGAATTCAATTATGTAAACGTTTTGTTATTATTAAAATCTTCGTTTAACAAATTTAAAAAAATCGTAAAAAAATATCTCCGAAAGTAACAATGAGACAAATTTGAAAAATTGGGAATATGACCGAATATGCCAATATCACAAGAAAATAATCTGCAGTCACCGCACTTACTAAAATTTTAAATACAATTGTTGTTAAATTTAAAATCAATTGTAGTAAAGTTTTAAATCCAATTGTTAAATTTGCAGTTGTTTTGTGTCACAAAAGCAATAATAGGTAACATCGGTGTTTTAGATGTCTTTTATTTTCAAATTTTGTTTACTTTTCAATAAAAGTAAATACATAAAATTAAAAAAGAACCCTTTTTATAGGCATTCTTATTCGTTTATTTCTAGAAACTTTCTTATGCGATTTTTGGCCTATTTTTAATTCATTGATTTGGTTTTACACGGTTTTAGAAAATTATAGAACGTATCCCTGATTTTACAATGTAAGCAATATCTTTTTTTGAGCGATTTTTTTATATGCGGTTTACTTACTTACTTGATCAGGCTTACAGCATACGTTACTGTTTTACCGACCAAATTTTCCACCTTAAAACTTCACTCAAAATGTAACTACAACGTTACTTATCGACTGCACCTTATGCTTTTTTTTATAAAACACGTCTGAATGTGAAACAAAAAATAAACTTTTTCGACAGTGGTGATGGAAGACAACTTATCTTGATTATTCCGCGGCACCCTGGGGTGCCGCGGCACCCAGTTTGAGAACCGCTGCTCTAGATATTAAATAAAAACTCATTTTGAGCCAAATCTTTGGAGGGCTATAGTTCCCCTAGGAAAAATTTCCGGATACATGTTTATTAGAAGTTTTTTTGCTTATTTTGGTTCATACTATTACCCCTTCAAATATTTTACACTCTTTTTTTAACACCCGGTATATTTCTACTAAAAATTATCATTAATGTACATCGTGTCACATGTTTATTTTATTTTTTAAATATATTATCATTAAACGTTTTAATAGTTACTATTTATTTTTCAAACATCACAGGAATAGTGAAATATTTAAATTAAATACTGTGTACCAGTCCTTTTCCTATAGGTACTACCTTTACAATTTTGATTTACCTAAATTGTTATAATTTCATTTATTCTTATTTCCTCAAAACTACATTTTTGAGCTGTTACACTTTTTTGCGGGGGTGCGATATGTTATTCAAATTTAAAATAAAATTGTAAATTAAAATTGCAGGAATAATATTTCGATAGTCTACACAAATTTTTCAACAGAGCGATTTAAAAATTTAAATTGTACATGTTTTGTTAAGATATAAGTAAATTACTATTTAATTTAACCATGGTCCTAGTAAGATCTTCAAAAACTCCTAGAAAAAACTTGGTAGCGGCTCATTGGGAAAGTTAAACAAAATTTTGCTAATAATCGAGAAATAAAAATTCATAAATATACGTAAAGGTTTATTTATATACCTTTTACGTTCAAACGATGTTTAATATTAAAAAAAATATTTATGTTATTTGGTGAAGGCCCTCTTATGTCGATTAAAATTAATGTAAATTTATATTTATAATATAATATTTATAATATAATATCCCCACCCTACGCGTCTGCCCATTGCACTTTCACTATCTAACTTTTCATAAACTAACTCCCTGAAGTCATTTTATTTGTGCTCACATGGGGCAAACATACACTTTTTCTTTACATGTTCACTAAGGAATTTAACCCCTTTATCCCCGGGTGTCGAGGTTGGGACTTTTTTTCCCATAATGTAACACATTAATTCATGTTTTCCGTAAGTCTGCCTAGTGCTCAGATGGGGCAGAAAAATATGTTATCAGCTCTTGAACTATACGTAGTATTTCTAGACAAAATATATATTTTTTTGTATCAAAAATGACAGGCGCCGCCGATACATAAATATTAGGGAATGGTGTGCGAGATGTTAGTGGACGCATTACAAATTCTAATATCGTGGTGCCAAGACGAGTGGACTCAATAAATGTCCGGCACAAACGCAAATCCGGTGAGCGACATTTGTAACTAACTGCCGGCGACAATGGCTCGTATTCATAGTGTGCCATGGTGTATTATACGCATACATAGTTCGTGTTTTGTTTTTAGTGCATATGTTTTGAGTATTCTATTTGTATTAAGCTATGCGATGATTTTAGAAAGGAGAAAAAAATATGTTCTTCAATTTCTAAATTTCTACTTGATCTTTCCGTTTCATATCAAGAAAAACATTTTCCTTTCTGTGTGTGTCTGTCTGTGCATAGAGAAAAATAGTGTGTCTATATGTTAAAAAATGTGATCAATGTAAAAAATTCGTGATTGATTTGGCTCCGATAGAGGTTGTTTGTTAATATGATAATTTTTTACCAATATAGAAATATCCACGTTTATCTTGTTGATAAATGTATATTATTACTAACAATGTTCTTATCACGGTGAAAATTTTGTTTCGTATTGAAAATATACATTTTAAATACAAAAAAATACTTTATAAATGACATCACTGAATTTACCATATCGAAAATTACACTTTTACTAGTTGGGTGGTGTAAAAAATATTCACTCTGATAAATATTTATTAATACAACCATTATGTTAAATCTATTTGAGAGTTTCGTTAGTTGGTGTAATAAATTATTTATAAACTTGACAAAAATGAAAAGATTTTTAGATAAACATGAAGATTATATTTTCCAAATGAATAGAATACCCTCAGTAAGATTTTTTTTATTATTATATTGAGGAAATATTGTTATATTAACAAGATAAATTTATTAAACATTTTTCCATATCAAATTTTCAATAAGATCGAGTTTTTTTTTCTGCGTGTCTCTTGAATCCTTATCACACGCATAACTTATGGACAACTGAACCAATTTTTATTAAACTTGGTTTATTAGTTGAATCTAGCTAGTAGCTATTTTTTTTTATTAAAAAACATCAAAATGGTGTGTAGTAGAGGAGGGGGGGGGGGTAATTAATGGACGCAAATACGAAGACTAGAAGAAAAAAGGGCCTATATAATTACCAATAACATCAACAATATGGACCATTAAATCTGACATAGTTCTTATCAAAGATATATTATAATCAGGGACTTGAACCGGAATTTATTTATGGTTCGGGTTCGGGTTCGGGTTCAACAATAAATTTCGGTTCGGGTTTAGTTTCAGGTTCAGCACGTTGCAAATTTTTTGGGTTCAAAAACCGTTATTTTTTTAGGTTCAGGTTCGGGTTCGGGTTCAAATAAAAAAAATATTTGCTAAATAAATGCACAGTGCTTCCTCGTGCTAAATTCATCAAAAGTATTTAATTATCATGATCAGACATGATCCAATAATACAAGGTCTGGTTGACAGTTCGCAGTTCATTTATTCTATACTGTGACGTCATCACCATGAAATTTTTATAGTAAGGAATTTGTAACAAATGGAATATAAGTAAATAAACTACCAATACTGTTGTCCCCCCCTCCCTCTTGCACTAGATATTAATAATTTTGAAATGGGATCGTTTTCAAGCCAGACCCAACCAAGTTTCATTAATATCGGTTCAGTGGTTCATGAGTTATGTGTGACAAGGATTCAGGAGACAAACACGACATAAAAACGGACCTGAAACGGAAAGATCAAGTTAAAATTTTTAAATCGGAGAACAATTTTTTGAATCTATTTCATTCTTGTATCTTCGATATTGTGGTTAACCATTGAATTTTCATACAATTTTAATAAAAAATATTAATTCGACAATTTTCTGAGTACCTAATTTGTCACGATTAACATTTGCAAGATTGAAAGGGGCAAAGGGAGTATCCGTGAGCTACGGTGGTTAAACTGTGCCTGTTAGTAGTAACTTTTATTATCATTGTAGTGACGATAATGACCTTGGTGCATAAGTCACATCACATTATACCGCGAAATTCAAACGGATTACCAGTTTAGACATTTTAAAATCAATGAAGAAAAATTAGTAGAATACTAAAAAAAATTTCTTGAACCTTTAAAAAATATATGGTTACCGGATATTCATTTAAAGGTTCGGGTTCAGATTCAGGTTCATTGACATTGAAATATAACGGTTCGGTTCGGGTTCGGGTTCATGAAAAATACGGGTTTTTTCGGGTTTCGGGTTCGGGTTCGGGTTCAGGTTCAGGTCCCTGATTATAATACACATAAATTACTTAAGGGGTTAGGTGTACTCAGAATTTCCAAGAAAAAAACTATTTTATGGCCCAGGAATAGTTGACTCGGTGTAAGTAATTAAGTAATACGTATATTACTTTACGTAAATTTAGTGTAAAACTTTAAATGCGTTTTTCTCAAAACTATGTTTTTTGAACTGGTGACCACCGTAGCTCGAAAACCGCTTTGTAGATTTGAATGAAATTTATACAGCTTTTTGAAAACATGAAAAACTAGTGCCTGATCGAAGGATTTTTTTTTAAATTTCGATTTTTTATAAACAATTAAGTGTTGTTTTTTTCCCCGAAAATCTTGAAAAAATTTCCTGAGGCTGCCATTTTGTTAATTTAAGAAAGAAAAAAAAAGCTTCGATCAGGCACTAGATTATCTATTAATAAAACTAATTTTTTTTGTCCGATTGAATTTGGATGAATCTCCAAGGATAAGTGATGGTCACCGCAAGGAGCTTCGGTTGGAACTGGATCAACACAAACATCCATTACTTTTAAAATTATTAATATTTTTTTCTAAAATTTCTGTCAAGTCAAGTCGAAACCTTATTTAATGATGCTATGTTTTTACTTTTATAAAATAAAATAATTTACTGGCAAAAAAAATTATTTAAAATTGTCATTTTTTCATGTCTCTGACTACACCTAACCCCTTAAAAAACTTATGTCTAGTATTATAAAGGACCTAGCAAATTTGCTATGAGATATCAAACTTATGTATATGCTTTGCTAGGTCCCTTATAATACTAGACATAATTCTTTGAATGACTGTAAATGCATGAAAAGCAACCACACATAAAATAAATATGGACGTGTATGTATGTATGTATACATGTAATGTGTATATGTATGTATGTATGTATACATACATACATACATATACACATTACACATACACACACCAGTATCAATAGTAGTGCATTTTTATTATAACGCGGAAACAGTAAAAAACACTTGCTAGCGTCCGAACGGACCTCGCCGACCAAAAGGTGATTCGTCCTCGGCCAATACCTCTGGATGAAATATGGTACACTTTATTTATAGCTTTGCATACGTGTTTTAAATCAAAATACAAAACACTGGACAGCAATATGTCACTTTATTTATACAGCAGGGGGTGGTCTTTCTGGTGAAGATAGTACGAATATTTAGAAGAAAAATGTATAGATGTAACATTATTTAAAATAATGTATTTTATCAAAGTATGCTAGTTCCCTTCTACATAATTTTTTTTAATTTACAAATTAAATAAATTTTAAGTCATTTTTTTAGGATGAGGCTATATGCACGTTAGAGTGGGTCAAATTGTATGGGTCCGAAAAAATCTCTATGGGCAACTCGCGATTCTTGTACTATGGGCAATAACAAGTATTTTTGCCAATGAAACCATACCTCTAAAATCATTTTCGAGCTTGCCGAAATTTGTCTGAAGATATTTTACAAAATACTCAAAAATCGATCTATTTAGTGCATTTAAAAAAAAGTTATTGAAAATGTGTATACGGGGTTTTTTTGGGTCGGGAAATCCATTTTTCACATTTATTTTTATTTTTGACTGCCGCCAGGGGGCGTTTTCGTGCATTTTTGAAATATCTTCAGACAAATTTCAGCAAGCTCGAAAATGATTTTAGAGGTATGGTTCCATTGGTAAAAATACTTGTTATGGCCCATAGTACCAGTATCGCGAGTTGCCCATGGAGTGAAAAAATTGACCCACCCTAATGCACATATAGTATGTGCATGCAATTGGCTATTTGTTATTTTCACATGCCGTTTGTGCATGCAATTGGCTATTTGGACATACCACTTACCTAACGAACATTAACCTACCCTAAATTAACAACCTAACCGAATATGTTAAATATACAGTATGTGCAAATGCACATTTGCACATACTGTAAGTGCAAATAGCCACATTATTTTTTTTTATAGAAATTCAGTTGCCGATTAAAATTACAATTTTGTATCAAAAAAATACTATCAGTTTTAACATGTACCTGCTGTCAATTGAGTAACCTCTATAATCTCCATTGTAATTTTTATAATACGCTATTTTTATTATATTCATAAATATCATTTACATGATTTATTCAAATAATTATTCTTAAGTTGAATTATTTGTTAAGTCCTATACAAATTATTTCATTTCAATAATTAGCACATTTTTCTATTCGATACTTAAATTTTTATTAATTTATTACAATAATGTATTCATTTCAATAGTTATTCGATAGGTACTTAAAATTTTATTAAAAGACAATACAATAAATATTACGATTGTGTAAAATAAACTATATTAATTTGTATATTTATTTATTAATATAGCAAATTAAACTGTACCAATAATATAGATTTCGATCCTGCACGCAAAAATTACTATTCGTATTGTAACTTTAGTAACACGTGACCTAGCAAGAATTTACAATATTTTGGACCGTTTCAAGTTTACTGCGTTAAATAATAATATTGTTTTTTAAATTGAGTGATTGTTATGAAATATTTTTTCAGTGATTTTTTCAGTGATATTCATGATAGTAAAAATATTGTCGTGGGCTAGACTAATATCCCTCGTCTGGTAAAATATAAAAGAACATAATTTAAGCTATCCAAGATCAGCACAGATTAGTTTATAGTAAGTTAGTTTTTTCTTAGATATTTATATTGTTGAATGAATAACAAAAAATATAAATAGTAAGAATTGTGAAAGAAAATTTAACAATAATATGTTGACAATAAACTAAATATGATTTGAGATTGTAGTTCTTAATAGATCCATATAGTTTTCTATCGGCATCGGCACGGGTCGAGCAGTGCAACACAATGCAAGATACAATATTAAATGTGGTATTGCTATAAATCTCTATGAAATCTATAAATGGGATTTGTTTTATTGGGCGTCTTCAGATGGTGAAAATATCAGGGCAGTATTCGGTAGTTTTTATGTTTTTATTCGAAAACTATATACATTGATGCCTCGCATAACGAACTTAGTTCGTTCCAGAGCAAGTTTGTTATGCGAAAAGTTCGTTATGTGCGATTTCGTGATACTCGGGCGGCAAGATGAAATACGATGCAGTCCGTTGTGTGAAGCGAGGTTCGTTGCATGAGTCGCGTAATGAACGAACAGAAAGTTCGTTGCGCACAGCGTTCATTATGCGAGGCGTTCGTTGTGTGAGGTTTCATAACATTGTCTACGTAACTATACGTGCGTTCATGATGAAAGGAACGAATTCGTTTAAAATTCAGGTAATTATTTTTTGGAAAAATGCTCGGACACCTCGATTAGTATTTTTTAACATAAGAAAATTGTATACAGGGTGTCTCAAGAAGAACATATGCAGTCATCATTGATTTTTTTTTATGGAACACTCTGTTTTTTTTTTTTATTTATCTCTTTCAAACGTCATTATTCCAAAAACCGCTGATTTTAGAGCTATGGTATGTTGTACAGAAAGTGTTCAGAATTTACCGTACAATTCAAAAATGGCATATACACAGGATGTTTCATTTAAAAAAATCAATGATGACTGCATATTATGTTCTTCTTCGGACAACCTGTATACAATTTTATGCACTGAAAAAATTTAATATTAATTTTTAACATACAAAACATGTTAACGGGAGGACGAAATTTCATTCTGTGAAAAATTAATCGGTAACGTGGTAATATTTCATACGAACAGTATGAAAAATTACTATACCTTATGTTAAAATAATTATAAAACCTAAATAATTATTTTAACAAGTTATTAATAGACAGATGAAAAAATTTCATTAACATTTTTATTTATTTACGATGCGTAGGAATGGGAAAAAATTAAAAATTGCATAGATTGACGAAAAAAAATTTGATCCTAGAAATTTTTAACACCCGACATGGTTAAATTTAAAAGAACGTCTACTACAATTCAATATATGTACTTTATAGCAGTTTCTATGACGGTGATAGGCCAGATATGAAAAGTAATATAGAAATAGTAAAATTATACAGAATGTACGTGAAATTTTCATATGCAAGAAATTAAATTAAAGTATAGCGTATATTACTTTTTCAGAGTAAATAAATTTTAATAGGTACTATGTTAAAATTTACCAGTATGTCATTGTAATATTTCATTTACTTTATTTTAAATTCTACCGACATTTCTGTAAATTTTTTTCAGAAGTTGATTTTGTCCTCAGGTTCACAGCATTTTCTGTTAATTTTTAAAAGAATATTCTCTTCGTGTGTCAAAAAATCCGCAACTAAAAATACTAATCGACGTGTTTGAGCGTTTTTCCACAAAACAATTACCTGAATTTTAAACGAATTTGTTCCTTTCATTATGAACGTACTGTTATTATTGTTAATAATTATGTAAGTTTGATATAACGGTAAGGAACCCTTAGGGCGCGAGTTTTACTTTTTTTTAAAGCATGAACTTTCGATCTTAAGTCGATCTCGGTCACGTTTATGCAACGAGACCTACCCGAGTCTCGTTTCGTTATGACTCATGTGCAATTATGCAGCAATAATTATTATTTATTATTTAATTCAAAATTTGAACATAGAGAACAACACTTCCAATACAACCCTGTATATACGCGGGTAGACTGGAGAGTCCTGGCCATCCTGCGGGATCAGGCACGCTCTATTTGCTTCCTTATTTCACAGAAGATAAATCCAATCGGCGTATATTGAATTTGATGCGGCCCGCAATCCGCATTTGCGAATTATTGCTAAACGCTCCGTCGACCTCTATCTTGTATACATCTTTTTAAAATCTATCCACCGTAGAAAGGGGGAGGGGGTCGAGTTGGTATGAATAACAGGGGCTTAGATGTTTAAAAATATCATGATAAATATATTTAATAGGTTCTGTAAGGCTTCCACGGTTATTCATGTGTATCGAAATTTTTATTCGTTGGAATCAACCACTATTTTTATTTGTAACACTTTTTTCTTATGTATTGACCATTTCAACCAGGGCCAGATTTTGAAATTTGCTGCCTCTAGGCAGTTGCGAAAATTTAATTGAATAAAAATAAAAAAGTAAAGGTTTTTTCATATCAATGACCTTTTTTAAGTTTTCAAATTAAAATTTTATTAATTATTAAAAAGAAAGTGTGAAAATACCTTTTTTTTTCGCTAAAATTTGCCGCCTCTAAATTTTTGCCACTCTAGGCACTTACCTACACTGCCTGCATGGTAAATCCGGACCTGTTTTCAACATATCGTTGTATGTCTTATCTGAAATAAATTTATAACTAACTAATTTACTATGTTGGGTATTATAAAGAAATTGGCAGTTTTTTTTAACTAACAAACACTTTGAACAGGGTATTAATTTTTGTGATAAGTATCACCACTGTTGTGTTACTTAAATTACCACGTATGATACCCAGTTTCAAAGTGCTTGTTGGCTGTCAAATTTTGTTTATTTCTGTATAATTCATTAGTGGTCATAATTAAGGTACTGGCACCAGTCTTGAACGTGTTAAGCGCAAAGTAGGTTGTTTTTTTTTTGAATTGGTGGGCTATTTTTTGTAATTCTCACGAACCTGTATTACTAATAAAACAACTACCTCTTTATTAAATCAATTTAACTACCAAAATACGCAAATATAGTTTATTTTTTAAATTATAGCTTTTTCTCCCCAGTAATAGACAAAGTAAAACCAGTAATGAACATCCAGTGATGAATAATGATTATAAAATGATTAGTACTACAATAGGTACAAACTTTATAAGAGTCATAAAATTTAAAACAATGTAAAGCATTTACATTAGAAAATACACTTTTCTTGATAGTGTTCCGAACCGCGATAATTATTTGTCCATTGTTTTTAAATAAACTTATCAATTATCATCAAATTAGGCATAAGACAGTTAAATGTATAAATATTAATATTCAGTAATGTCAGTAATCAAATATCAACATATATTTCTAATTTAGTACATTTAAGTTAGAAATGTTCAACACTGGGGTGTTGTCCAATACTGGTGCCAGTACCTTACTTCAGAAGAGTATAGTCTGTAGTAAGAATGGGCAAAAACTTTTGACGGAAGGTTGGATTTAATATTATGACTTATTAATCATAATGTATACTTTATATTATTTCTTGAAAAATTTTGATTTGACTATTTTTACTCGTTCAACGGTTGGGGGCTCGCAATTACACGAAGATGAAAACTATAAAAATGTATTTTTATAAAAATTTGCTTTCGACTGTTCCTATGAACAAATTTAAAAAAAAATAGTAATTTTAGAAATTAAAACAGTTCAAAGTGTACAAATCTTGAAAAAAAATGTAAAATATTTACAAAATTAGCTGCTACTAACTCTGTTTTAACTAACACCATTTAACAGTAAGATTAGATGTGAAAAACGTGCTAATTTTAAATTTAATTTTTCATCAAAATATGTTATAGATATCAAAACTTAATAGGGTCCAATATTATACTAAAACTAAAAAATAAACTCTCTTTTCGAGGTTTGATACAGTGCTTAGCAATTGTTTTATATTGTCTATTTATTTCTCAGAGCATTTAATATCACTTTCAAAAATTCGTTCAAATTTTTTTTCATGAATTCTAATAAAATATTGCACACTATTGTAATAAAAAATTTAAAAACTTATAAAATATTTTTATGTACGTCATTGTTTTTAAATTCCTTACAGAACCCTCCACTGTATGAGGGGTGGGTGTGTATCGACACACCATCTCTTTTGATCGATTTAAATGACGAAATCCTCCCTCAGAATTATATTTTTCACCCCTATACATACTTTAAAATATGTTATCTTTTATGTACTAGTAGATGTCTACGATATGATACCAAATATGCTTCAATAACCATCTCAGTTTATAATTTTTCTATTGAATTTATTTTTTCAAATGTAGGGTAGATCTGATCGTATATTTTTAGGGGTTTTAAATTGGAAAAAGAATAATTTTAAAATTGTTAGAGTAGATGTTTAATTTATGTAGAGTTTGTACAATCTAGATATTGAGTATAAAAAAGATTGAGTATTGTCTCTATTAGTCCAGGAAAAATAGATATAAAAATATAGAAGATCGGAAAAAATTTGTAACAGGCTAAATTTTTTAAATTATTTAATAATGTGTGAAAGCTCCTTGTTGATTTGACGTGTGCAAGTGTCAATTTTGTGGGGCCGTAGTTCACGAAAACAATATTTTTCAAGCATCACGGAAACGGTGACCTTTTTAAAAAAATGTATCTTACGAGACAATTTACTACAAAATCGAACTTGCGGGTTTTTATGTAGGAGAAACCGTTCATTTGGCCCCACAAAATTGACACTAACACACGTCAAATCGACAAGGAACTTTCATACATTATTATGTACCTTTATACTAAGGTGTATGCAAAAATTTAGCCCGTTACAAATTTTTTCCTTGTTGTACGTCTATTTTTTCTGGACTACATCTTCACTTTTGTTAAACAAATTTTCAACGTTACCGGGAATTTTTTTTTGATTTGCAGAGATCAAATCAGATCTCGACAGATCTGCATTTTGAGACTGGTTTTTGATCTGTGGAGACTTGCAAAGATCTACAAAGATGTACAACGATATTTGTAACGTTGAAAATTCATTATTTTTTAAGGGGCCATACCAGTGTAAAATTGTAAAAAAAATCAATTTTTTCGTTGCCTTTTTGGAGAGTTTATAGTTTCAAGAATATTCTGTGAAAATTTCAAGACCGTATCTCTAATACTCTCCAAACAGCAGCCTTCTAAAGAGCGACTGCTCGCAGATATGAAATCGATAGTTAAATCATATTAAATGCGTTTTTCTCGAAATGAGATTTTTCAAATTTGCTGACATTGTAACTCAAAGAGCAATTATCCGATTTACTTGAAATTTGAACTGAGTACTCTTGAATATATTTACTCTACAATGAACTAGGATATTTTTGATTGGATGGAAATTGACGATTTGACATTAAAAATACGACCATTTTATAGGCAATAAAACAGACTTTTTTTCATAACTACGCCATTTTATTAGATTTTGATATTTTTCGAAAGTCGTAGGTCATCGTACAGGAAATACCTTCCAGTTTAACGACATTTTTTCTTTTTCAACTACTCCATCGTCCGGAATCATGGCCGCAGTGGAGGAGATTTTTTTGGCGCCTCCGAAGACGCTTACAGCCGTATTCATAGTTCCACCTTGAGGAATAAGGATCCCTTGTTACTCTATTTACGTTTCATAAAACTTCCTTGACAACCAAGGCTCCTTATATCTCAAGGCAGGTCGCTACCTTCCTTGAGGAAGGCTTAAATATCTGAGGAGCCCTTGAGATAAGGAACGATTATGAATACGGCTGTTAGATATCGATATATTTACGTGAAAAATGTATGGAATACACTTCTAATATAGCTAAATATATTCTCAATTTTCCTAAATATTTCATTGAGTGTTTTTCTTCCAAAAAATTTCAGAAAATCACCCAAATTTCCAGCGTTCACACTCGTATACCCCCTTAAGGTTTCAGTCTCTATCACGGTTTACAATGATCTTTAGAGATCATGGTAGATCGTTGTATATCTTTATATATATATATAGACCAAACACTAGTGAAAAATATGATGTTGTCTCAAAATGCAGATCTATCGAGATCTGATTTGATCACTGCATATCTAAAAAAAATCCTTGGTTATGTAAATGCAAGATAATGCGCAGTCCATGTTTCTATGTCTATGATATAAACAGTACACTCAGCGTTCTACTACACGACCATTCACTACACGACCGTTCCGTTATACAATGTGCCGACAGTTCTAACGAACGTCCTTCCCCAATCTCCACCATAATACCACCGTGACTGCTATAAATTCTGCGCGTTTAAATTCACCAATCAACGTTAAAGGTGCCCCTCTAGCCGTCATATAAACTCAGCGTTCTATAATACGACCATCCACAAGACGTCCGTTCCATAAGACAATGTTCTAACAGTTCTATAGGACGTCTTTCCCCAACTCCCACCATAATACCACTATGACTGTTATATTTCAGCGCGAAATTTAAATTAACAAATTGACGTTAAAGTCTTCTATGTAGTTGTAGATTTTACACACAAAACTTGTGTTTTGGTGTGACTCAATGTGGAAAAAAAATGAAATTCAATACAAATTTTCGTTGAAATTGAAATATAATAAATAGTATAAAAAAATGTGTAAGGTACATACATTTTATTAAAAATTTGATAATTTGAAAACGATTAAAAAGGAAATAACAAAAATAAATTATTGGCATATGATTGTATAGAAATCTATACATTTTTCATCCAGTATTAAAGCAACGAATAACAATTGTCTAGAGTTCAATTCTAAAAAGTCAACAAACCAGGATCTCGTTCACCAACAGCGCCATTTTTATTATTATGTATCTGTCAACTTTTAGGCGTGGTGGTGGGGGCTCCTCTAGCCGACGTCTTGTGGAATTATTGAATTACCGATGGCTACGTATTATAGAACGCTGAGTGTAGTGGAATTTTTGAATTATCGATGCCGTCATTTAGCAGAATGTTGAGTGTACATATAGACAAACTGCGTAGAATTAACGTAAGCTTTTACAATGACTTTAGATAATTCCTATAATTGGTTATATATTCTTGATTAAAACCGTGGAAGCCTATAAAACTATTTAATCACATTATCACCTGTGATATCAAATAATATAATCTGCTTACCGAATCATAAAAAAAACATACAGAAATCTGTTACAAATTAATTTAATTTCTTTAACACAAAAATGCTGATAAAACATTCAGATGAAATTTGTCAACATTAATCGATGTATAATTGAAGTTTCAATGTTTACATAACAATTGATTGGACGTTAATATTATCCATGTTTAATACCAGAAGCCCTCCACATGTTGAGCTGTGAAGACCTGCTAGTTGAGGGATTAACGGTGCCCTTTCACTTGATCCACAACCTCTAGGGGTGGAAGCTTGCTTGTTTTTATTTATTGAATTTATTTATTATGTAGTTATTTTTAGATATAACGATCGGTGGTAGTTTTTTTTTATTGGATGTCTTTCAGAGCTGTACATAAGTACAGAAAATGTACTTATGTGCAAGTACACATGTTAATGGTATAGTGTAATTTGTTATACCAATAAAAAATATACAATTAATGTAATTTATTTTACACAATCTTTGTATTTGTATTGTCTTTTAATTGAAATGAAATAATTTGTATAGCACTTTACAAATAATTCATCTTAAGGTTATTCGATCATTAGAGCAATGATGTTATTTATGGATAACTCATATATTTTATTAATTTTTATTTAAAATATTGGACGTATGGTTTTTGAGTAATTGGATATTAAAAATAGAGTTTTTAACACACGATAAATGAGAGAACTTTCCGAAAGTGCTATATTTATTGAAATTCTACACAATTGGTTTTATAGAGACGTTTTAAAAATTAATAATTCGAAACTTCAACCCTTTTAAATACTATAATAATAATAAAATAAATATATTCACGTGTAATTTATTCAAAATAATGAAAAACTAGCTCTGCCATTACAGCAAATTAGTACATGTTACTATTATATACCGTTCTGTCTATTTCAATTTTCAAATTAAATTAAACTTTTTTTTACTTTTAATAATTAACAAAGTAAAATATTCCAATAAATGTAGGTAATGTGCTTTGAATATAAATTAAAAACAACATTTTTCGAAACCAAATATTTTTTTACAATGTGCCAGACCAGGTGTCGGCAGTCTTTTAAGTTAGAAGAGCCAAGTTTTTAAGGAAACAGGATTGCAAAGGTATCAGAGAGCCATAGGTATAAATGCTGTCTCCAATTGTAATTGTTTTTAGACATTCAATTGTAATAACTTTGATTTTAGGGATTAAAAAAAATTGTTAGAACGGTGCTCTTGCAAATAAAAAAGAATCTGGAATTGAATAAATAGTTAAAATCACTGAAGAGCCGCAAACTTCTGCCGACCGCTCTGCTAGACGTATAACCTATACAGTCGAAACCACTTATAACGACATCAGTTAATGTTAATACAACATATCGGTTTTTACGACTATCGGCTTTTACGACCAAATATGACTGGTCCCTCGACGTCGTTATAACCGATTTCAACTGTACTTTTTAAAAAAGTGCTTACATTCTTTCACAAAAGTGCCTTAATAAATTAAAAACTAGCTTTTACCTGTGACTTCGTTCTCGTGGAATTAGGGTTAGTGAATACAACACCATAAAGTTAGGTTAGGTAAATAATACAGCTTTCTGTTATATCGATAAAACAGGTTTTTTGTTTCGTATTTGTTCGCTAGATTACTTCGCGCTTACAATTGTCACTTTTTTATTTTTATCTAAGAATTTTTCGGGATACAAAGTAGCCTATATTCTTCCTCAGGATGCATGCTATCTCCCTGCCAAATTTCATTAATATCGGTTCAGCAGTTTAACTGTGAGAAGGTTACAAACAGACAAATATAAATAGAAAAATAATATAAAAGTAACTAGCGCATTGGCTCCGGTATTACCCGGGAATACAAATTTAATCTGTAACAAACATATTTAATATTGTTTTCACTTTTCACTATTTACACAGCGCATGCGGAGATACCTCTCCCATGATTGTTTTTATTCCAACTTCATGAAATTTACACAAACTATCTACAAATTATATACCTAAACCTTCCTTGTGAAACACTATCCATTAGTGAAAACCGGAACAAAATCGGTTCAGTAGTTACTGAGAAAATTGCACACAGACAGACAGACACATACTATGTATAAATACATGCAATATCTCATTCGACAGCTTTATATTAAAAAAAAAGAAATTAAAACTACAAAATAATAAACCAGTAAATTACCCAAACAAGACATACAGAAATATACTTCTCCGTCACCCTGTTCTTATTTACGATATACCAACTTACAAATAACAAAATTCAATTCAAATAAATCACAAAAATTAATTAGAAAACTAGTATCAATTCGTATCTATGTATGTAGTGTTCTACCCTCTCCCCCACTCTTGCAGCGCGCGTGACCTATTAATCCTGGGGAGTGTACATCCACACTCAACCCCGTAAGGAGGGGGTGGCAGCCACAGTAACGATTACAATGTATATATGTATATGACGTCATAACTGCTATGAAAAATGTGTCAATGTTTTAAAACGACATTAACGGAATGTTAATATAATTTTTTATGTGTTTTGATATTTTAATTTTTATAACTGGCAGTTATATTATACTTTTAGTAGGTACTTTTTTTTGCAAAATTAATTGTATTTAAAAAAAATGTATTTTTAAAGAAGATAATCTAAATTCTAGAAAAGATAATTGTAAAAGAGAAAACTGTTTAAAAAATTAAGTTCTAATTATGACTATAGATATATTATCTAGTACAGAGGTCCCCACTAGGGCTTGCAAATAACCGACTAAATTTCAAAAACCGGTTTTCGGTTTTTTCGTAAAATGAAAACCGGTTAAACCGGTTTTTTTTTTTTTTTTTTTTTTTTTTTTTTTTTTTTTTTTTTTTTTTTTTTTTTTTTTTTTTTTTTAATTAAAATAAAACAATAAATTGATATTTAAAAATAAAAACGATTTATTGGTCTATATTTTTTCAAGTTCAAATTGAGACTAATCTATTGCAAATTGGGAATAATCAATTTCAAATTGGGAATTATCATTTTTAAATTGGTTAAGTTTAAAAGCTAGTGTTAAAAGTGATTTAGGCATTGCATACCACATACCCAGTGAAGAAGACAGAAAAATGCCTGGAACTGAGTTTCGATTACAGTAGCTAAAAAAATACGCGAAAATATTATTGTTGCTAATTGTAGCTATGTCACTCATGTTTAAAGATTCAAAACTGATGCATTGATTATGCTTTGTTAATTTGAGTAATAGTAAATCATTGGGAGCTTGATTTTAAATAAAATTAATAATAGTAAATATATCTTATCTTTACTAATTAATATTCGTAATAATAAGTTAAATAATAATTGAAACAGCGGCCCCTACATGAGCGGGAGAGAGGGGGGCTAACAAGACTCTAACCTGGGGTCGAGGATTAGGGAGGACTCGGCGCGGCGAGCAAAAATAAAAATCGGAGAATGGTATATTTACGTATTTGAATTTTTAATTGAAAAAAGGTCATACAAATATGAAATTTCTGTTATTGAAAGACCAAAAAATAACCTGGTCAAGAAAAAATTTGTATTATATTTTGTATTATAATACATTATATTATATTATAATAAAATAAATTATTTATTAATTTCCATCTCAAATGTGGAAGTTACAATTCTCAATTTGAAATTGATTAGTCGCTATTTGAACTATAAATAGTAGATATAGATTCAATTTGGATCTCCTTTATTATTATTATAGACTTCACGAATGAAACTCAAATTCCATTTATTCCACTATAATATTTTTATTTGTACATTACGCGTTCTTTCATAGATGTCACCCTTTCCCTTTTTATTTGAATTTAAATAATTTTACAACATAAACACTTCATGAATGACAGTAGATACATAAAATTATTTTTCAGTTGAAGAAAAAAAAAGAAGATATAATTGACTTTCGATTTTAAAACCGGTTTTTTCATGACAAAACCCGATTTTTCGGTTTTGGTAAATTTTAACGAAAAACCGGTATACCGGTTTCAGTTTTAACCGGTTTGCAAGCCCTAGTCCCCACCGAACGATCTGTAGACCGAATCTGGCCCATGAAAGGTTAATATTTGGATTAGAGGTACACACAATAAGAGTTCTGACAGTCCGAATCGATTTCTGATTGATTGTTGTAGCAAAGTGTTACACACAGCCGTATATTCTGATTTTATCAACCAGTATCATTAAATATACTATTCATTAAATATATTATTCATATTATATTACATTGTGCAAAATATTTTTTATGCTTGCTAAAAATGATTAATAAATTTTGAATAAGTCAAGCTGGTTTGGCTAAAAATGGCAACCCTGTCATAACTCTTACTGGAGTATCTCTTATTTGGGCCACCTAAATCCGAAATTAAGTACATTGATTCTTTACCTCCTTGCTTTTGTTATTCGCTGGGGATCGATTTGTCTTTATTTTTGTACTATTACTACCTTTTTTCGGTGTTTCAATAAAAAAATGTATGTAGAAATTTATGACCTTTTTTCAGTTCGAAAAAATTATTAGTAAGTCTTTTTCAAGCTGCGGGGACGCGAAAAATTAGAAAAATACTATATAATTTAACCTTCGACCTAATTTTGACCGAAGCCGATTCCGAATGTTTGATCGGACACTACTTATATACGTTCCATTCGACTAATGTTACTTTTGTAAATTTTATAATTTTGGGATTTATTTAGAAAACAATTTTTTATTTATCAATAAAATGTATAAAATAGAGATGAAACGGATATCCGGTAACTATCCGGTATCCGGCCTATCCGGCCTTATTTTGTTATCCGGCTTAGTACCGGATAGTAACGCATTATCCGGCCGGATACCGGATATTTAAAAATTACAATTTTTGATTTAAAAACTGCAAGAAAAAAATATTTGTGAGGCAAATAATAAGAAATTGACTTGTAAAATAACGAATTTTATTAAAATAAGAAATTCAATCACAACCAAATTTCAATTTTCTTCCCTTGATAGAAGAAAAATAAGGGAAATAATTAACTACTCATTAATTTTGATTATTAATTAATACTTCACAACACAATTTACTACTATCTATACTCTATTTCAGGTTTGTCCAATCCGCGGACCGCGGGCCGCATGCGGCCCTCGAGCACTTTTCATGCGGTCCGCACTAGATTAAAAAAAATGAAATATGAAAATCAGATTTTTTCATAGTATAGAAATATAATATTTCTAATAAATCTATAAAATATAAATTATAGTTACAGAGATATAAATAGTTATATAAATTAATTAAGTAAACAACGAAAAAAAAGGTCTTCAAATTTTTTTGCGGCCCTTAACAAATTTTTTCGCTATTTTTTTGCGCTCTGCGGCCCACAAAGCTCAAAAGGTTTGACACCTATGCTCTATTTCATTTAAGAATGCAGTGGTTGCCGGGGTTTTGACGGTACGAATCGTGAATTTTACCGTCAAAACAGGCCGGATATTCGGCCGCCGAATATCCGGCCATCCGGCCTTACAGCTCACCGGATATTCGGTATTCGGTATCCGGCCAAAACACTATCCGTTTCATCTCTAGTATAAAATCATGTTACTTATAAAAAGGTAGTTATTATCTTATAGGCTTGTATTTAAATGCACTTTTTTTTTAAATAACAAACACTTTTTATTTAATCGTTTTCACTTATAACAAATATAGTGTACTAAAAATTAATAATTAAACATCAAACAAATATATTGAACATAAATCAAATTATATCACTTTAAATAAATAGTTTCCACTACAAATAAAAACTTTGCACAGAAATAATACTTTGCACATGACCTAAGTTTGGACCTGTCAGATTTAAAAATTACATATTTTTGATGTATCTATTGTGATTTTTTTGATTTTCTATATTTTTACCAAACCTAAATACTACCTCCCTCTTTTGGCCCAAATAGATTTGATATTATTAATTAATGTAATTTTTGTGGTTTTCTATATTTTAACCTAACGTAAAAACTAACCAATCTCCTTTCACCTCAATAAATTTGATATTTTTTTGTGATTCTCTATATTTTAAAACGATTAAATAAGCATTAAAAAAAGTATTAAAATTTATGTTCATATGTATAAAGTGGATTCTATAAAATTTTAAGTGCAAAGTATTGTTTATGTTCGATGTTTAAAGTGAATACTATCTAATATATAGTGCAATTAATTAAATATGTATAACCCTTTTCTTATATGATTTTTAAGAGAGAGAATGGACTATTTTTATAAACATTATACACACAAATCTTACGTTAGACAGAAATAAAAATAGTATCGAAAATGATCGCAATGAAATATTTGTGAAACGTGAATGTGACATAAGTTTTCTCTCTATATCTCTTCCTTGTCATTACTTTATTACTCGTGAATCGATGACCGATGTTAAAGATAAATTTTATACCTTTTTTTACTAACAATCTGTTTTATACTTATGTTCTATAGAAGTTATCTTTACACAGAATTTATATCTCTTTATGTTCGTTATATTTTATTACCTTTACTTTTACTTACTCTTCTTTTCAAAAATAATATACTTGTGAAAATTAAAATATTTTGGATTTTTAAAATCTATGTTTTAGGCAATATAATAGATGGTGAAAGGTTTTTTATTTATATTTGTGTGTTTCGATTTGATACGAAAACTACTGGATCGATTTTAATGAAATATTCACTGTTCGAATGCTAAATTTTCCGTTGCCGATCGCAATGAATTTCTGAAGACGTATTGTCGACCAATTTTTATAAATATGCTGTTTAAAGTTTTTTGGTCACATCTTATATTTTGATTTTTTTAAGATTAGTATATCTAATAATAAAAATACATAAAAGATTTTTCATCATAAACTATTTCAATAGTACCTATTACCTACTATAACAAGAGAAAGGTATTTAATCTAAAAAATGTACACCTTATCCACAATAAAACAATGTCACTCGTAACATGTTTCGACTTGACAAGAAGTCCTCATCAGGAATCTAACAGTTCTAAAATACTGTGTTACTCTGGAACTGTTAGGCTCCTGATGAGAACTTCTTGTGAGGTCGAAACACGTGTCGAGTGACGTTTTATTGTGGTTAATATGTACATTTTTTTAGTTTAAGTGACTATGAAACCACAGTTTCTCCGTTTTTGTTGTCGTAAGGTATTAAAAAAAATAAAATATGGTAGTAAAAAAGAAATACATATACAGGTTGTCCAAGATAAGCGTGCAATGCATGGGGATATCCTAAACGGTAAGAAATACAGATGTGGTTAAATGAGATGAATTATTTGTAAGAAATTATTTGTAATGAATTATTGTAAAAAATATTAATAATTTTATGTGGTTTAGGCGGTATACCCAAAAAAACTGAAAATTCGGAATTTCTTTAAATGACTATAACTTTTTTGGCAAAGTATAGATAGGTACTTTTTGTTTGCGGTTTCTTAAAGCACTTTTTTAAGTAGAATTGTTTGGTGTATTTAGAATTTTTATATCACTTTTAGTTTCCGAGTTACAAGCCCTAACTTTAGTTTTTCTTATGGGCCGCCAAGTTGGCTATATCATATTCGAACGTGTTTTTTACTCTACTTTACAATGATATGTCACATGTCATACTTATTATTAAAAAAAAGTAAAAACCTTTTTTTTTGTAATAGTTTATTGTTTTTAAATATGCATTTGTTATTTTCATTGTTGTTATTGCGATTTTTGTTTAACAATTTTTGTTTTTCATGGCTTACTTAAATGTTTGTAATAAAATACTTATATCACCAATATTTAGTACTTCGACTTATTTTCTATAATAAGTATGTCATGTGATATATCCTTTTAAAGTAGAGTAAAAAACACGTTCGAATATGATATAGCCAACTTGGCGGCCCATAAGAAATACTAAAGTTAGGGCTTGTAACTCGGAAACTAAAAGTGATATAAAAATTCTAAATACACCAAACAATTCTACTCAAAAAAGTGCTTTAAGAAACCGCAAACAAAAAGTACCTATCTACTTTGCAAAAAAGTCATTTAAAAAAATTCTGAATTTTCAGTTTTTTGGGTATACCGCCTGAACCACATAAAATTATTAATATATTTTGATGTTGTAATACTCACCCCTTTCTTACTAATAATTAATCTCATTTAACCACATCTGTATCTCTTACCGTTTAGGATATCCCCATGCATTGCACGCTTATCTTGGACACCCTGTATATACATAACCTTCGATAGTTTAATTGTGGTGGTAATAATATTTAAAAATTATAGAAATAATTATAAAATTATAGAAATCCCGATAAGGCTGTACACGAGATGAAAGTCAGGCACTTCTCGTCTCACCTCTGCCTATAATTTCATCGCGTCTTAATTTCATCTCGTGAAATCATCCCGAAAAAATAAAAATAAACCTGGTTTCATCTCATGTGAATTTTTTTATAAACATTTTTCTTTATTATTATTTATCCTATATAACCAAGATTCTCGTGTCGTCCAATTTTAAGGCACTCATGTCTTCATATTTAAAAAAATTAAACATAAAGCATTGTGATTTAAAACTGATCTGTATAAACACTCGTAAGACTATACCTACAAATAGACAAACAGTAGATAGGTTTTCATCCCTCCCGCCATAATTTATTTTAAAACATTAGACATATGAAAACATCATAATTGAAATTGTACCAGTAAGACTACGGACAAGAATGCAGGGGTTAGAGGGGTAGGTTTAAATGTTGAAGGGATGATTATATGAATCACGGCTTCATTACGCTAACGCGCTTTGTGGTGGCGTCGCTCCGGAGATTATTTCTGACACTGTCGTCTCCTTACGTTGATTGCGCGACTTTATTTCTGTGCCGGATCTATGTACATGCGACGCGATTTTGTACGTCCTAAAAACATGTGTAATTTATATAAAATACTTCAAAGTTGCGCTCTACGAATCATGTTATAACTTTTTTTATATAAAATCTGATATTTAAACGATATGTTATAATAAATTTCTTTTATGTCCGGTATTATAAAGGACCTAGCAAATTTGCAAGCTCACTAGCACTCATAAATGAGGTTATTAATTTTGTTATAGTATCTATGGAATAGTTATGGAATTTAGAGCAGTGATACTTCAACGTATTGTGACCGTATATATATTTTTTCATAATAGCACCACTGTTTTAATACCGTTGGTGTTTACATACAACGCTTGCGGGAAAGATGTCAAAGTCATCACAAAACTGCAAGAGAACTGTCATATAAATTTGATATCTCATTTGAGAGTGCTAGCAAGCTTGCAAATTTGTCCTTTATAATACGGGACATTAATTTATCAATTGCACAAAAGTAAAGGGTTTTAAGTTTTGGTTGAAATTATTAGTTACTTGGGGAAATGATAGTTCAAAGTGTACTGATCAAAAGTTGTATAAAAAGTTGCAATTTACGAAAATTTATGCTCCAGGAGGTACCTAAACATTTTATATTTATGTTCATTTTTAATTTTATTTTTTTCTCCTAAAGTATAAACTTTTAGGAAAATTTGGAATGAGTAAAAAGTACTTAGAATTAGCCACATAATACAAATAAATCATTTTATTTTTATTTTTTTTAATCTGACGAACCAAAAAACTGAAAAAATATCACGAAAATAACTAAAAATAATTTATTTATATTTTTTGGTTAATTCTAACCACTTTCATTTTTAGCAATTTTTTTAAGTTGATCATTTAGGATTTAGTAAATAAAAATAAGAGTAGAAATAATGATTTTTTATAGATTGCGCCAATTAGAACTCAACATTTCATCCAAATGGGTAAAATTGTATATGAAAATTATTTTCTATTATTAGAATGACCGTTTATTAAACTAAAAAAATAAATTGGGCAATTTGATCACAAAAATCAGTAATACATACTGTATTTTTGTAAATCACTTAACCTTATCAATGATCCCTACTTCCCACAGGATGATATTACAGTTAAAGAATAAAAGGGGACGAAAAGGAGTCTGAATTTTATATCAGCACAGTAATGATGATTTAATTTTTATTTTAATATCGTCTGACTTTTCACAGATAGAGATAGGGAGGGGGTCTCCTCTCATTTTAAGCATCATTATGTGTTAATTATTTTTATTAACTTATTTCCATAATATTATAAAATATATTAATTTTAATTGCTTCTTTTAATATGAAATAAAGAAGGGTTGTATATTTAATTTTTTTTATATATTTAACAAAATATAATATTGCTTCTTGGGGGCCATTTTCTTAGTCGACGTTTCGTTGAATATTCCATTGGAGTTCTTTATATAGTTTAATATCGAAGATACGAGAAGCTTTGTGATCGTTTTAAAATGAGAAAAAAAAATTTCTCTGATTTAAATTTTTTTTTTTTGATTTATCCGTTTCAGGTCCGTGTCTGTCAGTCTGTGTGTCTGTCCCCCAATCCTTGTCACACGCATAACTCATAAACCACTGAACCGATATTGATGAAACTTGGTTGGTTGGTTGGGTCTGGCTTGAGGACGGTCCCATTTCAAAATTATTAAAAACGTATGTAAGAGGGAGGGATGACATTTATAGAACCTTTTTTGAAGAGCATTCAATTTCCTATAATATAGATCACCTACTTTTGTTGTAAAATATTCCATTACAAAGATTTGTCTCAATTTGCTATTTACTGTTTTTATTAAATGTCATTTTGACATTTGTATAGCAGAAAAATAATCATTTTGATTGAAACTATCAAAAAATATACGACATAATAACGAGGATCGTATAGAGAAAAATGTTAAATTAATATTTTTTATTAAAATTGTATGAACATTAAATGGTTAACCAATGACAGACAGTTCATCTGAATACTTTATTGGTTTTTATTTAAATTGTTCAATAATTATTTACCTTTGATGAATTTAGCACGAGGAAGCACTGTACATTGGTAAATTTTTATTTATTTAGAATTAATATAAATAAAAATATATATTAAATAAATATTAGATATTAGACATTAGAAAAAACATCTACCAAATTAATGCACAGTGCTTTTTCATGCTAACTCACCAAAGGTGTAGTTAATTATTATTAGGGAAAAATAAATAATAATAATAAATACCAGATGAAATACCATATTGGTTAACCTTTCAATTTTAATACAATATTATTAGAAAATATTTATTCATTTTTTTTTCTTAATTCGTGCTTGATTATTTGTTTCGTATATCTTAAACCTTTTAACAATTTCAATTCAAATCTAAATTTTTCACGTAAGGGAACATTTTACTACAAATCTAAAAATGCTAACCAAAAAGTATTCTATACAATTTTCACTTAACATGTATCGTTCTTGAGATATCTTAAGAATTAACTATTTTTTTTAGATATCACCCCTTCCTCTACACACAATTTTGATGATTTTTAAATGGAACAATCTACTAACCAGTTTCAACTAACCAACCAACCAAGTTTCATTAATATCGGTTCAGTGGTTCATAAGTTATACGTGTGACAGGTATTCAAAGGACAGACAGACACACAGACACACAGACAGACAAACAGACAGAGATGAAATAAATTTTTTTTATCTTGACCTGAATTGGAAAGATCAAGTACAAATTTTGAAATCGAAGAACACATTTTTTTCTTTGTGAAAAATAATCACAAAGCTTCTCGTATCTTTCAGATTATGACAAGGACGCCAAATAATTGTCAATTAAAAATCTACATGTTTATAAAAAAACATAAAATAATTATTAAGTTCATCATTTTTGATACATTTAGGGGATGAAAGTTGAAAGTAAGGGGGTAAACTTGTATTTATCACCCTACAAATGACACCCAGTGTCACCTGTCATTCATATAAATATGATGGGTAACGCCCACTTCGATAATTGTTGTATAACAATTATGTCCGTTTTTGTAAGAGGAGCGTGGGGCGGGGGTTGTTTTAAGTTTGGTCACGTTTCACAGATAGAACGCGTCTTCCTAGAACACATGTAACAAATATCGAGAATTGTTCTCGCAGATGTATTATATTGCATAAAGTGTCAACAACATTCTTAGGAAATGTTTTTGGGTAGAATTATTAGAATGTATAAAATTTATTTTAAATTATATTATAAAATAAAAACAAATGAAGATATCAAAATACAGATTTATGATTCTTGATTTCTAGGTATTAGTAGGCGTCTTTTTGTTCTGGTAGGTAACAACGAAAGCCTTAATATTTAAGGGGCTATACCAGTGTGAACGCTGGAAATTTGGGTGATTTTCGGAAATTTTTTGGAAGAAAAATACTCAATGAAATATTTTGGAAAAGTGAGAATATATTTGGCTATATTAGACGTGTATTCCATAATTTTTTCACGTAAAAATATCGATATCTAAGCGTCTTCGGAGGCGCCAAAAAAAATCTCCTCCACTGCGGCCATGATTCCGGACGATGCAGTAGTTGAAATTGAAAAAATAAAAAATGTCGTCAAACTTTGGAAGGTATTTCCTGTACGATGGCCTACGATTTTTGAAAAATATCAAAATATAACAAAGTGACGTAGTTATGAAAAAAAGTCTGTTTTATTGCCTATAAAATGGTCTATTTTTAATGCCAAATTGTCAATTTTCATCGAATCAAAAATATCGTATGTCATCGTAGAGTAAATACATATATTCAAGAGTACTCAGTTCAAATTTCAAGTAAATCGGATAATTGCTCTTTGAGTTACAATGTCAGCAAATTTGAAAAATCTCATTTCGAGAAAAACGCATTTAATGATTTAATTATCGTTTTCATATCTGCGAGCGATCGCTCTTTAGAAGGTTGCTGTTTGGAGAGTATTAGAGATACGACCTTGAAATTTTCACAGAATATTCTATAAACTCTCCAAAAAGGCAGCAAAAAATTGATTTTTTTAAAAATTTCACACTGGTATGGCCCCTTAAGTACTTTTCAATTGAAAGTAATTGTACTTTGTACTTCAACAAACACAAGTCTGAAATACCTCTAAATATAAAAGTACTATAAAGTGGGTAAAAAATGTATATTTTTACATAAATAAATTTTTAGAGATGTACTTGTATTTAAGAAGTACATATATTTGAGTTTTTACCTAGAAAGTTCTCAATTTTGTTCATTTTTAATGAAATAATAAGTATGTTATAACGAGCGAACTATTACAGTATTTTATATGCTCACTCGTAGCTACAATATTTCATATACAGCCTGATTTTTATGTTTGAATTAGTATACATAATACAAAAGATAGATCAATTTGCTATTATGTTAGTCGTGAGCACCGTTTATTTATTTTTGTTTTATCGGGAATTAAAAGTTTGCTATACTTTATCGTAAAAAAATTAATTATATAATTAATAAGAGCAACAGTGTTTTCAATATTAATTCAATAAAAGAATAATTATTATCAACGACTATAAAACATTATCAAATGAAATAAAATGTGAGCTGACATAAATTATGTTGAATCAGCAGATACTCAGTCAGTCAGTCTAACTTGTAACGAGACTACTTGCTTTATAAAGGGCTGTCAAGTTTATTTACATTCTAGAACAATGTATTTTTACAATTTTTAACAATTTTTTACAAATTTTTGTGGCATTTATTGTCTTATGCGGTGTTTACACCGAGAAAACAAAACAGAAATACGGTATTTTTATGACAAAAAAGTAATAAACCCTATACATTTTTAAATACGAAGTAATTTAAAGACACAATGTGTCTGTTTTGTTTTTTCGGTGTAAACACCGCATTTTAAATACCATAACCAGACATAGATGACTCGGGAAGTGCCCTGGGGCAATCAGGGCAGGAGACATACACGAGACCCATTTTGTAGTTACAAATAATGTACATCAATATCCAGGATTTTTTTTTACAATATCTAAACCGGAAGCCAAAATTTTATTACGTATTTATTATCAAATTTTAATGATTTTTATGAATATTATTAGGGCTGCTACGCCGATACTTTTCTTGTTTTGAGACCGAGGTAGAGACGAGAGGGCTTCATATTTGGACGAGACGATAGTGACTTTAATTGCGAGTCTCGTCGAGAGCCTCACCGAATATGTATAGGTTTTAAAAGGTTATTAATAATTAGTAAAAATATGGTATTTGATAAATAATTAAAGTAAAATGTATGAGATTAATTTTTTTATACTTTTGCTGTTCAATTTATTATTATAGCATATATTTTTCCTTGTTTAATCAATTAAAATAAATATATTTAGTTTTTTACACTTTTTCTCTAAAGTTCATGGTTTCAGAGTAAAAAATTAATTCAAAATCTTTATTTTGTTAAATTGGAAAATTGGATACCAAAAATTATTTAAGTCAAAAGCTGCATATTTTTTCCCATAAAATGAGATTATATGCATTAAAAATAGATAGGTATGTATTTTCATAAAAAAAAAGTTGACCCAACACGAAAACAAGTAACTTAAAGAATTAGTTTTTATTATAAAATATTTTATAATGATAGGTAAAGTTAGATTAGGTTGGGTACCTATAAGAAAAAAGGTGTAACTCTTTAGGTATTAATCAAAAATTAATAACGCCATATTGTTTTCCCCTCAAACCCAAACAACTTTTATTTCAAACATTTTTTTCTTAAATGCTTAGTTTCATAAATATTCAAGTTGTAAGTTTGGAAAAACAGGGTATAATAATTAAAATAATTGGAAAATGAATTATTAAAAAAAATGCTTAGATTATTCTCGATATCGTTCTCGATCTCGTCTCGAGAATTCTGTTCCAAAAACCGAGACGAGACATACCTGACTCTCGTTCTGTTTCGAGTGCAGTCCTCATCGATTATTATTGATTCTTTTAGGTATTCAAATATAAATATTGAAAACATCGCAATTTGAAAAGTATGAAATAAATTATATACGTATTTTGTTATTTTGTTTTCACATTGATCTCGTGCAGGGCAACGTCATTGGACGTGGTGGACTGTGTAACCTGACACCCAGAGGTGCAAGGAAATGACATCAGCACAATCACTGTTGCAAAGACCTGCACGCGCTACTCTTCTCTGTACATAGTGTGTCCCATAAGTCTTGACACGTACGAAACATATCATTTTTTTTTATATTAGTGTTGGCGTTAGGGAGAGCCCCGTACAGCCGCGATTGTATATCAATTTTCTATACTTATAAGTTACTTCGCTCGCGTGAGTTTCGAAACTAATTACAACCCTGCATACGTAATGGGGGATGACATTATATATCTTTTTATATTGATTTTTATGCATTACCTATAAAAAATCGGATCTTAGTTAAAAATTGCAAAAACCCACCCCCTGTCTACCCCGCCATTAGGGGTTGAATATCGATTTTTTTTATTGCAGATTATTTGGCCTGACTCTATTATTATTAATTAAGCAGATAACTGTAGAAAATATCAGACATACGAAATTATAACTTATAACTTCATAAGAATTTGTTCTCGAGTAAAAGATAAGTTAACGCTATCTGCGGGGTATTAAATATAAATGACAACCCACAGTTTTAATCAAAGGTATGGTTTATTTTATATGAATTACCTTAAGTAGAAATCTAATCTAGAGATCTTAAAGCAGTGGTGATTGATGTACATCATAAAATGGATAAAATGTATAACATTTACATTATTTTACATTTATTGTCACATGCTTTAATAACTTGAGCAAATTCATAATTATTTGACACCTCGCAGATAGCGTGTTAGCTTAGTTTTTGCACTACAGAGCAAATTCTTTATAATATGTACCTACAACAAAAATTGATTTTTAAGTGAACGAATTATAAATAAATAAAAATTATTCGATGATTCTTGTTAAACTCTAAGCATTTTTGTTTCTTGCGATAATTTAAAAAAAAAAAATAGTTTTCGAGTAAAAAATTATTGAAAATCCAGAAGTTACTGTTTGTTTTGCTCCATATAATAAAAAAATAGACATTTTTCGAAAAATTGTTTCAGACAAAAGTTACTTATTTTTCGTCGTTAATTACGAATCTAGAACAAAAAAATATAGGTTTAGATTTGAAAAAGATAAGTTGAATCTGAAAACCTATCATGGCGACCTTTTCAAGGTAAACCCTTAATGTCAATATTTAGCCCTTTCAAAGCCATGAAACTTTTGTCTGAAAAATTATCTTTGAAAATTCGTTATTTTGGAAATAATCTGCTGTTTAAGAAACAATTTGTTAAATTAATTAATATTAAATTTAATTTTTTTTATATCCTGGCTAGTAAAAAATCTTTTTCGTAGTTGTAATTATTAAACCTATTTGGACTTTGTTTTGCACTAATGTATCAACCCACAGAAAGCTTATTACAAGATAATATCAATGTTTTTGATGCGCGCAAGGAAAAATTTGTTTATGATTTTGTTACATTCTTATTGAAAAAAAGTTATTTGACGTTTGGCTGGTTAATTTGATACATGTTCCAATATATTCAAAAAAATCTTCGAGTAAACTGAAAAGTATTTTTGTTAAATTATAATTTTAATAAAATTTTAAGAGCCATCAGCTATTGTAATTTTTATTTTGAAAGAAAATGTATTCATTATATTTGTGTAGGTTGGTATATTACTGCATAATTGAGTCCATTTCATGTTGGAAAATCAAAATATTTAACCTATAGCAGGGCTGACATTCAAAAAGACAAAACTTAATTGATTTTTTTTTGTGTTTTACAGATATTCATTTTTCGATGCAGGGACACATCGTACAGGTAATTATATTGAAATTAAATTAATTTAATTATTTATAATGATTCTGTAGAATTATTTATTTATATTAGCCTCTAAAGAATTCATAATAATAGTACTACAATTTAAAATATTTAAAATTTATTATCTACTTATAAGGTACTGTCCACTGTTTAAATGTAATCAATTATCAACAAATCACACTGTAAGATAGTTAAATGTATAAAGATTAATATTCAGTAATGACGTTAATCAAATATCAACAAATATTTTTTATTCAGAACAATTAAGTTAAAAATGTCCAACACTGGGGTGTACGTTGTCCAAAACTAGTGTCAATACTTTAGATAATTTTTATTGTTTTAAGGTTTTTTTTTCTGATGTCGGTATTATTTTTTTTATAGTTTTTTAATTTTCCTTTTTGAGTAGCGTATCTTTGAATTCCACGGTCAGATTCCGATAAAATTTATATGGGAACACCTCGGGGATATACTCTTTCAAAAATATAAAAAATAAATCAACCGAATAGGTGTATATTTATCGAAGTAATGCTCGAAAATACATTAAAAATACTAATTGATTGAATTGAGAACCTCCTTCTTTTTTTAAGTCGGTTAAAAAACGATAAAAAAATATTATCATCTTATATTCTAGCCTCGGGTTGCACAAAGCAAAATAATCAGTTGTTTTCAAAGTATTATTACGTCATTTCTAAAAAAACAATCACGGTTATGATACATATTATAAGGTAAATAAAACGGGCAAGTGCTTGTTGGGCACGCACATGATAGGGTTCCGTAGTCATTCCCACTACGATTTATAAAAAAAATAGTTTTTTCAAAATTTTCGTGACCGAAGGGTTAAAATCAAAAAGTCATTTGACTTTTATTATTGCATTTTAGGAGACCTATCAAATGACACCCCACTCAATGGGGTTAATGAAAAAAATGTGAGTTCACTTTTCAATCTATGAAAAGGGGGTCCAAAATATTTTTGACAATGTTCGTTATAATTTTCAGTGAAAGTACTAATTAAAAGCTACATTCTGAATTTTTTTCAGATTTTTTGAATCGATAGTTTAGAAAATAGAGGGGGGGGGACGCTCTGACAGCGACATTAAAAAGCAAATATATCGCGACTGAAGGGTTAAAATCAAAAAGTTATTTGACGTTTTTTATTGCATTTTACGAGACCTATTAAATGACACCCCACTCAATAGGGTAAGTGGGGAAAAAATGTAAGTTCAATTTTCAGTCTATGAAAGGGGGGTCCAAAATATTTTTGACAATGTTCGTTATAATTTTCAGTGAAAGTACTAATTAAAAGCTACATTCTGGAATTTTTTCAGATTTTTTAAATTGATAGTTTAGAAAATAGAGGGGGGGGGACGCTTTTTTAACAACTTTGGAGAGCAAATACATCGTGATTAAAGGGTTAAAATCAAAAAGTTCTAATACATTTTTTATTGCATTTTATGAGACCTTTCTAACGACACCCCACTCAATGGTGTAGGTGAAAATTTTTTTTTGAAAACACTTTTCATTTTATGAAAGGGGGGTCTAAAAAATTTTTATTTTCAAAAATTTTATCATTTCTGTTTTTGGGTCATCAATCTACGACCGTATACCAAATTTCATGTTATTATCTCAAAATTTTTGAAGACGGACGGACGGACGGACGGACATGGAGAAACTATAAGGGTTCCTAGTTTTCTACGGAACCCTAAAAATTGTCATATTTAGTGAATTGTTCATTTACAAATTGAGAATAAGTTTAGAATAAACATTAATCATGGATTGAAGACAACTGATTAACTAATCGTTAATTATTTTGCTTTGGCAACCCGAGGTAAATGTTTTAAGAAGGCTGGGTTAATCTCGATTTTTTTTTACAATCTACAGTAAACAAATACATTGATTAATCAATAATTAAAAGATCTATTTATTTGTACAAACACAAAAGGTCCAATGATTTGGTTTATTCTATAAATAAATCGACATTTTAGTGTTTATTATCTCAAGACTTAACGGTGGGTCTCTTTGTTATTATTGGTATATATTTATTATTGTTATTAGTGACCATAGTGTGTATCATGTGTATATATAGTATATTATATTAATAATGTATGTACATAAACATATGTATATATAACTAACAGCAGTACTTACTACTTAGCACTGGCGTCGACTATTGGGGGGGGGGCGATCGCCCCCCTAGTTGTTATATCAAGGGAGCTTCGCCCCCCCCCCCCCCCCGTGAAACTGCACTCTAGTTTCTTTTAAATTAAAGATACATTTGTCAATAAGACTTTTTCTTTAAAAAGTGCAGTATTCAAATATTCATTTTAAAAAATTCTTCAAAAAGGAAATTAATACTTGAAACATCTTTATTGTTTCCTTTACAAAGCTTAGTTAGACCATCAGCAATAAAAAAATCTACGATTTTTCTCCACCAAGTAACTGAAGTTTTCAGTTAAAATCGTCGTTTTCGCTTCGTGAGCCTCTGTAAATTAAAAAAAAAGTACTGTACAAATGAAAAAAAAAAGATTTCAAAGATACTAATGTCCTCTTTTCAATAATTAAAGTTTCATCGGATATTACCGAAATTACACTTCAAATAATGAATGTTGTATCGTCGGCATTAGCGTTATCCAAGTGGACGTTGCATTATCAGTTTTACGATGATTTTAGCTGAAAACTTCAATAATTTGATGAAAAAATTTTTTTATTTTTTTACACTCAATGCACGATTAGTTGTATTTCTGAAATTTTTTGGCGCAAAAAAAATTTAAAGTTAATTTACTTTTTAAAATGCAAATGAAAATATTTTTTTAAAGAATCTTAAGGTAGATTTAAAGATTTATATCCTCTTTTTAAATTTCATTGTGATCGTTTGGTCGTTGTTACGAAAGTTGGATATTGCACTTTTTAAGGAAATTTTTAAAAAGAAAGACTTTTAAATTTTATTAATGTAAAAATTTTTACACATATTATGGTAACTTTTAATTGTATTTTAACATTTTTTATTTGTAAAAATAATAATTTCAAAAGCTTCTACAGCTGTTCTCCAGGAGATCCTCTCAAAAAAGGCGCCTTGCGGTGACCACGATATCTCTGGATCATTTAAAATAAAAAACCCAATCGGATTTCGTTAAAGTAATGTATAATCTTGTACTTAGTCGAAGGAATAAGCAAAATAAAATTTTTTGACAAAATAACGGCTTCTCAAAAAAAATCGATTTTTGACAAAAAATTTGACCTTAAATTGTTTATAAAAAAAAAAAAAAATATATATAAGTCTTTACAAATATGCGTGTAACTTCGAAAATAATCGCCGGTTTGACTTGAAATTTTCTGTGTGTGTATTTAAATATATGTTCATTACGAAAATGAAATAAAAAAAATCGACTTTTTGAAAATTCTAACTGTATATAACTCATTAAAAATGTTCATGTTTGCTGAGAACATTTTTATTTTGAAAAAAAAAAGTTCAGTTTTTATTTAAAAATAAATTATTTCGTAATTTTACAAACAATCCTACCTCCACCCACCTCTGCACGTTGACAAAGTATCATCGGATCAACCCTGACACCCAGACCCCTCCCCTCTTCTAATAAAAATCGAAATACTTCAGATTGAAAATGTTTACATTATCTTCATTTTTCGACATATTTATTCCATACATTCTATACACTTATCTGCAACCATTTATAACATTTTATTTCATTTTCATTACCACAGATCAACGATGACTTATTTTTTACCACAGCAATCAAACGTGTCTCTTATAATTTCGATTTTTCAAAACCTATATAAATTCATCACGGTTCATGATCGTTTACAATGTATTAGGAGGTTATCAAAACGTTAAAACTGTGTCAAACGTACATACATCTAAGATAAAGAGAGTAGTAATAAATATACAGATAACAGTATCTATCTGTCTTTGTTTTTGATATCTATGAAGATGGCTTGTTTTAAAAAAAACCTGTATTAATTAATACTTTAAGGTTACAATGTTATTATTTATCAACTTACCCACTTACACATGGTGATTTTTATTTGTTTATAAGAAATAGGCGTTGGATGTATGGGGTGAAGATACAGTTTATTTGTATTGAATTTATTTTTTGTCCTGTTTGACAAACAATAGTTACCAGGAGTTTATTTCAAATTATTTAGTTACTATTGATCTGACAGGGGAACCTTTTCAAGTCGAATGTCGTATTGAATTTAAACCTTGCATAGTTAGAAGAGGTCAAGGTAAGTAAGAAAAAAATTATCATAGCTGCGGTAAAATGGTTTAAGGGGGTGAAACACCCCTATGAAAATGCGCAAAATAATCATATTTTTTCAAATAACTCTGAAACTAATGAAAATTTAAAAAAATCTAAAATACAAAATTTTCATGATTTTTTATGCTCTTTCGAATGGTGATAGTTAAAATTCGAAAAACTTAAACCGTTAACCCCCAAAACCCACCCACATTTCATAGGTTTAATTTTTAAGAATTTTGACTATCGCCAATCGAAAGAGCATAAAAAATCATGAAAATTTTGTATTGTAGATTTTTTTTAAATTTTCATTAATTTCAGAGTTATTTGAAAAAATATGATTATTTTGCACATTTTCATGTCTATTCGCTTTTACGACCAATATAACCGATCCCGTTCGATGTCGTTATAACCGGTTTCTACTGTATGTATTTTTATGTTTACTGAATCCATTTTATTTTTAGTAAGATGCCTGTGTGTCGGTCAGTCAGTCCACTGTCGCTGTAACTAAAAAACATCAGGATTAATTTTATTACTACTGTTATTTTTTTATTAAAATATTTTTGAAACGATTTATATGTAATTAAAAAAATGTTTATATTAAAATTTTTAGAGACCCCTATTTTCTATAATTCATATCATAATGTCCCATTCTTTTTTCATACATATATTTAAATTATCAGTTAACCAGCAATATTTGTTATCGTGGCACCTATGGCAGATATTTTTCATAAAATACATACTAGTTTTTCGACGCCAATGTACGTTAAATAGATCAAAGTAAACATAAACATGTATTTATAGTTATTTGTATCAATTTACTATCAACCCCTTCTGTCTTAATGAGCAATATGACATTTGGACCCAACGTATTTTTCATGAAAATTTACACGTGCAAATTTATATGTTTTTGTTATCGCTATTGCATCTTCTATTATTTTTTATTGACCTCATAGTGTAGAGCATTAGTTCAAAGAGAAACGGAAACTAATATTTTCATATATTGATTAATTAGATTTTACCAGTTTATTTGTAAAATAGTATGAGTAATAAAATAAAATAAATGTTTTGTCGCTATGGTATACATATTTTTGTATTTGATAGTTTTTTGGAATGTCTGGAAAACTCAAAATTAATATTTCACATCGCTGACCTTAATGAGGTGGTTTATACACCGTAGAAACCGGTTATAACGACTCCAGTTAATACGAGACGTGCCGGTTTTAACGACTCAAAATAAAAATCTAACTGAATCACATATAATTATATTTTAGCCGGTTATTACGATCCAATTTGACCGGTATCTTCGAGGTCGTTATAACCGGTTTCTACTGTATTTATCTAAACTTACAATTAATCTCGTCTCGTCTCGTGTGAGACCCTATTCAAAATAATATAATAAATTACATTTTATTCTGTTCCGAAGACAAAGTGACTAGAATGAAAAATACAACCAATATAAAGATTTTTTTTTGTAAATAAACATTTTAGATAAAAAATAGATACAAAAAAAAACTACTATTTGTTCATGAATAGATGAAGTTAGTCAATTTCTCTTCTGAAATATGTTTTGTACCTATGTACTGTATTTCTATTAGTTCATTATATTAGTTCATTAATACTCTTGTATGCGGTCTACCGTTGCTTATATTATCATATTTCAGCAAATAATCTCCGGTGGCGAAGCTGGGAATTATTTTGGATAAATTTTGTAGAACGAATACACCATGATTACCAAATTACAGTGGAACCGGTTATAACGACTCCGGTTAATAGGATGTACCGGTTTTAACGACTCAAATTAAAAGTCAAACTGAATCCCATATAATTGTATTTTAATTTTTGTTATTACATTAGCATGTAAACCAAATTTCATACAGATCGGTTCAGCTGTTTAACTGTGAAAAGGTAACAGACAAACAGACGGGGTTACTTTTGTATTTATAATATTAGTATGAATTAGAATTGATTAAAGATCAGTGGCGGCGTAGGGTAGATTGGTACTCGGGGCGGTTTTTTGCGCCCCCTTCAAAAAAAGTGGTGACCTTTTTTTCGTTCACAAATCAGTATAAGCGACCATTTGTTAGTTCTTCATAATGACCATTTGTTTTTCATAACAAATGACCATTAAAAATTACATACTGGATGTACGAGTGAGTTGTCAATGTCACCCCTTGGCACTTGGCACCCGGGGCGCCCCCCCTCCGCCCCCCCTTACGCTACCTCTGTTAAAGATCCATAATTCTAAAACAGTTTATTATTTTCGTAAATCAAAACATTTTGTAGACTGCTGGTCGATGACGTAAATTGTTAGAAAATAAACATTAATAAAAAAATCAAATCGTATTTTAATAATGACAAAACAAACTAACAGATAATATTGCCACAATGGTTTCGTTTATACTCGTCAATGTTATAGAATTTATTTATATTATTCGATGTTAACAGTGACCTTAACAACGAGCTCAATACATTTTAAAATTATACCTCATTTTTTTTCAAATTTAAGGGGGGGGGGGATGACTGACAGGGCTAGCACGGGAACCTGTGACTGTTTCGAAAATAACTATCACACTAACATTAGCATCTTCTTAAGTAATTTTGTTTTATCTAACTTGATTAATTGAGATTTAGATAAGTGGGAAACTTATATAACTATATTGTAGAATTCATACTAAGGTCTCGTCACATCTATATTTGCACCTCTATAACTGGGTAAATGGGACACCTCTTTAAGTGGTATAAAATAATTGAGATTCGAGTTACCCAGCTTTCACTGTATTAGATACTACAAATTTCCTGCGAGTATATCTGCGTTTTTATTTTCAAAATCAAATTCTTTTCATTTTTTTGATTTATCTTTTCATTTTTATATAATTTTATTAAAAAATATAAGCTTTATCTAATTCTAATTTGTTTTTAAACAGTGAAAGTTCCATTAAAATCGGTTCAGTAATTTTCTTGTCAAACTGGAATAGACAGATATACATACATAAATTCTAACAACTATCAAAATCGATTATGTTCAATGAAACGACATAGAGAGACTAAAAAATGTATTGTACATAATTTATTTTTAAACAGTGAAATTCTCATCAAAATCGCTTAAGTAGTTTTCTTATCAAACTGGAATAAACAGACAGGTATACATAAATTCTAACAACTATCAAAGTCGATTATGTTCAGTAAAACGATATAGAGTGACTAAAAATGCATTGTATATAATTTATTTTTAAACAGTGAAATTCCCATCAAAATCGGTTAAGTAGTTTTCTTATCAAACTGGAATAAACAGACAGGTATACATAAATTCTAACAACTATCAAAGTCGATTATGTTCAGTAAAACGATATAGAGTGACTAAAATATGCAATGTATATAATTTATTTTTAAACAGTGAAATTCCGATCAAAATCGGTTCAGTAGTTTTCATGTCAAACTGGAATAAACAGACAGATATACATAACAACTACATATCAAAATCGATTATGTTCAGTTAAGCAACGACCTAGAGAGAGTAGAAAAATTGCATTGTATTATACAGGCTGATTCAGTACTGTCTTGCCAAACAGTTTGAGAAAAATATTTAAAGCAAAAACTTCCAATAAACACGTGTCCGAAAATTTTTCGTTAGGGAACTACAGTCCTCCAAAGATTTAGCTCAAAATGAGTTTTTATTTAATATCTAGATAACCCTTTGTGATAAAATTATGAAATTTGGTATTCGGTTTAGTAATAATAAGTGTTATTGATTTCTCATATTAACTATAGCCCGGTCAAATTACTAATAAAGATAGTGGTCAAATAACAAAAATTCCGACAGAGCTAAATTTTGGTGGAGACCTTGGATACACCATTAGAAATAAAGTGTCAAAAGTCCCCATCGATCCCATGTCTGCTAAAAAAGTTACTCGGGGTCAAAGGTCAAAATTTGAGGTTTTTTGGATTTTTTTCGAAAACGGTAAATTTTATCAAAAAAGTAGCGTAGAGAAAAATAATAGATCTTAAAATTATCTACAAAAATGGTTCTTATACTTTTTTTCTTAGAATTACCATTCCTGAGATATCGCGATTCTAAAAGTTGAAGGAGTCACGTTCTACATGCACGGTGCTCTGGAAGCCAACTTTAATAAAAAAATTGATTACTTCTGATTTTTTTTGTACAGTTCAATTCTTTAGTACTCAAGGAACATTTTAAGACCAAAAAGAAAAAAAACGCCTCGGCACTTTTTTAATAATTCATAAAACAAAAATACATAAATCGTGCACGGTGCTCTCGATGCCAACTTTAAAAAAAATTGATTACCCCTGATTTTTTTGTACGATTCAATTCTTTAGTATTCAAGGAATATTTTAAGACCAAAATGAAAAAAATCGCCTCAGCGCATTTTTTATAATTCATAAAATAAGAAAAATAGTTTTTCAATTAATTGTTTTCACTAAATTTATTTATTATTTGTACAATCATTTAGTTGTTTTACCTGGAAAGTATTCCGGGAGTTTTGAAAATTGGTAATTTTATAGATTTCGATGTGCTCTTTCCGAATTTCAACTTTGCTACCTCGTATCTTTGCCGCTCGCGCCGCCATATTAGAATAATGGCGCCTAATAGTAGATTATAATTAGGAGATATTGTCAAAATACTACTTTTCTTATTTTATGAAATATAAAAAAAGCGCCGAGGCGATTTTTTTCATTTTGGTCTTAAAATATTCCTTGAGTACTAAAGAATTGAATCGTACAAAAAAATCAGGGGTAATCAATTTTTTTTAAAGTTGGCATCGAGAGCACCGTGCACGATTTATGTATTTTTGTTTTATGAATTATTAAAAAAGTTCCGAGGCGTTTTTTTTCTTTTTGGTCTTAAAATGTTCCTTGAATAGTAAAGAATTGAACTGTGCAAAAAAAAATCAGAAGTAATCAATTTTTTTATTAAAGTTGGCTTCCAGAGCACCGTGCATGTAGAACGTGACTCCTTCAACTTTTAGAATCGCGATATCTCAGGAATGGTAATTCTAAGAAAAAAAGTATGAGGACCATTTTTGTAGATAATTTTAAGGTCTATTATTTTTTTCTTCGCTACTTTTTTGATAAAATTTACCGTTTTCGAAAAAAATCCAAAAAAACTCAAATTTTGACCTTTGACCCCGAATAACTTTTTTAGCAGACATGGGATCGATGGGGACTTTTGACACTTTATTTCTAATGGTGTATTCAAGGTCTCCACCAAAATTTAGCTCTGTCGTGATTTCTGTTATTTGAAATGTCTATTTTAACCGGACTACTAGTTATAATTTAGACTTGGGATGTATGGGGCCAGTGGGCCCATCGATTTTTATCTAGAATTTTTTGTTCTTTAATTTTTTTTAAAGTTCGGCACTTATTTAAGGTTATATGACACAAAATACGCAAAAACATACTTTGCTTATTTGTCAAAGGATAAACCGTTCTCGAGAAATATCGATAGAAAAATACCATACAGAATTTAACTTAATACGGATGCTTCAAATTACAAATAATAAATTTATATTCTTGTTCTATGATTAAAGGTAAAACAAACTTCATATAAAGAAACCTCTTAGTATGAATCATCTACATAAGATCTATAGCCAGTTCTATTACTGTTACACGCCAGAAAGATTCGTTTAATGTTTTAAAATTACTTGATAAATATAATTTCAAATTTAACCTTTTCTAAAGTATTCAGAAGCCAAATCGAATAAACAAACTGAAATATCCTGGCAAATGTATAACATTCTGTATTTATTTCTTAATTTCCATAACGTATGGATAATATAAGCATTCTTCCATAACGTTCCATGATACAGGTGCTACATACTATACTATATACAGCTTTATAAATCTATACACGTAGGGTAAATATGGGTAATGGGTAAGATGATTTGGCGAGTAAGATAATGAAGAAGTTTAACTATTTTCTTTTGAAATATGCAGCCCCGGAATCTCCATATCCTTTCACGATTCCTCATGTTGGAACTTGTTGGTGGGCTACCAATATATATTTTTTCAGTAAGTTTAATGACCTTTTTAGTGTTTGGATGTCATAGAAATGTTGGCATAACCTTTTTAATTTTATCTGCCCACAATTGATTTACCATCTTAAAAATTAATAAATTAATTATTAAAGTTTTATGGCTAACATAATATACAGGGTCCTTCAATAGTGCGTCCGGCAAACCTAGCGCACTTCCCGTAGGAGATAGAAAAAAAAGTTTGGTACATAATATTATTGGTTTGAAAAGATCAATGTCGTAAAATTATTTTCAATAATACAGGGTGTCCCATTTTTGCGCTGTAATAAAAACAAACATTTTTTTAAATGGACCCCCCTGTAATTTTTTCAGTATTCCGATGTCATATTTTAACCTCCACATTATCATCTATTCATTTTTTGATTTAGTGACAGTGTTGCCAAATTATAAATTTTTTTCCGAAAAATAATCCATAAACAGGGTCAACTTTAAAAAATCGTAGCGACCTCGTTTTTTTTGAAGTGATTGATTTTTTTAATAATAATAATAGTCCTGGCAAAGAGTAACATTTTGATAATAACCAATTTGAATTTAGTTATACAGGATGTCCATAAAAAAATGCCAAAATTTGCAAACTTAAAAATGATAAAACTCGTTTTTTTCAAATGTGACTACCCTTTTTTTATTTCGCTATTCCATGGGTTTTTTTCTCCTTTTCAATTTGTATAGGAGATGTCCTATGTCTAAACCCCATAGTTTCTCAGATATTCAATACTTTTAATAAAAATAACCTTTTTATTACACTTTTATGCACCGAAGTAGGCCGTGCAGATGAAAACCACATGCCGGCGAATTGATTTGAGCCTGGATGAAAATAAAAGACATTTACAACATTTATTTTGGTTTTTTATCTTTTATGTTTTTTCAATTTTGTAACTTTTAATATTTTATTTAAATAAAAGAAATAATTTTTTTACATAAGTATTATCCGTTTTAACTATTAATTTTAATCAAATATTTCATTGCTACTTAAGTACTACATTTTGTCATTTGTTTTTCATCAGCACGGCCTACTTCAGTGCATAGAAGTGTAATAAAAAGGTTAATTTTATTAAAAGTATTGAATATCTTAGAAACTATGGGGTTTAGACATAGGACATCCCCTATATAAATTGAAAAGGAGAAAAAACCCCATCGAATAGCGAAATAAAAAAAGGGTAGTCACATTTGAAAAAAACGAGTTTTATCATTTTTAAGTTTGCAAATTTTGGCATTTTTTTATGGACATCCTGTATAACTAAATTCAAATTGGTTATTATCAAAATGTTACTCTTTGCCAGGACTAATATTATTATTAAAAAAATCAATCACTTCAAAAAAAACGAGGTCGCTACGATTTTTTAAAGTTGACCCTGTTTATGGATTATTTTTCGGAAAAAAATTTATAATTTGGCAACACTGTCACTAAATCAAAAAATGAATAGATGATAATGTGGAGGTTAAAATATGACATCGGAATACTGAAAAAATTACAGGGGGATCCATTTAAAAAAATGTTTGTTTTTATTACAGCGCAAAAATGGGACACCCTGTATTATTGAAAATAATTTTACGACGTTGATCTTTTCAAACCAATAATATTATGTACCAAACTTTTTTTTCTATCTCCTACGGGAAGTGCGCTAGGTTTGCCGGACGCACTATTGAAGGACCCTGTATTTATTTAAATTATAATCAGAAGTATTTTTACTTTCTTATACTCATGTATATGAAATATACATATAATATAAGTAAGTATTGTAAACGCGATTTTTTTCGAAATCCGGATTTTGATGGAATTATCAATTTTGACCTTCCCTGAATCCATTCTGACTATTTTCGCCATGATGTATGTGTGTCTGTCTGTCTGTCTGTGGGCACTGTAACTCAAATACGACAAATCGTAGAAGGGTGAAACTTTATGGGATGAAAACCTCCTATTTTTGAAAACGATCTTTCAACCGGAAACGGATGTTTACCTACATCAATTTTTGAATTTTTCTAATTACATTGAAACAGTGCGAATTAGAGAAAAATATCCAAGTTGAAAATTGTAGGTAATATTAGTATCCATAATTTATGTTCTATTCATTTTTTCGAAAAAACATTTTTTTTTTTTTACCAAGTATTCGTTTTTAAGTACATTTCAAATGGTTCATAACAGAGAAGAAATATCTGCCATGAGTGTCATGGGACTTTTTTATACGTATTACAGAGACTGTATGTGTTTGCTATAGGTACCATGGAGCTTTCTTATACATAATATTGAGAATAAACACTGTACACTCTATTTCATTTAGTTTGCAGTGGTCGCCGGGTGACTTGATGGTATGAGTCGTGATCCGTACGGTCAAATCACCCGACAACCAGTATAGATTATTCTAAATAATTATTTTAAAAAAAAATTTCTGGCTAAATCATAAGTGTTGGAAAAAAAATGTATGGGGAATAAATTATAGATAATAACATACTCGACATTTTTGTCTTATTTCAAAAATAAATCCAAAATTTAAAAAAATGACAAGAATAAACATCCGTTTTCCGTCAGTAATTACGTTAAACAAAATTCGTTCTATACATAATGTTTATAATAATATATCGATAGTTTATGTCCCATTAATTTTTTTCTATCTTTTATTAGTTTGTCAGAAATATCCTTCAATAAAATAAAAATCACGTATACTGTTCACCGTCATTATTATGTATAAGAAAGTCCCGTGGCACACGGCAGATTATTTTTCGTATCGTGTGTCATGGACTAACTTTTACCCTACTTTCCCTTACATACATACACATATACAGAGGTACAGGTATAGCATATTGCGTCAAGTCCACAAAGCGTCTGCGTCCGAGAATAATCTAGCATCGCGACGCTATTGGCGCTTCATCGCGCATTCGCGTGTACACACAAACACACATACTAACACACTGTATACTGTATTGTGTATGAGTATGTAAAAAACATTAAAATCTAACCCTTTACTAACTGATATGGTAGCATAGGGAAACTTTTACACTAAATGTTTTATTTAAAAAAATATTTATAATTTTGTATAGTTAGTGAAGGGTAGTTTTTGGAATGCAAGGAAAAATTGGTATAGCAAGATTTTTCACCGTAAATATTTCCATAACGGCTAAATTTACCGAAAAATTGATAAGATTGAAAATTGTAGAACTAAATCTCCTTTATAAAATCCAAATATCAGAATTTTGTTTTTTATTGATTTTTTACCTTTTTCACAAACGTAAATGTCATTATTTTGAGATATTTTCCATAGAACCCATTGAGTAAACATTTTCGCGCGTTTTTTTTAGTACAGAAAAAAGCATACCTTGATTTTTACAATTGCAAAAAATAGGCTAAATTGAAAAAATAAATTCCAGTGTGAATTAATATCAACAGAATTTTTTTTTTGCACATACTACCTATCTGAATTTTTCCTATGTATAATAAATATCTGCAGCCTGTATTTCTTATAGAGATTACAAAATAGTCAATAATACTAATCGTATTATAGTTTGCAATTTTTATCTTTTTGATAAAATAATAAAGACAATTGCTCGTCTAATATTTCTTTGTATAAGTTATTACAGCTGTCTTACTGGCTATAAAAATCAGCTGTAAACTTTCAAAGTTCGTATTTTTGAGTACGACATTAAAGTTTTTATCGTAGCATATAACAGTATATACTCTTATATCATTTGAACTAGTAAATTTTACACTTTTCAAAGATATTTTCAGAGGTGTAATTTATTGTTAAATGTATTATTTTTTCAGTAGCTAAAGCTGCTAACTTCACACGAAATTTGTATATGAATTAAGAGAACTTAAGTAATTAATTTAATTAACTTCTCCGTCGCTTCATCCGCGTATATTTCGAAATCGATTAATACCCGTGCAGCTAGTGGCTCTAAAAATGTATAGACACTTTACCGCCACCATAATGGTTTAATCGTATTAAGGTAGTTGGTCCGTAAACATGTTTTCGTCAGATTTTGTTTAAATTACACAGGAATATTCCCTAGATTAATATCTGAAAAATAGCCCATTTTTATTAAAATTGACTATCTCAAAGTCATGAAAAACGATCTCAAAGTTTATATTTTTAACACAGCTTATATGGACTAACCGTACACTAACGTAACGTTTTATTAGATAAAATTTAAACGTAGCTTCAGATTTTCATAAAAAACTGACATGTTGTATATTTATATGAAAGAAAACAGTATACAAAAAATTGGAATTATTGACCATCCCGTTATTAAGATTTAACCAGATTTAACTACCAAACCATCACCACCATAAATTACAGTATTTTTTTACAAAATATGATAAGTGGATTGAAGGGAATTATAATCGATTTCATTAATTATTAATATATTCTGTGGTAGCTTAGATGATAAAATATAATCATTTGACAAGTAGTTAATAGTAGATAATGTACAGCGTTGCCATGATCATTTCTCTAAATTAAAAATATGTACTCATGGCCTAATGTGATCACATTAAGATGCACCAACTATACCTTAACTGTTATTAAAAAATATCAAGTGTTAATTTTCATATAATTTTCAAATTCTCTTAGAGTTTATAAAAGTCAGAATGCCATCAAAATGGTTGGAAAAAGAAACAAAAAGATTTTTTAGCGCAACCCATGAAGTGGTAGTGCTAATATGCTCGATTTTCTGTCCGTCCGTCCGTTTGTCTTCTACCGCGAGATCTCGGCTCCCTGACCATCTAGAGACCTCGGGTTTTCGCTAAATGGTAGGTCTTCTAGTTTAGTTCATTTTAGGAATTTTTCCGGTCATGACCCTAAAACCGGCCACGGACAGGCATAATGTCCATTTTTCATACACAAATTTGTATACAAGATGTTCCAGACCACCCGTCCACTATGTTTTACGCCCAAATTATTGAAAATAAAGTTTTAGGATAAAAAATTTATTATTTAACCCCCTAAAACTGCCCCTTGAGGAGTACATACCCGTTTCTCAGCAAAATCAAATGGAATAGTACCTATATCAAAAAGTACATATTTGTAAAGATAATAAAAAATAAGAAACATTCGTAAAACAAAAAATTTCGTACATTCAATTGTTTAAAAAATATGGCGACTTGTTCTCAAATTTTAGGGTTTTACTAAAAGTGCTCTAATTTTGTAAAATTAATGGAATTTTATTATTTTTTTAAATTTAGAAAGTAGAAATAATGAACTTTGTAAAGATGTATGATTGTTTGAGATTTTGATTGTTTAAAGTGTCATACGTGACATATCAAAAATTCAAATTATTATTATTTATAAATAATCCATCACTGGGTGCCCATTAAGTTACGATTCTCATGTCAATCCTTCTTCAGATTATGAGAGTATTCTCTAAAAAAATGATATACAATGAAACTTGATTAAGTGAGATTTGGATAAGTGGGAAACTTCTATAACTAAAATTTATACTGAAGTCCCATCACTTCTACTTGTGCACCTCTATAACTGGGTAAATGGGATACCTCTTAAAGTGGAATAAAATAACTGGTCCCTTGACATTCCAGTTATCCAAGTTTAATGGAGTTAGTCGCGTTTAGTGTTGTCATTCGTCCTCTTTTCCCCGGACAGTGTTCTCTTTTTAAGGGCGTCCGGAGACGTTTTCAAATGTGTCCGGGGTCCTAATTCTTATATTTTATATATTTTTAATAAATTTTAGATACAAAGCCTTAAAAAAGGTCCCCACACTTTTTCTTAATAAATTTTAATTTATTTTTTATAACTTTTGGTAAATTTTAGGTAAAAAACCTATAAAAAAGTCACCGATATCAAAAATCTTATCCGACTTTCTATCTGTCCTCTTTTTTTTAATCAACTAACCTCTTTTCACATCTTACCATCTGGCAACCCTAGTCGTTGGTGTCTGAATTGAAATTATCCTAATACAAAACAATAAATACTTTTAATTACTGTAACTTCCTGTGGCGACTACAACATTGTTGCAAATAATATTATTGATGACTAAAATCAATGACAAATAATCTAGTTGTGTTTATAATAAGGCTTGCTTTTTTAACCCCACATAAACATATTGGTAACCTCGAATAGCCGATAGAAAGAGAACGATATATGTTTAGTATTTGTGTAAAGATAAAGACAGAAGTTTGTTGATTGTGACAATAATTTATCACCAAATATTAAATTGTAAACGATGCAGAGGTGTACTTAATTTTTTAAATACTTTTCTGTATTGTGAAATCAAAATTAGCCGAAACTAGAGATTTTACTCAGGGGTAGAGAGGATGAAAATTCCTGTTAAAATCAAGGTGAAAAAAATTTTATGGGAGGATTAAACATTTAAAATACATTTAAGAGAAGAAAGGGGGGGGGGGGGTGCAACAAGATATTTAAAAATGAATTGTTTTTCTCTCTCTAAACTAAATATTTTTAAAAATCAATGTTTATTATTGATTATTGTAATGTCTTTTTCACCTGTGTGAAGTTAGCACCGTTGAATTAGAAAAAAGTAAAAAAAATCTTATATTGTAATTCTTGTCGGCTGGAACCCCGGAATATAAAAATACGAAATATTATAAAAAATGTACTTTTCACGTTTTGTAAATGGGCATTTCTCTAATAACATGGTTACTTTCCCAATGAAATTTTAGCTCGATTAATGCAATTTAGTGCTTTAGATTGAAGATAAATATTATAGAAATACAGCCCATCATGAGACTTAAAGCAATTTGCAGTATTATACGATATGATACAGATTAAAAGGGGACGACAAAAGTTTAAGGGGCCATGCCAGTGTGAAGTTTTCAAAAAATCAATTATTTTTTTTCCTTTTTGGAGAATTTATAATTTCAAGAGTATTCTGTGAAAATTTCAAGTTAAGGGGCCATACCATACCAGTATGAAATTAAAAAAAAAATCATTTTTTTGCCTTTTTGGAGAGTATAGTTTCAAGAATATTCTGTGAAAATTTCAAGGCCGTATCTCTAATACTCTCCAAACAGCAGCCTTCTAAAGAGCGACTGCTCGCAGATATGAAATCGATAGTTAAATCATTAAATGCGTTTTTCTCGAAATGAGATTTTTCAAATTTGCTGACATTGTAACTCAAAGAGCAATTATCCGATTTACTTGAAATTTTGAACTGAGTACTCTTGAATATATTTACTCTACGATAAACTAGGATATTTTTGATTGGACGAAAATTGACGATTTGGCATTAAAAATACGACAATTTTATAAGCAAGAAAACATACTTTTTTTTCATAACTACGCCATTTTGTTAGATTTTGATATTTTTCGAAAATCTTAGTTCATCGTACAGGAAATACCTTCCAGTTTAACGACATTATTCCATTTTTCAATTTCAACTACTCCATCGTCCGGAATCATAGCCGCAGTGGAGATTTTTTTTGGCGTCTCCGAAGACAGCGCATAAATCGCTTAGATATCGATATTTTTACGTGAAAAAATAATGGAATACACCCATAGGCGCCGACTTTTCATTTAACCTGGGGGGGCGAGATTTTCATAATTTGGGGGGGGGGGGGCACAAAATTTCCTTAAAAAATGTGCAATATCCAACTTTTGTAATAACGACAAAAATTTCAGAAACGCAACTAATTATGTGAAAAAAAAATTTTTTTTTCATCAATTTATTGTAGTTTCGATAAAAATCGATCAAAATTTAATTAATTGATATAATTGAAAAGTGGACATTTATATTTAATTTACAGAGGCTCATGAAACGTAAACGACAATTTTAGCTGAAAATATAGTAAAGTGTAGAAAAGTCGTAGAATTTTTTTAAAGCTGTTGATCTAACTAAGCTTTGTAAAGGAAATAAAAGATGTTTTAGTATTAATTTCCTTTTTGAAGAAATTTTTAGTGATCATTTTTTCTCAAGTGACAAGTATTTGAATATTTACACCTTTTTTTAAAGTAAAAATCTTATTGACAAAAGTATCTTTAATTTAAAAGAAACTAGAGTTCAGCTGCACAGGGGGGGCGAAGCCCCCCTGGTATAATATCTGGGGGGGCGATTGCCCCCCCGTAGTCGGCGCCGGTGAATACACCTCTAATATAGCTAAATATATTCTCAATTTTCCAAAATATTTCATTGAGTATTTTTCTTCCAAAAAATTTCCGAAAATCACCCAAATTTCCAGCGTTCACACTGGTATAGCCCCTTAAAATTATAAACTGAACAATTTAAAATGATATGTGCGTTAATCAAAATATACTAAAATAAAATAAATAAATAAATAAAATAAAATAAAATAATAATTACAACAAAATGAAATGAATTTAGTGTGAGATACTAATTGTAAGTTGCTCAATTAATGGAGAAATACCAAAATACAAATACGATATAAAATCGGCCTGAAAAATAAAATAATTCCGGACATCTATCAATTTTTATTTTGTTGAAATTAACTTCTAATATAATAAGGGTTTTTTTTATAACACATCAATCATTCTTGTTCACCACGAAGCCAAATTTCACCCGGGGTGAGTCAAGTCGCGAGGTCCCCAGTCTGTAAGTACGGTTCTGAGTGCACTCATATACTATATGATCAATTCATGTTGGGCTTTGCGTATTGCGAGCTTAAAAATACCTTGATCTGCCACTGGTGTAGGCACAAGTATATATAATATTATATGTAGTTGTATATTAACATTGAAACAATTGGTGCATTGTTTCGCTCACAAATGTCACTGGATACTTTTAGTTTTGTTTTGTCTAAGATTAGATTATACGAGACGAGGGATGCGAACATTATCTCTGTTGATTAACGACAATTCAGCACATGCTATAGAATTGTATCAGCAGCGAAGGTCAGGTGTTATGTTATGACCATATATTTATTTCTTCTCGACTGGAATATGTTACATACATTGTATTTAATTGCATTGTATCGAATTTGAATTTGATTAACTGAGTTGCAAAAAAAGACATTTGAAGATACGTTTATCTTTTGTTGAATTAAAATAAATAATTTATATTTTGTTTGGTTAACTTTTAATATCAGTTTCTATGAGTTCTTTTGTTAATTAATGGTAGAAACAAATGAACGAGTCTATTGAAACGGACGTTTATGCTAATTAGAACCACTGAGCCTATTTTAGTGCGGTTTTCATAAGTAGATAAGTAATTTTTCAAAGCAGGCCTTGGCTATATTGCTGGTTCTATGAAACAATTGAATTGTATTCGATTATATAATATGTCTTTGAGAACACATATAAACAGTTGTATAAAAATAATGGATCTACAAAAAAATGCATTCTTAATTAAATACAAGCATGATTCCCAAATCTATATCTAAAAAGTTTGAGTTTTTTTGATTTAATGCCCATTGAGACTTTTGATTTGCTCATTAAGGACTATCAGAATCTAAAATTTCAAAGAGTTTGACTGAGACCCGTTCCCCCTACGGAGTCCTTTATACATATATACGAGTAATATAAAATAACACCGAAAAAGGGACTGATTTTTATGTATCTTAATCCATTGCTCCCGATTTTTCAATTCTTGTTGAAAATATTACCAAAAAGAAAATCAATAACTAGATGTATCCATAAAATGTATAATAAGTAGAAAGAGTTAGAAAATATATCAGTAGTTAATGTAAATCAAATTAACAAAGTTATCATGTCAGAGAAATAAAATCTAAAACATGATGTCCTATAAATAGGACACTGGGAAGTAATGGGTTAAAAAGAGAACTCTGCACAGTTATTATTTTTTAAGGTTATTCGATCATTAGAGCAATGTATAGATAAAAATCTCAAATTTTAATATGTTATTTATGGATAACTCATATATTTTTACTAATTTTTATTTAAAATATTGGACGTATGGTTTTAGAGTAATTTGATATTAAAAATACAGTTTTTAACACACGATAAATGAGAGAACTTGCCGAAAGTGCTCTATTTATTGAAATTCTACACAATTGTTATATAGAGATGTTTTAAAAACTAATAATTGAAAACTTCAACCCTTTTAAATACTATAAAAATTATAAAACAAATATATTCACGTGTAATTTATTCAAACTAATGAAAAACTAGCTCTGCCATTACAGCAAATTAGTACATGTTACTATTATAATATACCATTCTATTTCAATTTACAAATTAAATAAATCTTTTTTTTACTTTTATTAACTAACAAATTAGAATCATTTTTTACAGTGTGCTAAACGTATAAACTTATCAAACATTTAAAACTATCACGCCCAGTATTATCAAGTTTAACTAAATGCTCCTTTAACTAACTGTCTTTATATTAACAGATCCAAGCATATTACATTTAATTAAATAGATTTTAAATATTCTGCAATATTTGTTTACAACGTATATTATGTAAATTTTTCATTGAGACCTTAAATATTGATTTAAATCTGGTTTGTAATACACCAAATTTACTTTAAATGAGCATTTAGCGCTAAAGGAGCTTTAAATTGGTTGATAATACCGGGCATCAGTCACGTATTTTTATATTAAATATACCGAACAATGTTTTCTAGATTTTCTTTGACACAATCAATAATTTACAATTCTGCGAAAATATATTTTAATATATTTCATTCTATTTTGATTGCAAAAATTCCACACCCCTACTCTGTGAAGAATTTAACAATAAATATTGCAGAAGTTCTAGAATTGCATCATACAATATGACAACACCTTGCCACGGGTTCGAACCATGCTCTCGATTTAAAAGAGGTCGATGTTCTGGTGTATCCAAGCCTCTTGCCTAACACTTGTACAGTAGAACACCTGTAAATCGAGTAATATACAGGGTGTCCCATTTTAATCTATCACCCCCCTATTTTTTTATCTATCAATTAAATCAAAAAATGTTTCGAATAAAAGTTGTTTGGTTTTGAGGGGGACCCAATATGGCGTTACTAATTTTTGTTTTTTTGGACGTCTTCATGGTCAAATAGAGCCAACATTTTTTTTTCAAATGAATACCTATATTTTTCATAACGGTATCTTATTGTTTGGAAAAAAACAAACAGCTTTTGTTTCAAATAATTTTTTGTATGACTTCATTTTTTTTTAATATTTAACAAAATAATTTTAGAATTCAGATTTTCACTAATTTTTTACTCGAACCCCATTAACTTTAGAGGAAAAGTGTAAAATACAAAAAATGTTTATTCTAATCTGATATAACTAGAAAAATGATTTCAGATTTTTTTCAATTTAATTTTTTTTTTTGCTTTAATATTTTGAAGAGCAAAAGTTAAAAACAAATTCTGATATAATTTTCTTAGTTATATCAAAATAAAATAAACATTTTTTTTATTTTACACTTTTCCTCTAAAGTTAATGGGGTTCGAGTAAAAAATTAGTGAAAATCTGAAATCTAAAATTATTTTGTTAAATATTAAAAAAAAGTCATACAAAAAATTATTTGAAACAAATGCTGTTTGTTTTTTTCCAAACAATAAGATACCGTAATGAAAAATATAGGTATCCATTTGAAAAAAAAATGTTGGCTCTATTTGACCATGAAGACGTCCAAAAAAACAAAAATTAATAACGCCATATTGCGTCCCCCTAAAACCAAACAACTTTTATTCGAAACATTTTTTGATTTAATTGATAGATAAAAAAAATTAGGGGGGTGATAGATTAAAATGGGACACCCTGTATAGATACAGTTTTATTAACAACTAGCTGTTATCTGCGACTTCGTCTATTTGGAATTTTTATTTTTTATCTTATAAATTTTCAGGATACAAAGTAGTCTATATTTTTTCTTATGTTGCAAGTTATCACCTTGCCAAATTTCATCAAGATCGGTTCAGCAGTTTAACCGTGAAACGGTAACAAATAGAAAAGTATAGTTATTTTCTCATTTATACCCCTTTCACCCCCTACCAAACTACTACTGCACTCTTTAGTCGACTACGCTCAACGGTTTCTTAAAGTTTATGTATAAAACTACGTATGTACCAAATTTCGTTGATGAATAAATTTTTGTGTTCAAATTATCTATGTTTACTGTTCTATATTAATATGGGTTTGTTAGGTAAATTTATAGCGCGGCTCTATAGAAGGTTATGGGGGATAAAACACCCGCCCTCTTCCCCCAAAGTAAATTAAATAGAAAAATGATTATTAAACATACTAAAGTATCTATTTTTTGTCAATATTATTTCCTTGTCATCGATAGAGGGAAGTTATGTAATCATTCAGGTGCGGATCTAGATTTAAAATTTCGGGGGGGGGGGGGGGGGTCATAGTCTAAAAGAAACAAAACGTTACTTTAGTATAATTAATAAGCATTTTTATATGGCTTCTGGATGTACATAAGCCGTGGCAATTTAGTCGTGTAATTGACTAAATTCAATTTGCTTTATTTGTTTAAGTTTGAGGGGGTCATGTACCCCATGACAGGTGTACATTTCAAAATTTATAGGTTCATTTTGTCTTCAAAATTTTTGCTACATGCATAATTCTTTAACCACTGAATTGTTTTAATGAAACTTAGTTTTTGTTTATTAGATTTTGCTAGTAAATGGTCACATTAAAAAAAAAATTAAAATCGAGTGGTTATTTTTTCAAAATATCTAAAGAACGAACTATTTTACGTGAAAATTGTTTAGAATCATTTTTGTAGAGCGTGAAATTCTTTTTGTACACTGAAAAAAATGTAATGTTAATTTTTAACATAAAAAACATGTTAACGGGAGGACGAAATTTCATTCTGTGAAAAATCGGTAACGTAGTAATATTTCATACCAACAGTATCAAAACTTACTATACCGTATGTTAAAATGATTATAAAACTTAAATAATTATTTTAACAAGTTATTAACAGTCAGATGAAAAAATTTCATTAACATTTTTATTTATTTACGATGCATAGGAACGGGAAAAAATAAAAAATTGCATAGATTGATGAAAAAAGTTTTGATCCTAAAAAATTTTAACTCTCGACATGGTAAAATTTAAAAGAACGTCTACTACAATTAATTCAATATAGGTACTGTATAGCAGTTTCTATGACGGCGATAGGCCAGATATGAAAAGTAATATAGAAACATAGTAAATTAATTATAGAGAATGTACGTGAAATTTTCATATGCGAGAAATTCAATTAAAGTATAGCGTATATTACTTTTCAGAGTAAATAAATTTTAATAGGTACTATGTTAAAATTTACCAATATGTCATTGTAATTTTTCATTTATTTTATTTTAAATTCTACCGACATTTCTGTTAATTTTTTTCAGAAGTTGATTCCGTCCTCAGGTTCACAGCATTTTCTGTTAATTTTTATAAGAATATTCTCTCTGTGTAGGTAGTAAAATGTCCCTTATAAAAATACTTTAGAATTTAGCATAAGGCATAAGGAAAACTGTGCAACCATTTGGCAGATATTTTTTTTATATTAAATCCCGTTATTGAATTTAAGGTGAATTAAAATAAATAAATATCTACATAAATAGCAATAAAGATTGAAAAAAAAATATTTAAAAATATTAAAAATAAATTTAACATTCTCAGAATTGAAGTGTTTTGGTTTAAAATATAAAATAAATTAATTTTATTGTTTACTTACCTTTTTATTTATTATACATTACTTAAAAAAATAAAAGTAAGGTTATAAAAATATAAATAATACATATAATATATCTGAATTCAAATTTTATTCATTAACACTATATTATAGTTTTTAATAATAATCTATGTACAGTAATAATAATAATAATAATAATAGTTTTAAATATTTCATGATATTTAAATTTAACACTAATCAACATTTTTAATAACACAACCATATGATTTTAAAAATTATCTATGATTGAAAAATATGAAAACAGGTCCGATTTAAAGTTAAAAATATCTATAATATTTACATCAAATCTGACCCTGAATAAATGTCAACCATTTTATGGAATGGTATGTCTTAAATTTTATAAATTTTAAACCAAATAACAAAAACAATAAAATTAAATTAATAATAAACAAAAAAATCTACAAAAAATTAATAAATTTTTAAAAAGTTTATGGCAAAACTATTCGTAGATTTAACTTGCTCAGTTTTTGCCCAATTCAATATAAAAATATATATGTATATAGTTTACATAGAAGGGTGCATTTTTTTACTATAGTAAATGCACTATTTTTATTTTGTAAGTTTTCTTATTTTAACTTATCAGATAAATTCTATTTACTACTGTTTGAAAATATTAAGATATGCTATAGAAAGGTCCTTTAAATTAAATTGTATTTTTTTTATTATAACAATTTATTTAATAAACTAACATTTTAAATAATGTGAAATAGAATTATTTTTACAAAAATAAAATTAATTATTATCAAAATGAAACAATTATTTAAAATGTTAGTTATTATTTTTTATAACTAAACTTATTCGTAATAACAGCCTTTACAAAAATGTAAAATATTAGGTATAGTATATTAATGTATGTTTTATTTGCCAAATTGGTTGTGCTATTATTAAAAAAATGATACAGAAATAAAATATTTTAACGATATGATTTTATAACAGAAAAACAACAAAGTTGATACTTATTTTTAAATCACCTCTTTTCAATTTACAACCATGGGTGTCGACAGATAAGGGATCAAACATTACCCCAATTTATTATTATATCCCCCTTTATTAAAATCTATCGACGCCCATGCCGTTGCATCAATAACAAACATAAATATCACTATAGTTTTTTTATAGTACATTTTAGGATTGACAGTTTATTTTTTTTTTATACAGGCTTACAGTATTGAGGTTTGACCCAATTTTTGTATAACACTTATATTAGTCTAAAGTGAAACAAGGAAGCAAAATGTTTTGTGCAGTTAGTAACAATTTCCATGACGTCATATGTGACGTCAACACTTTATTGTATTGTACAAGTTTTGTCACTTTTTAAAATTAAAATATAATAGCGTAAAAATATATATTTACTAGTTCCTTTTTGGGTCCTGGAAGGACCGAGAAGTTAAAGATAAAAATATATTTACTTGTAAAATACAGGGCCAAAGAAGGATACGTTTATTTGTATTATTGTCTCATGTGATTATGTATAAATGATACTTATATATATATTTTATACGCCATTATGTACAGTAGACTAACGATTTAATGATCGACACTCATGAAAATGTATGTTTGGATTCTTCACGAAACTAAGAATTCACATTAAATAAATTGACAACACAATTACAAGTGGAATTTATGAAATATGTAAACAAAAACACTGCACTGAAAGTTTTATAAAATATAATAAACACTTTTTGAAAACATTGATAAAGATAACAAAGTCGAATGCCTACTGTTTTTTTAAATCATTGATTAAAATTTCACTTTTCTTGTCCGCTTATTTACAAACAATCCCAAAATCAGTGAATCAAATGCCCGAAGGCGTAGATAAAACGTAACTGTTCTTATATATAATAAAAAATCATAATGAGATAGTTATTATACACAAGTTCGTTTTGTCCATTTACAAAATGATCGTCGCATCGAAGTAGAAACTAAGTCTACGATCTTCGAGTCGACGATTGGTACCGTCACAGATAGAATTCTGGCGAACTTTGACCGTCGGAATTCAAATTACTCGTTTGCATGTTGGCGTTTTGAGGTACGTTCAATGCAGGCCTTCCACCTATATGCAGTCTCTGCTTTAGCATATCCCTTTCTTGCGAAACACGCGCTAATTCCACTTTCAGCCGATGCAAATCAGATTGAAGCGATCTATTTTGAGCTTCCAAATCGTGCCTTTGCTGTAACCGTTTACTGCGACAGTTTTGAGCGTATCCTCTGTTCTTTAGTGTCCGTCTTTTCTGCTTGAGTCGTACAACTTCTTCTCTGGGACAACCGTGTAAACGTTTGTTCAGTTCTCTTACAGATAAAGACATTAGCATGTCGTCGTTCAATCCTAAATCGTCACTGCCGCATGTGGAATATCCGCTACCATTTCCTAAATGACTGCTCATCCGAGGTGATAGAGCACTGCTTCCACTGCAAACACTTAAGGGTCTCTGTTGGTGTGACAGGGCCAAGGGATGCATTGATCCGTTGTGCGAGTGGTGATCCATCGGGCCTAAGGAAGTCATGTAATCGCCCCGACGGTCCCATACTTCTTCCGGGTTCCCCATACAGTGCAGAGGTCTCAAATCTAATGGCTGTTGATGGTCTTGCCTTAATTGCTGTGGAAGCCACATCATCTCGTCCATAAATCCAGGAGGACGTGGTTGTATCGGGGAATGACTTACAGGAGGAGTTTCAGGTGGAGTTCCAGGATCTCCTACTAACGCCATGTTGACCAAAACTGGTTGAGGGCCGTACATGGAAGATTCTGAAGGTGGTGATAACGGATGGGCCCTTCTTTCCTCTAGCCACTGGCGATGGTTGGCTCTTGCAGCAGCTGTAGCTACTTCCATTTCTTCATGAGGTACCCACGTTTCTGATTCAGCTGGAGACCTGTTTGTGCGGTCTTCACGTTTGACAGTGACATCTTCTAGGTGATCTAGAACAAACTCTTGCACGTATTCTTCAGCGAGATGCTGCTCGTCCTCCATTCTTGTAGAGTCGCAACGCGTTGCTGGTAGCACGGTCTGCATTACAGTGTTTTGTCACGCACACTATTAACACACGCACGCACACCCTCACAATCGCGACGCGGACGTCGGCGAAATGACGGCGAGGCGCGCTCGTCGCCGGTCCAGTGCCCGCGGCATTGGAGGCGTGGTAGGGTTATTGTATCACGCCCACTTGCGTGCGCCCTATTGGTTGGCGCTTGTAGTGTATGACGCCACGGTGCACGCGCACTCACTCCGTTAAATTAATTGTTAGTTGTGTTGTATTTTGTTTTATTCTTTTTTGTTATGAATGGCGGCGAATGTTCGTTTGTTTTTATTTATTTTTTAGTTATTTTGGTTGCGGTTAGTTTTTATTAAAAAAATGGAATAGATAAATATTGATATTATGTAAATGAATGGTTAAATTTTATGAATTCATAATAATATTATTTTTGTTTGATATTAATAATAGTTAACTTATAATAAACATCTTCATAATTCATATACAAATTATATATGGATTGTAATCACATTATTTTTTATATTTTAATTGATTTTTGACCCGATCAATTATTTACAATGTGTCTAATCTATATATGCTATTTACATACATAGATAACATTTTTGAATTCAATTTTATTACAAATTAAAAATGTGCTGATTTTTTTATAAATAAAATTTTAGATTTTTTTGCATTTATCTTATTTGTTATTTATCTTATAATCTTACAGCTCTGCGGGAATATTTTTAAATGCCAATCTGTAAAATACGTTCAAAAGTAGATATTTTCTTATTTTTTTCTTATTTATATACCTACCATTTTTATTTCTTTTAATTTTTTGATGAATTAATAGATAGGTATTAAATCAGTGGTTTTCAAACTCAATAAACGTTGGAGCTATTTTTGAAATTATCTGGTGAGCTACACATAATATGTAGGTACCTACTTTTTTTCATTGCGTTTATTACCTATATTTGAAAAATAAATTAGTAACATTAGATTTCCAGTAAAAATATTTCTCTTACGTGTTACTAAAAATGCTACGTAGTAGCTCGCGATCGACAGTTGGGCAAAAGCTCTTTTAAATTTCAGAAAACTAAAAGATCTAAATTTCTTCCAACGCCAACTAACCTTTTTTATTTTATTTCAAGTTTTCGATATTCTTGAAATTTTATTAGCTTTTTAATGAAAGTTGCAACATTTCGGTCAACAGTTTTTAAATTGCTATACCGAGTTCTTAGCATTTTTCTTTAGAAATTCATTCATCTAATTTTCTATGAAATAGTATTCTTCTTCTTCTATTTTCAAGGTATTTTAATGTCAATATATATAAAACGGGGACACAATTTAAGAATGGAAGTTGCCACTGTACTTATCAGACTAGGATTAAAATATTGAATTGGTCAAAGAATCATTTTTTTATATAGGTAATTATAACGAAAACAATATTTTCTTAATATTAGAAAATACTCTTAATCCAAATATATTATTGTTTTTGTCCGACAATATTGCTTTAAAGAGAAATAATAATTACGTTAGTTTAAGGTTATTTTCGTTATAAATGGGCATTTCTTTACTAACAGGGTCACTTTCACGGGTAAAATCCCAATGATATTCTTGCTTGATTGATGCAATTTAGTGCTTTATATTGAAGATAAAAAAAAGACAATCACAGTCTATCATGGGACTCAAAACAATTTGCCGTATTATATACGATATAAAAAAAGAAACAAACACTGTGCTAAAAATTTCACGACAAAAGTATAAAGGTGCCTTTTCATGGAGCGTCATTGACGCTAGTTTTCTAGCGTCAAATTTCGTCACGTGACCGATTTTAAATTTTTGAATTTTAGCTGTCAACTACTGTTTGACGTTTAAGTGTGAAAAAACAACCAATAAATTACGTTCAGTTATTAAAAATTGATTTACATTTCATTATACTATTCGTAAAGACGTATAAACTCACAAAACAAACAAGAATACACATAATATCAAAGCTACTGACATTAGGTGTCACATGATTTCTAGCGTCAAGCAGTATGAGCTCAACCATGTTTTTCACTTGACGCTGACCAATAGCAAGCATTCAAAATTCAAAATCGTAGCGTCCAGCGTCAATGACGCTCCATGAAAAGGCACCTTAACTAATTTTTAAATGCAGTAATGAACATCAATTACATAAAGAAAAAGTATTTGCATATGATAATTATTCATCTAGGAAAATATGATAGTTAATTAATTATTTCTAATTACGTATTTCTGAAATTAAGTTTTTCTGGAATGGTGACCGACCAGGGGACTGTGATTTACTATTTCAAAATAATATTAAATAAATGACAGTATTTTTATTATAACTTTTTATATAACGCACAAGTAGAATTCATTATTAATTTTCATCTTTCATAATAATTACAGCAAAATGTAAACAAAATTCAATAAAATTAGTATGAGACACCAAGTTGTCCAATTTGTGGAGAAATACCTATAAATAAAACAAGTCATTTTTTAAGTAAGAGATATGCTATAATGACTGTATTCTTATTCAATACAACTTTTATTTGAGCATCTCTTTGAACCTTCTATACTTTTCATTAAACTACTGCATAATGTACAGTAGAAACCGGTTATAACGACATCGAAGGGACCGGTCATATTGGTCGTAAAAAACTGGTAAAAATGCAATCATATGGAATTCAGTTGGACTTTTATTTTGAGTCGTTAAAACCGATACGTCGTATTAAGGGGGTATCCTGCTTTATGAGTCTCAAAAAATCCATTTTTTTATTACTTAAATCTCTTCCTAATATATCTAAGAATATTGCAAGAAAACTAAACGACCAATCAAAATGAACCAAAGCATATTGTCTTCAGTTTTAAATTATCTTCTATTTGAACTAAAAAGATTTATGAAAAAAATTCTAAACAACTTTTTTAGCAAGTTTTTTTCAAACCTGATTTTTTTTAATTTTACAATTTTTTTTGGTTTTTCTTAGTTCATCTAGAAGAAAAATATATAAAAATTAAAATTTACTTTGGTTTTTTTGTCTCAGACAAAAATTACGTGCTTCATCTTTCCCGCCGATTGGAGACTGCGATTGTAAGGCGTTGCACAAATCTACATATAAATTCGCTGCGTTTGAATATTTTTGTCTTAATAAAAAATTTTTTTATGAAAAGTTCGCTACACTTGCTTATTTTTTTCTATCATAAAAAAATTCCCCAAAAAACGCTTTGTTTTGGCCTCATAAAGCAGGATCCCCCCTTAACCGATGTCGTTATAGCCGGTTTCTACTGTATAATAGATTATGGTAAAACTATTTAACATGAATTTATTTAATAAATATACCTACCTCTATAATTCTTATATCATGTATAGATATATTTGATGAAAAACATCATGCAGCCAAGAGTGTTTTTACTTACATCAGCAACAAAGTTTCAATGGCAGGAAATGAAGTGCTAATTCATCATGTCATCGGATCCCGCCAGCCACCTTTGATAAACAACTCTATAATGTATCTACATGTACATTATGTATGTTCACTTGAGTACTTATTTAATATATTACAACTTAAATAGGTACTTGCTTGTATAAAATTAAAAATCTAACGCAAATTATCTTTTTATTGATATTATCCATTAAGAATGATTTTCGAAATTTACTCTCCCTTCCAAGGATCCGTATAATTATAAGGTGACTTCCCTCTGTATCCTTACGTAAGATTTTTTTAATATACGCGATGTATGCATCTATAGAAGTAGCAAAAAAAAAATTGATACACAAATTTTAATTATTTCAAAACTAAAAACAGTTTTTTTCTTGTATACATCCTGGATATTAGTAAGCAACAACCTATCATTATAAAATATTTTTTTACAGTCTGAAACTGTAATAATGTTAGCAGATACTCAATATAAATTGATGGATAAACTGCAAACATTAAAACCTAAAATTATATTATTACAGTTTCAGAGAGTACAAAATATTTTATAATACAGTGCAACCTCGATATAACAAAACTGAAGGGAAGTTGAAAATATTCGTTATACCAAGTAATTTGTTACAGTGAGGTTTGTTTATATAAAGATTAGGTTGGTCTACAATTCGTTATATCAAGGTAAGAAAACTTGTTTATTAACATCAACATTAGTATAGGTACCTACTCATCTGCATACCCTGTTATAGCGAACGATTTCCACTAGTAAATAAAACACATTTTAAAGAAAAAACTGTATTTTTTATTTAAAAACAGTTTACAGTTTTCTGTCACAAAAAAATCAAAATGAAATGCAATGAAAAAAAATAAGTAGGTAGGTAGGTAGTTTAATTTCAATGGGTAATAAGATTAAAAATTCGTTATAAAGAGGTTGTTGACAAATGTATTCGTAATATACAGGTTTTGCATTAGCTCTTACGGGCAGTTCTAGGGCAACCTAGGGGATTTCGAAAAATTTGTTAAATCGAGGAAATCGTTATATTGAGGCTCGTTATATTAAGGTTACACTGTAATAGGTTGTCGTTTCTGTAATAGGCATGATGCCAATAACAAAGTATCATTGAAATTATGATTTTAAATAATGAAATAGGTTAAAAAGATTCTTAAAAATGTATTTATTTTTATATTAAAAGCGAGATTAATATAATTTTTGTTAAAATAAAAATGCAAAATACAGCAATCCACCATATTAAATGGAACACCAATCAGAGCGAATGACGTCACGTATCAGTAAACGTCAAAAGTGATTGACTTTTATTTTAGACGAATTTTTAGAACTTATATACTTTGTAATTCATTTTTAACACACAAAATAATTAAATTATTGTCTATCTCTGAATGTTTGATTATTGTTGACAAAGAGTGTGACGTCACAACTCTCAAATGTCACCTGCGAGTGTTTTGGCGTCAAATTCAAAATTAATTTTAAAAGGGTCAATTTTTGCGATTAAACCTTTATTTTCTGCAGAAATAAGTATTTTTTTGAAAATAGGAGACACGTATGATCATGATAGAATAATTTTTTTTTAAATTAGTCATCATGTCTATTATTTAGTTGTTTCTTTTACAAAGCCAAAACTGGTATAAACTATAAAATAACAAAAATTTAAAAAAAAATGGTATTTTAGATTTTAAAAGTAAAAAGATGCCTCTAATAACAAATATATAAAGCTGAATAATTATTATTATCGAAGATATATTTACCCAAAGTTAACTGGAAATATAAACATCTAATACGCTCGAGAACACAGAGTAGACCTCGCGGTCGAGGGTCGACAAATAACCGCACGTTATATTTTAATTGTGTGCAAATAATAAAGGATTTACCAATTAGACTAATTGCTAAACAAAGGGTTAGGTTAGTTTTAAATTACGCAAACAACCGCCTTTTGTTTTAAAATGATATGTAAATAATGTTATGCGAACATAGACGGATTTCATCTTTTTCATTTTCATCTAATGTTAATATACAAATATATCAAATATATTTTTGAAGAAATAGTGATTGGGTTCATTATATGAACCTAATCAATTATTATGCGAAATCAACAAAAAGTACACCCATACTTCGCTATACGGCCGTTCTTTATACGGCATTTCGCTATATCGGCCCTCTTCAATTAAGGCACGTTTTCGATTTACGGCCTAAAATGTTTCGCTATAACGGCAAAAACCAATCTTGCGCAAGCGCAATCTCAGCTATCACACAAATTTCAGGTTTTTATGACTATAACCAATAAAGGTGCGGGGTTTTGCGGCCAATTTCGTGGAACGTATCTAGGCCGTAAAGCGAGGTATGGGTGTATAGGTTTTATTAATGTTGGGACTGGGCCTCTATTCTCGAGTTAGTTCGACTTTTTCTCAATCGAGATTACTAAACTAAAACTAAAAGTCACTTACAAGGGAACCTTTTTAAGTAGAAAATTCGTATCGAGTTTAAACTTTGTATATAGTGAGAGGAGGTCAAGATACATAAGTAAGAAAAAAAATATCACAGCTGCGGTAAAACGATTTAAGGGGGTGAAACACCTCTATGAAAATGTGAAAAATAATAATATTTTTTCAAATAAAGCTTCCCACAGACCGACGCGAATTATTCGCAGTGGCAGCGAATAAAGGCTCCGACAGACCGACATATATATATTTTTAAAAGAAAAAAAAAGACGATGGTGAAATAAATTTCGCGTTTTTTCAGAAATTTTTCACGTTTCTTTTCGGGTAAAAAATTCACAACTCGAAAATTATTCATGATTAAGAAATGTAACTCCAGAAAGAAAGAATCTACAAAATGGCGAATGCTACAGCACAGCAAAATCGGTTGAGTAGATATTTAAATATATAATATATAAAAAACAGAATTGTGAATTTCGCTACCGCAGCAAACGCGTTTTTATTCGCGCCGCAGTCGCTGCGAATGTTTCGCGTCAGTCTGTCGGAGCCTTTATTCGCTGCCTCTGCGAATAATTCGCGTCAGTCTGTGGGAAGCTTAACTCTGATACTAATGAAAATTTAAAAAAATCTATAATACAAAATTTTCATGATTTTTTAATCTCTTTCGAATGGCGATAGTCAAAATTCGAAAAACTTAAACCGTTAACCCCCACCTACCACCCACCCCATTATTTATTACATATTTTTTTTATTAACTAAAATTAATTGTAGTATACAACAGTAATCCAAATATACAAGACATATTTCACAAAAAAAATGTTTACCTTTTCATCGTCACATTATCATATTTCAAAAAATATTAATTTAATTTATTTATTACGTTAGCGATAAGAAAAGTATTGACTTAAGTCGAAAGTTACCAATTTAGAAGGATATTTACATTTCAGGACTCCTAGAATCCAAGTTAGTCTAGAAATCGGCCGATTAAAATCGTGATACTTCAACGTATTGTAATAAAATTGACGGCTCTGATCGTATAAAATAATTTTCATAATATCATCACTGTTTTAATACCTTTGGTGTTTACATATAACGCGTGCACGAAACTTGTCAAAATCTTCATGAAACTCCAAGGAACTGCCATTTATTTTTGATACCTCATTTGAGAGTGTTTGCAAATTAGCAAATTTGCTATCTCCTTTATGATACCGCGCATTAAACTTTTAGAAAGTTTATCCTTGGGTTGCACAAAGCAAAATTAATCACGATTAGTTAATCAGTTGTTTTCAATCCATGATTAATGTTTATTCTAAACTTATTCGCAATTTGTAAATGAACAATTCACTAAATATGACAAATTTTTACCTTATAATATGTATCATAACTGTGATTGTTTTTTAGAATTGACGTAATAATGCTTTAAAAATGACTGATTAACTAATCGTGAATTAGTTGAATTGTTTTTAGTTTAGAGTTTAGATTATAAGATATCATATATTCAGGAAACGATATTACCAAACAAAATACGTTTTTTTATTCAACCTGTACACAGGTAGAAAGGTTTACTTGAGCCAAGTAAACTTTGTTTTGTATATAATGAAAACAATATTTTCTTAAGATAAGAAATATATTCAAAACCAACTATAGTATTCTTGAACGAAGAAATAATGTAGTTGGATTAAGAGTACTTTTCTTATTTAAGAAAATATTGTTTTCGTTATATACAAAACAAGATTTTCTTGGTTCAATACAGTTTTTTTTTGTGTGTATTTAAGTACAAAACTAAAAAAAAATTATATTGTTATTTGTGTGTTTTATATTTGAACAAGAATGTAGTTACTCATATTGGCTTGTAAACGAATCAAATCAAATGAATTTGTGCTAAATTAAAGTTAAATATCCTCATCGAGAATGGGCTGAACAAACAACGGGGTATATTAAAGTCACTCGGGGACAGATGACACTCCGGTGACAAATGGGGGGAGCTGTGCTACAAGTTGTCGTCTATTGTACAGATTAGCCCCTGTGTCAACAGCGTGATGCATCATTAGTCCGGGATAATCCGGGACAATTGTTTCCGGATGCTATGATATTGTTTTTTTCACGATTTTTATTTGTTTTTTGAATTTGATTTTAGATAAAAATATGTAATAAGAAAAAGGTAAAATGTATAAATTTGAAAATTGTTTTATCGTTAGGTAAAGTTGATAGTTTGAATAAAGACAAGATTTAAGGTTATACGTCTAGCACTCTGTAAAAATGATTTGGTTTCGAAAAATTTTGTTTTTGATTTATATTTAGAACACATGTACCTACATGTAATGGAATATATTACTTTGTTAATTATTAAAAGTAAAAAAAAAGTTCAATTTAATTTGAAAATTAAAATAGACAGAACGGTATATAATAATACCATGTACTAATTTACTGTAATGGCAGTGCTGGTTTTTCATTATTTTGAATAAATTACACGTGAATATAATAATAATAATAATAATATATATTTATTCATTGGACATACAGAGATGTGTTGAATACGTCACAGAATATAAAAACAGTACAATGAGTAATAATATCACTTTCTAAATTATACACAAATATCGGAATAACAGATTAAATAATTAATTAACAAATTCATTAACACTATAGAAACACTTAGTAATTAGATATTGTTTAAACTCCTTTTTAAATTTATCCAAATGCATTTCTTTAATAAATTTTGGGATAGAATTGAAAATTCTTAGCAGTTGATTTATAACTCCTTTATAGACTATGTGAGATGTCTCTGTCGGTATATATAAATCATTTTTAAACCTTGTTTTGTATTGATGTTGGTTTTGGAATCTGTCGAAAAGTGCCTTGTTACTTGCTACGAAGCAACCGGCCTCATAAATATATAAGGATGGTAATGTTAGCAATTTTAATGATGCATAGTTGGGACGACATGATTCTCGTGGTTTAAGTTTTGATATCACTCGTATACAAGTTTTTTGCATACGGAACAATTGAATAGCATCGGGTACACCTCCCCAAAAAATGATACCATATCTTAAATTAGATATTATGTATGCATGATACGCAGCAATTACTGAATCTTTCGGAACAATTGCACTGAGTTTTCTTTGGTATATATAGGTTGAGATTTTTTTTAGATTAGCAATATGTTCTTTAAAGTTTAATTTTGAATCCAAGTGTATGCCTAAGAATTTAATTGCACCTGACTGTAAGTCTATATGGTTGTCTTTGGTACCTTGTTTTAAAATTTTTATAGTATTTAAAAGGGTTGAAGTTTCGAATAATTAGTTTTTAAAACGTCTCTATATAGCCAATTGTGTAGAATTTCAATAAATAGAGCACGTTCGGCAAGATCTCCCATTTATCGTGTGTTAAGAACTCTATTTTTAATATCCAATTACTCAAAAACCATACGTCTAATATTTTAAATAAAAATTAGTGAAATATATGAGTTATCCATAAATAACATATTAAAATTTTAGACTTTTATCTACACATTGCTCTAACGATCGAATAACATTAAGGCCTGGTTTCTCAATATGAGTTTAAACCACATGTCCCAGTTAAACTTAAGATTAAACTATACTTTTGTTTCTCAATGTCCAGTTAAAAATTATAATTAATCTTAAGATTAACTTTTAACTGACAGATGAAATAATTTATTTTTCTAGCCCAAATATTAACTTATTATCCAACTTCTTTTACATTCTATAGTAGCACTATATTCTTTTATTAATTCAAGTAATGTACCCTGTTCTATTTTACTGAAATTAACTCATTTTTTATCACATTTAATATAATAATTTGAGGTTAATTTTTACTTTGACATAACAAAAAGCCGCGATTTAAACTTATATTGAGAAACTGAGTGAGGTTTAAACTGGACATTATGTTCAGTTTAAACCTAGGATGAAGATTATTTAATCTGAAGTTTAAATTCATATTGAGAAACCGGGCCTAAGTAAATTGTCTCGGATTTGTAACTGACAGTTTTGTCTTGGAAAATAAGTGATTGAGACGAGAGTCAGACCGGGATAGAGATATATTATAACCGAGAATATGGCGAGACTCTCGACTAGGTATAGTGGATATCGTATTGGTCTTTTACAGCAATTTCACCTTAGTATCGATTTCTTTTCAAAATCGATAAAAGATTCATTTTGACTTATAGATTTATCTCATACATACCTACTCAACTTATTATGTCTATCTGTCTGTCTATCAGTCAGTCAAACTAATCAGACGATCTCAAAAACCGTTGTATATATATATGTATATGAAAAAAAATGTTTTATTTCTTGCAATGACTTCATGAAAAACTGCTTTATGTAGTTATAATCAAACTTTCTGGATTTTTTAGCGCAACCCACGAAGTGTAGTAACCCTTATATTTTCCGTAAGTCCGTCCGTCTGTCTTCCACCGTGAGATCTATGCCCCCTGACCACCTAGAGACTTCGGGTTTTCGCTAAATGGTAGGTATGTGGTTCTAGTTTAGCCCATTTTAGGAATTTTTTCGGTCTTGACCCCTCCCCCTCAAAATTTTTCATATATGGCTTCATGTATCTCGTTGGACTCGGGATTGATTCACGATAGTCGTAAAAACCGGTAATATGGGATTCAGTCGGACTTTTATTTTAGTACGTTAAAACCGATATGTTGTATTAATCGATGTCATTGTAACCGGTTTCGACTGTAAGTTGTTTTTATTTAAAACTAGCTGTTACTCGCGACTTCATCTACGTGGAATTTGTATTTTTTATCTAATATTTTTGCGGGATAAAAGTAGCCCATGTCCTTTTTCAAGATGCAAGCTATCTTCCTGCCAAATTTTATCAAAATCGGTTCAGCGGTTTAACCGTGAAAATGTAACAAACAAAAAGAGTTACTTTTGCATTCAAATTTATAATATTAGTATGGACGAAAATTCCAAGACATATTTTCTACGTATTTTGATCAAAATATTTAAAATTACTGGATTAAAAAAATTTACTTAAATCGGTGCCATTGCGGTTACAAAATCCTTTAAATCTAAATTTGAATGCAGTATTTGTAAACCAGAGCTACTGATAAATCACTGTAGGAATTAACATAACGGTACACAACACTTCCGGTATACAGCAGCAGCGACATCCGGGTCGAGAGAAAGTGGTGTCCACCAACCAACAACCACCATCGGAGCACGGGGGTAGTGAGGTCACAGATTCAAAACGGATCGTCACACATATATAGTATACGTGCACATGACACTATGTACGTGTGTGTGTGAGTGTGAAAAAGAGAGAGATAGGCAGTGGCGTAGTCTGTCAAATAACCCGCGAAAGCAAATGCTTATATTTTTATGCATTTTTATTAGAAAATATTAATTTTAAATTTTTTATTTTTATATAGCCTAAAATAATTTGGGGTTTTAGTGTTGTTGACAGTGAAATTCTCTTAAAAATCGGTTCAATAGTTTAAGTATTCAGTCTGAACAGAAAAATAAATTAAAATTAATTATATAAAATTCAGAAAAATACTTAAATAAACATAAAATCACTTGTACTTATAATATTGATTAAATTAAAGTAATATCCAGTATTATAAACGAACTAACAAAATTTAAAAGATTGCAAGCACTTTCAAATGAGGTTTCAAATTTTAATCTATTTGACAATACCCTTGAAGCATGAAGATTAGAGACAGGAGATTAAATTCGTGGAGGGAGTATGTTGAAAAATGGAACCTGGAGTAGGTGGTTCGAATTTTTCAGACCTCTCTGTTCATTTGTATATTGCGGTACGCACACAACTATACGGTTGCGCAGTCAACTACTGTGCAGAATTCCGAGCACGAGAGACCACCCACTTCGAGGGTATATTTTGACACATAAAATTGTATTACAGAGATACAGAGTTTATTCTGTCACTATTCTTCATGCCTTGAAGTTTTGAGTGTTTGACAAGTTTATTGCGTTTATTAATAGTAAATAAACACCAACGATTAAAACAGTGGTGATATTATAATTTGTAATTGTGTTAAGTTATCACTGCTTTAAATTCCATAACTAATTTATAGATATTATCACAAAAAAGTGCTTTGAACTTTTATTTTCTCCACAAATTATAAATATTTATAAATCTAAAATACTAATTAAAAATCTATCTCAAATATTTAACTAATTGAAAAGTATACCGCTTGAATTTTTTTTCAGCGCTTTAAATTTTATAACTACCCTTTGGATATATGTATCCACCCCTTCTTAACTTCACTTTCTATCGGCGCCACTGTTCACGCGCGTATATCGCAACGTGTGCAAAATGTTTCGCGTCGGGACGGATCGATGGAATATCAGCGAGAGCGGGGTAACTAACACATATACATACACACATACACACACACACAGTCACACACACACACACACACACACACATACGTATAGCGGGGGTGACCCTGCTGAGACAGCACATTCGCTTCTCACCACTCCACATATACACATATCTACCTTATAGCTCCCTCTCTCTCTCTTTATTTACATCTGTTCGCTTTTCTCTTCATTAATATTTCTTTTTCTCTCTTTTATACGTAAAATACTTTTTTTTGTTTTGATTTTTAGATTTTTAACGCAATATAATAGTTTCGTGCATAGGTAAATAATTAACTCTATTTTTTGTGAATCAGGCTTCCGCGGTTATTGTCTTATGCCGTGTTTAAACCAAAGAGACAAATCAGAAACACGGTGTTTTTCTTAGACAAAATAGTAACAAATCCTTTACATTTTTAAATACGAAGTGTTTTAAAAACTCCGTGTTACTACAAACATAGGTGAATAGGCATTCTGTATTAACATAATGGTGAAACATTTCTCCAGAACAGTGAGAGAGAAAGAGAGAGAGATGCGATACGTTTGGGATATATCTATCTCTGTTTTTAAAAAGTATGTTATACATTAGGGTGATTCATTTCCGCAAAACATTTTTTTCAAGGTCCTCAAGCAAAATTTTAATCTACATATAGAAAAAAAAAATTCTCACCAAGATTGAGCTCTTAATTCCTATTTTAAGTACTTGCAATTTAAATATGAAGTTTTCCCATTTAAAATGCATGTAAAAAAATATTTTTTTTTTTCAAATTTCTAATGCTTAGACACCTTTTATCATATTGGGAATCGGTTTGATGGACCTTACGGGAAATTTCACGCTCTTTAAAATTGCCTCAGTGTTTTTTTCTGTAACTCACACTGGTTCGCCAGTAGGAGTCATCTAAATACTAACTAATAATGCTGCATTTCTTGCGTTTTAAGGCCTAAAAATGGCTGTAAATTCATTAAATATTGGTAAAAAAACTATTTTTTACGAGTCAGCTCTTTTTTTCTCCCTAATTTTTGCGGTTTGCTAAAAAAAAATGGAAAAAAAAATTTATTCCAAAAACTGTATTTAGATGACTCCTGCTGGCGAACCAGTGTGAGTTACAGAAAAAAACACTTAGGCAATTTTAAAGAGCATGGAATTTCCCGTAAGGTCCATCAAACCGATTCCCAATATGATAAAAGGTGTCTAAGCATTAGAAATTTGAAAAAAAAATAATTTTTACATGCATTTTAAATGGGAAAACTTCATATTTAAATTGCAAATACTTAAAATAGGAATTAAGAGCTCAATCTTAGTGAGAATTTTTTTTTCTATATGTAGATTAAAATTTTGCTTGAGGACCTTGAAAAAAAATGTTTTGCGGAAATGAATCACCCTATTATACATACTCCTGTTTAAATAAGAACATGCATATCCCAAACTATTTTATATCTCTTTCCTTTGATATGACTCTGTTTTTGGAGTCCATGCTTTATGTTTTTTATTTTTCGAAATCGAATTTTCACAAAACGGGATGTACAGTCGAAATTGGTTATAACGACATCGGTGAATACAACATATCGGTTTTAACGACTCAAATAAAAGTCCAATTGAATCCTATATAATTTCCTTTTTACTGGTTTTTACGACTTAATATGACTGGTTCCCTCGATGTCATTATAACCGATTGTGACTTTTTTGTAACCTTCATTCTTTTTAATCAAATTTTACACATCCGGAATGTGCAATCCATTTCTCTATGTCTATGGTCGCAACGTTAAAATGTATCCAATACAATTTTTAATAGTTAATAACTAATAAGTTACTGCATATAATAATGTAACATTAGCTTCTTTTTAAAAATTCACAACAATCTAATAAGTACGCCTCTGATGTATATACATAAAAATTTAACTACATATACGTTTGTGGAAATTACTGCAGTAGCGCCACCTCTCATGGATTTTCAGTACTAATATATTAGATACCTGCCTTACCGGCCTCTGGAAAATGTATACAAATTTCAATACATTAACAAAGTAAACTAAAATAATTTTTATTTATTTATTTTTTATTTGTTATAATAAGTCACTAAAACTTTTATTTAATTCTTCTAAATAAAGCTTCGATATTTTATTGTTTGTTAACCCCAAAGCTTTTTTCATGACAGTTCTTTCAACCACAGTCCCTTCTGAATATTTATAGTTATCTGTTATATCTTCACGTTTATCTTTTCCTACTGCTTTTGTACTTATTTTTCTTCCAATTCTTCTGTCATCTATTTCTAGAATCTCTAATTCGTTTAGTTCGTTGTATTGCCAACAGATCTGTAAATAATGGTAACTATTAATATTTTGTATTGCCTATAAATTTATGTATTTTAATTATAGTTCATTAACAGAAAATTTTTGCTAGTTATAATTATAATTAAATTCCATTTAAAAATATTCATCACAATACGACAAGATTGATATACAGGGTGATTCAGCACTGTCGTGCCAAACTTAAACCATAGATTGAGAAAAATATTTTAAGCAAAAAACTTTCAATAAACATGTGTCCGGAAATTTTTGGTTAGGGAACTACAGCCCACCAAAGATTTTCATCAAAATTAGTTTTTATTTAATATCTAGATAACCCTTTGTGATAAAATTATGAAATTTGGTATTCCGTTTAGTAATAATAAGTGTTATCGATTTCTCATATTAAACAATTATAATTTAGACTGGGGATGTATGGGGCCTGTGGGCCCATCAATTTTTATCTAGTATTTTTTGTTCTTTAATTTTTTTATAAAGTTGGGTACTTATTTAAGGTTATATGACACAAAATACGTAAAAATATACTTTGCTTATTTGTCATAGGATAAACCGTTTTCGAGTAATATCGATAGAAAAGAAAGCATGCAGAATTTAACATAATACGGATGCTCCAAATTACAAAAAATAAATTTATATTCTTGTTCTATGATTAAAAGTAGGAAAAAAGTTCATATAAAGAAACCTCCTAATATGAATCCTCTAAGATCTATAGCCCGTAGTAATACTGTATTATGTACTTTAATAATTTGACTAAAAAACGAAACTAAAAATGGCTATTTGTTGATAAGGATGCATTTTTTGAGGTATACTTATGTTAACTTTTTGTCTTAATTTTTATCATAGAACAAGAATATAAATTTATTATTTGTAATTTGAAGCATCCCTATTAAGTTAAATTCTGCATGCTTTCTTTTCCATCGATATTCCTCGAAAACGGTTTATCCTATGACAAATAAGTAAAGTATGGTTTTGTGTATTTTGTATCATATAACCTTAAATAAGTGCCCAACTTAATAAAAATATTAAAGAACAAAAAATACTAGATTAAAATCGATGGGCCCACTGACCCCATACATCTCTAGTCTAAATTATAACTAGTTAATATGAGTAATCGATAACACTTATTAATACTAAACAGAATACCAAATTTCATAATTTTATCACAAAGGGTTCTCTAGATATTAAATAAAAACTCATTTTTAGTAAAATCTTTGGAGGCTTGTAGTTCCCTCACGAAAAATTTCCGGACACATGTTCATTAGAAGTTTTTTGCTTAAAATATTTTTCTTAATCTACGGTTTAAGTTTGGCACGACAGTGCTGAATCACCCTGTATACAGGCTGATTCAGTACTGTCATGCCAAACTTAAACAGTAGATCGAGAAAAATATTTTTCAATTAACATGTGTCCAGAAATTTTTTGTTAGGGAACTACAGCCCTCCAAAGATTTTGCTCAAAAAGAGTTTTTATTTAATATCTAGAGAAGCCTTTGTGATAAAATTATGAAATTTGGTATTCTGTTTAGTAATAATAAGTGTTATCGATTTTTCGTATTAAACAATTATAATTTAGACCGGGGATGTATGGGGCCAGTGGGGCCATCGATTTTTATCTAGTATTTTTTGTTCTTTAATTTTTGTATAAAGTTGGGCATTTATTTAAGGTTATATGACACAAAATACACAAAAACATACTTTGCTTATCTGTCATAGGATAAACCGTTTTCGATAAATATCGATGGAAAAGAAAGAATGCATAATTTAACTTAATACGGATGCTTCAAATTACAAATAATAAATTTATATTCTTGTTCTATGATAAAAACTAAGACAAAAAGTTAACATAAGTATATCTCAAAAAATGCATCCTTATCAACAAATAGCCAATTTTAGTCTCGTTTTTTTAGTCAAGTTAGTAAAATACATGTAACAATAATATAACTAGATATAGATCTTAGAGGATTCATATTAGGAAGTTTTTTTTAATGAACTTTTTTTCTTGCCTTTAATCATAGAACAAGATTATTAATTTATTTTTTTGTAATTTGAGCATCCGTATTAAGTTAAATTCTGCATGCTTTCTTTTCTATCGATATTTCTCGAAAACGATTTATCCTATGACAAATAAGCAAAGTACATATGTTTTTGCGTATTTTGTGTCATATAACCTTAAATAAGTGCCTAACTTTATACAAAAATTAAACAACAAAAATACTAGATAAAAATGGATGGGCCCACTGGCCCTATTCATCCCTGGTCTAAATTATAATTGTTTAATACGAGAAATCGATAACACTTATTATTACTAAACCGAATACCAAATTTCATAATTTTATCACGGGTTCTCTAGATATTAAATAAAAACTCATTTTGAGCAAAATCTTTGGAGAGCTGTAGTTCCCTAACGAAAAATTTCCGGACACATGTTTATTGGAAGTTTTTTGCTTAAAATATTTTTCGTAATCTACTGTTTAAGTTTGGCACGACAGTACTGAATCATCCTGTATATTTTCCTAAAGTTGTACTTACTTCATCTGCATTAACTTCAGCATAGAACTGCTGAGTATCATAAGGTAACAATATATCCCCTAATTTCACAGCATTCACTGAAGCTGGACCACACCGATACATTCCATCGCTCTGTTGTTCTGGTATTCCATCTAAAGCCTGCCATCCGCTGTAAACGTCCCCCAGGTCTGGTCTTTGCATCCATACTTCTGTCCACACGTGGAAGTTCCACACAAATTCTTTGGTCATACTTTCTGACACGATTTTTGTATTGATGTTCGTGTTACTTGAGTCTATGAATGTGTCTAGAGTTAAGGAACTGTTCTTGTCGACAGCTGATGAGAAGTTAGTTACGGGTCGTGAAGGGATTCCTAGTGCTCTGAAAACTGAAGAAAAATAAAGTTGATTTTTTGACATAGAATTATATTTTTCCCGATACACACAAAAAAAATGTATCGGACCAAGAAAATCTAAAATAACGAAAACAATATTTTCTTAATATAAGAAAAGTACTCTTAATCCAACTACATTATTTCTTTGTCCAAGAATACTATAGTTGGTTTAAGAATATATTTCTTATCTTAAGAAAATATTGTTTTCGTTATAAACAAAACAAGTTTATCTTGGCCCAAGTAAACCTTTCTACTTTTGTACTTCGGATTTGGGAGGGAGTTATCTTGGAAACACGATGCGTCACAACTAACAAAATGTCATATTTGAGATAAATATGTAGAATGATTCCAAATTACTATATTTTTCTACTAAAAATTGTCAAAACTAGCATATTAAAAAAAAATGTCATATTTTTTATTAATTTCTTAAATACTTAATCACTAACAATAAGCGTTTTAATAGTTACTATTTTTCAAGCATCACAGGAATACTGATATATTTAAATTAACTACTGTGTATCAGTCCTTTTCCTAAACTACCTTTACAATTTTGATTTACCTAAATTGTTATGATTTCAGTTATTTCTATTTCCTCAAAACTACATTTTTTGAGCGGGGGTACGATATCTCCGAAACTAACATTCGTAAGCAAAAAAAAAACGCCAAGATATAGCTTAAATAGTCCCATTTATATTATAATGTATTTTAACCCTCCATCTCTCAACCCTGAAATACAGTAGCATAAAACGTGACAGTATAAAGTAGTTCTTTTAGGGTTCCGTAAAAAACTAAGAACTTTTTTAGTTTCGCTCTGTCCGTCTATCTGACTGTCTATATATCACAGCCCGCCCATTCTCTCATTTATATACCTATTAAGATGAAAATTGGTATGTGTACATAAATTAATGACCCAAAAATAGTAATGAGATTTTTGACTGAAAAGTATACTGACATTTTTTTTCATTCACCCCATTAAGTGGTTTTTTTTTATATTTATATTTTTGCAAAAATATTTTATGAAAAATTTAGAAATAACTGTTTTTAACGTAACCCACGAAGTGGCAGCGCTTATATGCTCAATTTTCCGTCCGTCCGTCCGTCTGTCTTCCATCGCGAAATTTCTGCCCCCTGACCACCTAGAGACCTCGAGTTTTCGCTAAATGGTAGGTATTCATATACCTCGTTGAACTCGAGATTGATTCACGAATCGATTGGCAAGGGTATTTTTTGAGTTGTGTCAAGTGGCTTGCGCGGCAATATCCACGTTTAGATAATGTTAGTGAGAATGACTACAGAACCCTATCATGTGCGTGTCCTACACGCATTTGACCGGTATATTTTAATTACTAGGGAGTTGATCTTTCTATTTTTATTAAAAGTTAACCATGGTCATTTCATTACATACCTGTTGTAAGAACTCCAGAAAAAATCCAACACTGTCCATACTTCACTGGTTTCTTCGTATTATAATACTGCTGTAATATTTCACCACTTCCATTCCAATTTACTGGATGAATCCCATCATTAAAGGTATTCCACTCGCCATATAAAACTCCATCATCATCTTCTTTATTAACAGTTGCTGACAATGCTCTTACCACTTCAACTAAATCATTTTTATCACATTTCATTCTTCCTACTTCGTTGATAAGGTAAAAAGCACAATCTAGAATATTCGATCCAAACTGGCCGTATTTCCATTCTTTATAGTTTGTTGGACGTAACCATATTAAACCTTTATCTTCTAGAACATATTCCTTTCTTTCTTCTTCATTTTTTAAGTAAACTTGATCTTTAGGATGCCATGGATTACACAGTACGTAAATTGTAAGAGGGATATTGTATGAAATGTTGAAATTATTGGAACATAAGTGAATATGAGTTGATAGCCTCATTAAAGGACAATCGTGTGGTATATATAGGCATATATTTAACGTATCACCTTTTGAAGATCGTATAAAACCACCCCAATCGTCCAGAGTTGATTTTTTGTGAAGTAAATTGATTGTAGCTATTTCGCAGCTGTCATCGTCTGGAAAATAAATAATATTGTTAATAAAATTTTTAAACTGCTTGTTTATACAGGATGACCCATTTTAGTGCACTCTTCTGGTAATTTTTTATGGTGAAATGTTATCAAAAACTTTTCAGATAAAAGTTGTACGGTTTGGAAGGGGATATATACGTACTCGAATGAAATTTTTTTAGGTAGTATTTTCAAGGTGAAATGAAGGTCAGTATATTTCTTATACTGATCTTCTTATACTAGGATGTAATATCGGCCTAAAAGGGTAGAATCAACAAGTAAAAACAAAATTTACAAAGAAATGGGTACTAGTTGTTTTTACATACCAAAGTTCAACCCAGAGACTGTCTCCCGTTATTCAAAAAAATCAAAAAATTTGAAAATTTGAGAAAATGGCACTTTTCAAAGCTAAATATCTCTGGTAGGGGACCAGATAAAAATCTGAAATTTCTGCCCATAATAGTACTACATGTACCATAGATTTTGAAATTGAGATTTAACTACAAGCAGTAAGGGTAACTGCATACAAAAAATCAATTTTTTGAGAATAGTCAAGCAACCAGTGCTGGACCATTTGATATGGATTGACCCTGGCGTAATTGAAAAATATCTACGAAAAATTAACCTCAAATAAAATATTTCTTTCAAATATTTTATAACGAAACAAATTAATAATAATTTCAAAAACCATTAACATGAAATATTAATATAATTATATAATATCTAACAAATCTAATGCAATACCTACTAAAATGTAACACGAAAAAAATAAACCGTGTTAATGTTGCACACACTACTAAAAATATAACGCACTTCGAGCGATTCTGACAAAGACAAGCTTATGGTACTGTAAACCACTAAGAGAGTGAGAGCGTTATGTATTACCCGAATGAGTGTTTTACCTCCGAGCCTAATGCGTTCGACTACCCAGGAAAAAATGTGTACAAGGTGCACCTAAAGAAATATAACTTAAATAAAAAAAACTTACCAATATCACGGAAAGAAAACATAATATAATCTTCATTTGGGTTGTATGGACGACTAGTTTTAATCACTAAATCAATATTTAATCCACGTCTTACGACTAGACTTGGTTTATAATGTCTTTTCATTTGTTGATAATTTGATGTGTGATGTTCAGCACCAATTTTCGGAAAATCGAATTCAAGCGATTTCAAAGAAAACCCTTGAGTTTTGTAAGATCTTATTAAAAATTGAGATCTATATTGAATTATCTTAATTTTTGGAACTGCTTCTATAAAAATAATTATTGATTTGTAAATATATTTTTTTTTATAAGTTAACACAGGCTGATACGATTTTGCTATCTCTATTTGAATATGTTTTTTCGGAGGTTTTTGGCGTGCTAAAACCGAATCTGTTGCCGATATTGCAAAAAATGTTTTGGCAATTTTTAAGAATTTATTACCAAGTAGATCATTTTTCGAGAGTTTACGTTCATGGTAATAAATAGTATTATCTTTCCTAAATAAAGGACCCCGCAGAATCCTTATGGGAAAGGGGTTTCGGTCAAACTCTTTGAAACTTTGAATTATGATAGTCCTTGATGAGTAGATTAAAAGTGTCAATGGGCACTAAGCCCTAAAAAGTCAAACTTTTAAGATATAGCCCTCTGAAGTTGGGGATCATGATTGTCTTTAATTTGCAATAAAAAAATTTGTAGAACCTTAATTTTCGCACAACTTTTTTTATGTATTCCCAAAGACATCTATAATCGATTGCCACCATAAAAAAAGTCAATTTTTCAATTCATTGAGAAATAACAACACTTAAATCTTATTGTTATACGTTTTTTTAATTATAAACAAATCCAATCGTTTTATAATAAAAAAATGGTTTATATTAAAAAAACGTAATAATAAGATTTAAGTACTGCCATTGGCTAAAGAATTTAAAAGTTTACTTTCTTATTGTGGCAATCGATTATATAAGTCTTTGGGAACACATACAAATAGTTGTGCGAAAATTAAGGTTCTACAAATTTTTTTATTGCAAATTAAAGGCGAGCATGATCCCCAACTTTAGAGGGCTATATCTTAAAAGTTTGAGTTTTTATGAGTTAGTGCCCAGTGACACTTTTAATCTACTCATCAAGGACTATCAGAATCAAAAGTTTCAAAGAGTTTGACCGAAACCCCTTTCCCATAAGGATTCTGCGGGGTCCTTTTAACTTTTTACTGTAGGTTTTTTTTTACCGAAATATGCCAGTTTGAAGATATGATATTTTTAAATTCGAGTAGACACAAGTAACACAATAGACTTTACTACATTAAATACGGTCGAAACCGGTTATAACGATATCGGTTAATATAACGTATCGGTTTTAAAACTCAAAATAAAAGTCCGACTGTATCCCATATTTTCACCAATTTAACGATTATCGGCTTTTATGACCTAATATGCCTGGTCTCCCTTGATGGAGTTATAACTGATTTCGACTGTATAACAATATCTTCAAACTAGTAAATTTCGAGTAAACCAAATAGACAGTAAAAATTCATTTATTACCCGGAACAAAAACTTTAGAAAAAAGTAGCTTCTTGGCAATAAATTCTTAAACATTACCAAAACCCATGATCCAAAAATGCAATGTCTGTTACGATTATTTTTACAGCCGCCATTATTGCATATCTTGTTGATGACGTAGTACATCTGCCAAAAATTTACAAATTAAAAATTGACATTTTACATATTAAGTTTGAGTTATTAAATTTAGAATTGAATAAAATTGAAATGTGAAGTGAAATAGACACTGTTGACATTATATTGGTTATGAAAAAATGCGGTACTGTGTTTCAACTGGAAACGGACGATAATATAAATGTTAATTTTTTTCGTTTTTCAAAAATAAAAAAAAAAGATTAAAGTTTGTGGTATTTTTATTTTTATTTCTATAAATACTACAGGAATTAAATCACAATATGATTATTTAAAATTTCACGTAAATGCAGGTGATAAAGTATATATTCCACTTGATGTAAAATCATTATTTTTTAGATGTAGGATGTTTTTCAGAATTAGAAGTTTGAATAAATTTATAAAAAATGAAAAAATGAAAGAATAAAATTAAAAAAAATTATTATGTAAACTGTATTTATCGTGTTTTTATTTATATTTCGTTTTTCACAAATTCCTTATTAGACAAATTTAGTGTTGATGACGTCACAGTATAAAGCAAGTGAGCTGTCAAACAGACCTTGTATTATTGGATCATGGCCAAAACCATAATTTTTTGCAATTTTAGATTAGAATATCTCAAAAACATGACGTGATATAGCAATTTGGGTAACATTTGATTTTTAGCACCCCAAAATCATCTGAAATCACCTATTTTAGCAAAGACAACAAATCAATTTATTTATCGGCCTGTGTTATTTATTTATACAGGGTCCTTCAATAGTGTGTCCGGCATTGTTTTACGCCCAAACTATTGAAGATAGAGTTTTAGGATAAAAAATTTATTATATATATTGACCCTAAAGAATTTCAGGAAAATATTTTCAACCCCCTAAAACCGCTCCTTGGGGGGTAGTTTGAGGGGTACATACCCGTTTCTCAGTTAAATCAAATAGAATGGTATATCAAAAAGTACATATTTGCAAAGATCATAAAAAAATAAGAAACTTTCGTAAAACAAAAATTTTCATACTTTCAATTGTTTAAAAAATATGGCGAATTGTTCTCAAATTTTAGGGTTTCACTGAAAGTGCTCTAATTTCGTTAAAAATTAATGGAATTTTATTATTTTTTCAAATTTAGAAAGTAGAAATAATGAACTTTGTAAAGATGTATGACTATTTGTGATTTTGATAGTTTAAAGTGTCATACGCGATATATCAAAAATTCAAAAGTTCAACTAGGTATAATTCGAAATTTTCAAATACAACGGTATATCAATTAGTACTTTTTCTTCAAAAGGATATGTAAATAAACAACTTTTGTTAAGAAAATTTATAATTTAAAATTATAATTTTAAAATTGAAAACTGAAAATTAAATTTTTTAATTTTAATTTTTTTTTATCAAAAACTGTTTATTTACATATCTTCTTTAAGAAAAAGTACTAATTGATATACCATTGTATTTAAAAATTTTGAATTATCCCTAATTGAACTTTTCAATTTTTGGTATGTCGAGTATGACACTTTAAACTATTAAAATCTCAAATAATCATACATCTTTACAAAGTTCATTATTTCTACTTTCTAAATTTAAAATAATAATAAAATTCCATAAATATTTAACGAAATTAGAGCACTTTGAGTAAAACTCTAAAATTTGATAACAAGTCGCCATATTTTTTAAACAATTGAAAGTATGAAAATTTTTGTTTTACGAAAGTTTCTTATTTTTTCATTATCTTTACAAATATGTACTTTTTGATATACCATTCCATTTGATTTTACTGAGAAACGGGCATGTACCCTTCAAACTACCCCCCAAGGAGCGGTTTTAGGGGGTTGAAAATATTTTCCTGAAATTCTTTAGGGTTGATATATATAGTAAATTTTTTTTCCTATCTCTCTATCTTCAATAGTTTGGGCGTAAAACAATGCCGGACGCACTATTTGAGTACCCTGTATATTTAAAGTCCTTACTTACCGATTGTATTATTATCCATTTTGTATATAGTATTGTTATCCATATAACTTATAAGATATATAACTGATCTCTAAATTAGCTTAACACAGATATTTATACGATTATTTGACGCAAATTGCATGTCTATATTTACTAACAAATAACCGCAAATGACAATACTTGTTATCATTTATTGGAATCCAAAAGGGAAGTACCATTTCCTTAAACGTAAATATTTATACCATCCAGACGCGTATACAAGGGGGGAGGTCAAGGGGTCATGACTCTCCTCCCCAAGAATTAAATAGATTCACTAGATATTATGAGGAAATCTGAAAGTTATTATTTAGGGGGGGAAGCCACTGTGACGGAAAAAAATATTTTTTTCTTACATTTTTTTAAAGTATGTATACGTATTCATAAATATGTAGGTGTCCAAAAATTTTTGTTTAAATTCCAATAATTGGCTGGTTATGATATAACAAAAACATTAAACACGTTTATCTCGAAATTACATTTTTCGACCTGGTTGACACGATTCCTCAAAGACTAATGAACCAATTTCATATTTAAAAATAATAATTTTCGTAATTGTAGTAGCTATCGTTGAAATTTTGATTATTACTATTTTTAAAACTGCTCTAATAAAAAATAAATAGATCTTAAAAATTCAAATGATCGCCATTTTGTGAAAAAAATAAATAAATAAATAAACGGCTACGTGCAATAATAGCTACATATGTATAGATATATTGATAAAAATTTTATTTATTTTTTTCATATAACCCTTCTTGAAATTTCGAGTGAACAAAAATATTTTTTTGGTCATCACATCGAAGCTCATAACTTTGTAAATATTAAATATTTTTCAATAAAAATTTATATTGAATAAGTTGAATATATACTTAATAAAACGTCCTTTACCTGATTCGAAAATAATTAGTTATATCTGTGAAAAAAATTCTCAAACATTGACATTTTTTTGACCCATCACAGTGGCTATCCCCCTTAAAGTAGTCATATGAACACTAGCTGAGTTTAAATCACTATCTATTAATACATTTTCAACTACAAAATCATTTTAATAAAAATTTTATATTATGATAATTAGCTGCTTAACACAAGGAAATGAAGTGTGTTAAGTAAGACCGTGTACGGCATTACTCGCAGTCGGTAAGTTATACAAACCTAAATCTTTTTTCATTAGGTTCAAGCCTATTGCGCTTTGATGAAAAAATTTCAGTCCATGTCAATTTTTTGAAAACAATGTGTTAAATAAACATTAACATGTAAGAATGCTTTGCATTAATATACATAATCGGAGCAGTCTGATAAAAAACAATAGAGAATAATTCAACATCGAAAAATATATAAAGTCAATAAAAAGTCTATCCAAATCTAAAAATACATCAAATTAATCATCTCAACCACATTAATTGTAAAACATCATAAATAAAATACAGTCCACTATATATCAACAAATTATTGTGTTGGAAAATAATACCAGCCCCAACACAATGTTATGATCAGTTTTTCCTCATTTTTGGCCATTTTCTCTATTGAAGCACGATCTGGAAAGTCATCGACATTTTTCAACTCTTTAAACCGATTCACCCACTTCTAAACAAATGCCTTCGACTTTTTAATGTACTTGGCCGACACTGCATAAGACATTTTTGGCCCTTTTGGGTGCGTGCAAAAAAACACGGTTTCAAAACGTTTCGCGTACATGTCACTCAAATCGCGGTTTCTGTGTTTCTCTGACAAAAAATCGGCATAAACTGATATTTTTTTATCAGAGCGCAATTGGTGGGGGTACCCTGAAGATTTAGGTTTGTATAATTTACTGACTGCGAGTAACGTCGTACACGCTCTTACTTAACACACTGTACATATACTATTTTTAATATAATTCGTTTTGAACAAGCTAAAATAATTATTTTATATAAGTTATAGGAAATTAATTTGACTTCATTTCTATTTGCCATATTATATGCATGCGTCTCTCCACTACCTTTTATTGCAAAATTTGATTTTTAAGTTATTAAGATTACATTAAAGAATTTGTAGTCAATAATATATTTGTATACTAATATCGCACAAACAACTCTAAACGAATTTTGATTAACAAATTATTAATCAGCGAATTTTTCTGAATAAGTGAAACCCTGTTCTAGAACAGCCTGTATTTAAAATTATTTTTTGCAAAAACTAAACGATAAAATATTTTGAGATTTATTTTCAATTATATGCTGCTACTACAAAGTATTTTTCGAAATGTTAAATTTCTAATTCTTTTCTGTATGACCCCCTCCGAGAAGTTAAGCTGTATACGCGCCTGATACTATCTGATAAACATAACATTGAACGTTTAAAGGTATTTGCGATTGCATTATTAACTATGCAGTCTACGTACTATTAATGTAATGTTTTCATATTAAACTGGTTAAATTGATCATCTATTTACGTCATATTGTACATTAATGTACATGTTGTTGCATACAAGATAGTGCATAATATGGGGAATACCGCATTAAGTAATTTTTATACGTCAAGTGTTGTCAAAAATGAATTGTACCAACAAGATAAGGATGTTATGGATTTCCGTATCTGAAACCAAAATTATCGGATATCCGAAACTATTTTGACCTCCGAAACTGAAACCGTATCCGAAATAATTATTTTTATTTTCCGATAGTTTCCTATTCATGATTTATTAAATACATATATTTTATAAATAAAAATTGTAAGATTTATGTCCGGTATCATTAAGAAGTTAGCAAAGGCTGAAGCCGAGTAAGCATGCAAAATCGGCCTTTGCATGGATTTGGCTGATTTTTTTTGAAAGTCACATTCTATGTAACATTCCACCTGGCCAAATATTAGCTTCCAAAAATTTGTAGTTTTCGAAAAAAAAATTTATTTTTATTTTCAAAAATCCATAGATACTATTACAAAATTAACACTTCATTTGAGAGTACTTGCTACTAGCAAGTTTGCTAGCTCCGGGCATTAGACTTATACGTGTTTCAATAGCAATGCTGTCAACAGAGTAATACTATTAAAGTTGATTTTACAAATCTCTTTCCAATGCAATGTATAGGTATTTTTTGTCTAGGAAACAAAAAATGCATTAAAAAATAAGATATAAGAATTCAAAGAAATATATTTTATTAGACATTTATAAAAAGCAATACAATAAATACGTATATTTGAATAAATTAAATATACTTAAAATAAAATGTATCAAATCACATTATTTTCTTGTGATTAAAGTGTGTATATTTAGTTTAAGTATCTAGAAACCACAAAAAATATAATAATAATAAATTGTAAAATGTAATATTAAATATAAATTAATAAGTTATTAAATATAAAAGCATTTAAAATATAAAAAAAACGACACAAAAATAAATAATTATTTGCAATTTAGTTTAAGAAAAGTCGATTAAGTCCACTTGCTATTTTTATAAACATTAAAATAGAACATGTTTAATAATGTAATTTTTGTTCAATATTTTATTAACTGGCGAATGCACTAGAAATATTATTTAACTACACTCACCGCTTAATATAACGAAATTCGATATAACGACGGCTTGATATAACGTCATGACCACCGCTTGATTTAGCGACCTTCCCCTATCCCTACCATAATACCACCGACCGCTACATTTCTGCTCGAAATTTAAATTCACCAATTAACGTTAAAGGTAGAGGCCCCCCTCGTCGTCGTTATATCAAGCGGTTGAATTGCCAACACCGTCGTTATATCGTGTGGTGAATGTACCTCTTCATATTGTAAAAATAATCTGCCGTGTGCCACAGGACTTTCTTATACGTAATAATGACAGTGAACAGTGTACGTGATTTTTATTTTAGTGAAGGATATTTCTGACAAACTAATAAAAGATAGAGTAAAATGAATGAGACATAAACTATAGAAATATTATTTTATACATTATGTATCGAACGAATTTTGTTTAACATAATTACTAACAATAAGATGGAAACAGATGTTTAATCATGTAATTTTTTTAATTTTTTGAAATAAGACAAAAATGTTATAAATAAAAAATGTCGAGTATGTTACTATCTATAATTTATTCCCCATACATTTTTTTCCAACACTTATGATTTAGCCAGAAATATTTTTTTTAAATCATTATTTAGAATAATCTATACTGGTTGCTGGGTGCTTTGACCGTACGGATCACGACTAATACCGTCAAGTCGCACGGCGACCACTGCAAACTAAATGAAATAGAGTATACAGTGTTTATTCTCAGTATTACGTATAAGAAAGGCCCATGGTACCTATGGCAAACACGTACAGTCTCTGTAATACGTATAAGAAAGTCCCATGACACTCATGGCAGATATTTCTTCTCTGTTATGAACCATTTGAAATGTACTTAAAATCGAATACTTAGTAAAAAAAAAAAAAATTAAATTTGTTTTTTTCGAAAAAATGAATAGAACATAAATTATAGATAATAATATTACCTACAATTTTCAACTTGGCCATTTTTCTCTAATTCGCACTGTTTCAGTGTAATTCGAAAAATTCAAAAATCGATGTAGGTAAACATCCGTTTCCGGTTGAATGATCGTTTTCAAAAATAGGAGGTTTTCTTCCCAGGCAAAAATCAATCTTAAGTATAAAATTCCACCTTTCTACGATTTGTCGTATTTGAGTTACAGCGTCTACAGACAGACCGACAGACAGACAGACAGACCGACAGACAGACACACAGACATCATGGCGAAAATAGTCAGAATGGATTCAGGGAAGGTCAAAATTAATAATTCCATCAAAATCCGGATTTCGAAAAAAATCGCGTTTACTATACTTACTTATACTATATGTATATTTCATATACATTGGTATAAGAAAGTAAAAATAACTATGGACTTACAAGGAAACCTTTTCAAGTCGAAAATTCGTATTGAATTCAAACTTTGAATATAGTTAGAGGAGGTCAAGGTAAGTGAGAAAAAAGTTATCATAGCTGCGGTAAAACGGTTTAAGAGGGTGAAACACCCATATGAAAATGTGTAAAATAATAATATTTTTTCAAATAACTGAAACTAATGAAAATTTAAAAAATCTACAATACAAATGTTTCATGATTTTTTATACTCTTTCGAATGGCGATAGTTAAAATTGAAATAAATTAAACCGTTAACCCCCACCTCCCACCCACATTCCATAGGTTTAATTTTTTCGAATTTTGACTATCGCCATTCTAAAGAACATAAAAAATCATGAAACTTTTGTATTGTAGATTTTTTAAAATTTTCATTAGTTTCAGAGTTATTTGAAAAAATATGTTTATTTTGCACATTTTCATAGGGGGGTTTCACCCCTTTAAACCGTTTTACCGCAGCTATGATAACTTTTTTCTGACTTACCTTAACCTCCTCTAACTATATACAAAGTTTAAACTCGATACGAATTTTCGACTTGAAAAGGTTCCCTTGTTAATCAGGTTGACTTCGGAATGCCTCAAATAGTATTTTCCGCCTCTGCGAGTTCACTCAGATACCATCTAGTCATAACACTATTAGTCATACTTAAAGCCTTTTTCATTGTAGCTCTTTCTTCTTTTGAACCTTCTGGATATTTATAATTGTTTGTAACATCCTCGAGTTCCCATTTTCCTACTGCTTTGGTGCCTATCCTACTACCGACGATTGATTCACTAACATGATATAATTGAACACCTCGATTTGATTTTAAATACTTCCATGTTACCTTAACAAAGTTGAAAAAAAGTAAATATTATTGCATTATAAATAAATTACCTGACAAATATGAGCTCACAAAAAGGAGTGCAAACTTTCGGTTCTTTAAAGAAGGAGTCGCAATAAGGGGTTAATTTGATGCTTGCACTAAACATTTTAGTTATGAAGTTTTCAAAATGTATACAGTAAAAATAGTCAAAAATTTCCAAAGTAAACACAAAAATTTATTCCTCAACGAAATTTGGTACATACGTAGTTTTATACATAAACATTAAGAAACCGTTGAGCGTAGTCGACTAAGGGGTGCAGTGGTAGTTTGGTAGGGGGTGAAAGGGTTGATATTTAAAAAAATATTAGGCTATATAGACACAATACTATCGTACAGTCAAAAGTAAAAGTTCATTTTAAAGAGTATAGTATTTGGTAGCATTAACAAATATTTTTGAAAAAATTGCATACATATACCGGGTGTCCCAGATAACTTTTCCAGCATGGGGATCTCAGTATCTATAAGAGATACAGGTTTGGTTAAATGAGATCAATTATATGTATGAAAGGGGTGAGTATTATTACACCAAAAAATATTAATAATTCTATGTGGTTTAGGCGGTATACCCAAAAAACTGAAAATTCGGAATTTCTTTAAATGGCTATAACTTTTTTGTTCATGTAGATAGATACTTTTTGTTTGCATTTTCTTAAAGCACTTTTTTTTTGTAAAATTGATTGGTGTATTTAGAATTTTTATATTACTTTTAGTTTCCGAGATACAAGCTCTAACTTTAGTTTTTCTTATGGGCCACTAAGTTGACTATATCATATTTGAACGTGTTTTTTACTTTGCTTTACAACGATACGTCACTTGCCATATTTATTATCGAAAAAAAGTCGAAATACTAAATATCAGTGATATTTATGAAGTATTTTATTACAAACTTTTAAGTGAGCCATGAAAAACAAAAATTGTAAACAAAAATCACAATAACAACAATCAAAATAACAAATGAATATTTGAAACAATGAACTATTTGAAAAAATATATTATAATTTTTTTTTCGATAATAAATATGAGACACATCGTTGCAAAGTAGAGTAAAAAACACGTTCAAATATGTCATAGCCAACTTAGCGGCCCATAAGAAAAACTGAATTTAGGTCTCGTATCTCGGAAACTAAAAGTGATAGTTAAAATCTAAATACACCAATCAATTCTACACAAAAAAGTGCTTTAAGAAACCACAAACAAAAAGTACCTATCTACTTTAACAAAAAAGTTATAGCCATTTAAAGAAATTCCGAATTTTCAGTTTTTTGGGTATACCGCTTAAACCACATAGAATTATGAATATTTTTTTATGTAATAATACTCACCCCATTCATACATATAATTCATCTCATTTAACCAAACATGTATCTCTTATAGATACTGAGATCCCCATGCTGGAAAAGTTATCTGGGACATCCGGTATTACTGTGTATTTATAAATATGGCAAAAATTGTCATTTAAAATTTTTTTAGGTTAATATATTTCGAAAATCTAACGTGATGGAGCAATTTAGACAATAGAAATCGGCATCAATAATAATACAGGAGAGTAAATATGTGTATGTTTCTAAAATAATATTAAATACCCTATATACCGTAGTTGGTATTAAATATTTGGACAAATATGGAATAATTAATTCAAGCACTTACTAAAAAAAATATTATTGATATTTTTAATAAAAATGTATAAGAATGGAAATAATTTTAATAAATAATTAGTTACCTCATCGGCATTAACTTCAGCATAATACTGCCTTGTATCAAATACAACTTGTAACTCTGCAAGTTTTATAGCCAGAACTGGAGCTGGACCACACCTAAACACACGATCACTCCTCTCTTGAGGAGTTGCATCGATTGCTTGCCAACCGTTATACTTTTGTTTTAAATCAGGCCGTTTCATCCATACTTCATTCCATACGTGGTAGTTCCAGATATAGTCATTGATAGTATCATTACCAACTGCAATATTCATATCATTCCCGTCTTCATCCAGAAATGTGTCGATTGTTAACGAACCGTCTGAATCATGTCCTGAAGCTAAATTTGTTATATTTCTTGCCGGGATTCCAAAAGCTCTGCAAACTGAAATAAAAATATGAATTGTTACAATATTGTAGGCCCAGTGGCGTAACTATTAAAATGGGGGACCCAGACAATTTTTCAGAACGGGGCTCTTGCTAGGAAATTTGTTTTACATTATTTCATCTCCCCCCTCCACAATAATATTTATTGCTTAGAATTTTGAAGGGATGTATTGGTTATGGAGAAAATATTTAGATGGTACAAAACTAAAATGAAAAACAGTCAATAACATGCCAAATTTTCAAGTTTTCGTGATTATGATAATTAATTTTAGAATTTTAAAATAAAATAAAAATGTAAAAATACGAAAGCCAGATGAAATATTAGCCCAGGAAATAAAGGTTTTTACTAAAAAAAAATTCCGACCAAGTTGGATTTTGGTGGAGACTTTTATTTTGATGTCCTAAGCATACCCTAAATCAGTGGTTTCCAAACTTTATGTAAGTACGCCTCCCTTTAAAAAAATTAATCTCTGGCGCCTCCCCTCCCCTCTTTTTTTCATAAAATTTTACAGACATATTTTAAATAGGTATAAAATATATTTTTTTTCGTATAAAATTTATTTTTAATGCGATTAATATGCTTGTTTATTAGCACAAACTTCATTAAAATTAGGTCTTATTAAGGGGAGTGATTTCACTCTGAATTTTTTTATGATAATTCTATCAGTTTTGCTTTTTCAATAATAGTTGTCAGTCAAAAAACTACACAGCAACGTCCCTTTCAAAAACAGATAGTATGTATATGTAATATGTATACAAAAATAATGTTATAAAAGTTTATTTATAATTATATATTTTTTTATTTATGCACCTTAATGTGATATGAAAATAAAATTTATATTAAACTTTTCGCGCCTCCCTTTGCACTTGTCCGCGCCTCCCCAAGGAGGCGCGCCTCCCAGTTTGGAAATCACTGCCCTAAATAGTACCCTTAATTTGGTTGTGGGTTTTTGTTTTTTAGGAGGTAAAGGGGGCTAATTCTAGTTTTTCGCAAATATCTCAAAAATGATAAATTTTTCGAGAAAAATTGTTATGAACAAAATTGTAGCCAATAAAATTCTACACAAAAAAGGTGTTTATATTTTTTTCGTATAATCAATAATTTTTAAGTAAACTGTTAACCCAGTCAAGGGTGCAGTGAAGAGTGCCAAAATTTGAACTTTTAGGGGCAAACAATTTTATGGTTGATTATTATAGATTTTGGGGCGTAGAATTACAAAAAAATAATAACCCGGACTAGCGAAAAGTACTGCAACATCCTTAAAAAAGGGGTTGAAGTGTGAAAATCCCGTTTTCAAGATTTTTTCAATCTTTCTCAAAATCTAAATCGATGACGGGGTGTTTTTATGGTTGATATTCGTTGGGAACACTTAGACGAATCGATTGGGACCACAAATTTTGAATTTGACAGAAAAATACTCTTTCTAGAGGGTTTAAAAAAACGTAAAAATGTTTATTTCGAGGAAAATAATTTAAAAATTAATAATTTTTGTTCAAATCAAAATTGGTCTCAATTTGTTCCTGAAGTTCTAAAAAATACTGATCAACCATAATTTTAAAAAATATTAATATTTTAATCAATGGAAATCGATAAAAAAATACGTTAAGTACCTACCCTTAAACATTAGCGATTTTCATTGGTTAAAATATTAATATTTTTTAAAATTATGGTTGATCAGTATTCTTTAGAACTTCATGAACAATTTGAGACCAATTTTGATTTGAACAAAAATTATTAATTTTTAAATTATTTTCCTCGAAATAAACATTTTTACGTTTTTTTTAACCCTCTAGAAAGAGTATTTTTCTGTCAAATTCAATATTTGTGGTCCCAATCGATTCGTCTAATTGTAAGTGTCTTCAATAAATATCAACCATAAAAACACCTCGTCATCGATTTAGATTTTGAGAAAAATTGAAAAAAATCTTGAAAACGAGGTAGAAGTAGCCCCCCTTTACCCCCTAATTTAAGGGCACTTTTTAGGGTATTTTCAGGACATCAAAATAAAAGTCTCTACCAAAATCCAGCTTGGTCGGTTTTTGAGTAATTGGGTATTAAAAATAGAGTTTTTAACACACGATAAATGAGAGAACTTGCCGAGATGAGAATTGTGATTGAAAATTGGGTTGCAACTACTAAAAGGTTGAAAAACGCTGACTTAAGTAAAAAAATATAAGTATAACTCACCTGTTGTAAGTACTCCCGAGTACACCCAGCATTGTCCATACTTAACTGGCTTCTTATTACCGTAATACTGTTGAAGAATCTTCACACTGCTACTCCATTCTGAAGGTGCAACATTATCTGCAATAACAGTATTCCAATTTCCAACAATAACCCCATTATCATCATTAGAATTGACCGCAGCCGAAAGTTCTCTGACAATTTTCACCATATCACTGCTTTTTACACCTCTGACTGTATTCAAAAGGTAGAAACAACAATCTAGTATATCGATTTCAAACTGGCCAAATTCCCATTTAAGTGAATCAAAAAAGTTTGATAAGAAAAGACAACCATGGTCTTCCATAACATATTCTTGTATTTTACTGTAGTCGTCTAAGTATACTTGGTCTTTTGGATTCCATGGGTTACAAATTATGTATAGTTTCATTGGTACTTTGTAATATTCAGGTTGGTTGTTTTGAGTACGTATTTCGATGGTGAGGGATAGTCTATATAAAGAACTGTTGGCTGGAATGTTAAGCCAAGCTTTCACAACACCGTTTTTATTTTCATTCGCGTAGCAAATCCATTCTTCGTCGTTAGAATAATATTTGTGTAATAGTTTTATTTTCTGGATTTTGGATTCGTATTTTGGTGCATCTGTAAAAGATATTTATTAATGTTTCGTCTATGTATTTCAGATGCAAAAAATTAAGGCTAGTAAACAACTTAGCAAAATTTTAATATCAATAGTACACCTAGGATAGTGAGGGGCAACCTATGACACGCCAAGACATTTTGGGTGGCACGCTTCACAATGAAGTAATTAATGTAAATCATTCTTTGTTTTTTCCAGTTCAATAATAAAACTAAAATAGTATAAAAAAATAACTATATTATTGATTTTCCCAGATATGACACGGCACCCTAGTTAAGCTAGTTTTTTTCAGAATTCTGATACGCTGAGCTAAAAAGGTTTCCCATCACTGACATAGGACAACACGTGAAAGTTTATAAAAAAATGTAACATATAATTTTTAAATTTTCGTTCATAACAAATCGAAAAGTTTCTAATTAACGTTAAAAAAAATTCAGTATACGTTTCTGAAGATAGATGAATTTTTTCAGAATTTTTGGTTAATATTTAAATTGTTTATTTCAGTTGTTTATTAAGCCAGCGCGCTCGATCTATGTATTTCTCAAGTCGCGCGAAAAACACTTCACATTTTGATGCAGGAAGTCGAGCGTCTTTTACGCCTAAACTAAAAAAGTTAGACATATGCTTTCGCTGACTTTTTGATAGGAAATTTTGAGATTCACAGGAAAGATTCTGAGACATTTTTCCGTATATTGCTTAGTTCTCACTACGTAAGCCTTAACAAGTAAAAAAAATGTTATTTTTGAACTTTGGCAATTGTTTAAACAATTGCGTAATGTTTCATGTATCCATAAATGTTTATGGCCCAATGAACAAATCTGCACCAACCGAATATTTTTCATAACCTTACTGGTCTAATAGTTAATATTAAAAAAAAAAAAAAAACTTACCAATATCGGTCAAATGAAATTTCACTTCATCTATTTTATGATCAAAGTTTCTATTGAAATTAAGATGCATTACAACGACTTCACCTCGTCGTAGAACCAGACTAGGGTCACTAGATCTTTTCATCAACTCATAGTCAGAGGTATGGTGATTCGTTCCATTCTTTTTGATGCAAAAGTCGATCATTTCCAAAGATAATTCATCCGAAGACGTTGCTACTTTATTCGAAAAACATTTTGATCCTTTTTGCTCCATTTTGTGAGTGACGTGTGAAACTATAAAATAATATTATTATAATTTATAATACAGGCTGGCCCAAGTAAAACGAAACGGGCGCGCTTTTGGCCATTTAAAATAAGATTTTGAAAAAAGCTTGAACACGTTAATTTTGCTTCCAAGGGAGACATCTTTTGCTATAAATTTTTTTGCAAGAATCTTTTCAACCCTCAGCGCAATGAGCACAACCCTTGAAATTTTAGATAGCATGATAGGGCAAGTAATACCTTATTTGAAAGGTTTTATCATTCTAAATACGGTGCTTTTCGGTTTTTTCAAATCAGTTTAGTTTTAGTCAAATTATTTACATTTAAAATTCCATAAATGCCTTGATTTTTTGATCAAAAAACAAATATTTACAACTAAAAGTCAAAACAAAGAAGGCTTATTTGCTTATAAAATAATTCAAAAACATCCAATTTGGACATTTATTGAATTAATTAAAGTTTTGAATTAAATAATTTAAAAAAAAAATACCAACATCCAAAATTTTAATTAATTCAATAAATGTCCAAATTGGATGTTTTTGAATTATTTGATAAGAAAATAAGCCTACTTTGTTTTGACTTTTAGTTGTAAATATTTGTTTTTTGATCAAAAAATTAATGCATTTATTATGAATTTCAAATGTAAAAAACTTGACTAAAACTAAACTAATTTGAAAAAACCAAAAAGCATCGATAAAACCTTTCAATAAAGTATCACTTGCCCTATCATCTTATCTAAAATTTTAAGGGTTGTGTTCATAGCGTTGAGAATTGAAAAGATTTTTGCAAAAATTTTATAGCAAAAGATGCCCCCCTTGGAAGCAAAATCGACGTGTTCGAGCTTTTTTTCAAAATCTTATTTTAAATGACAAAAAGCGCGCCCGTTTCGTTTTACTTGGGCCACCCTGTATATGATTAATTATTATACACTTTAAATCGAAATTAGTTTTTTGTTCGAAATTATTAAAAATAAATAATTTAGTTACTTACAGACTGAATTGTTTGCCATTTTGTTTGATGTGGAATATATTCTTCAGCACTACAAATTAAGTTTGATGAAGTGATTAAAAATACACCTCTTTTTATAGTAGTAATTCAACCACAATAATTTACGTTAGTAAATTTTTCTAAAATGTAATGAAATGTTATCTTTATGAAATAGTTTAAAGATAATTGCAAATTACAAATTGTAATTAATTATTAATTAAAATAGTGTTGATTAATAAATATTTTGTAATTAATTTATTGGCTTTTACGTAGTTTATTACAGTTTCTAGATTTACCTAAGTTTTTAGGTCACTGGTTTTTTGTAAATATTTCATCATTTAATGCAACAGGACCCCTAGCTAAAAACTTGTAAGAATTTATTAAGGTATCAATGTTATACCAGAAAAAAAATGTTATAGAAAGTATTTATTATATTAATGACGAATTTTTAATATCTGTTTGTTAGTAGAACATACATTATAATATCCTGTTCGCGCAACCACCGCGGTAAGCGATTTTTATTTGATAAAAAGAAATAAAATACAGGTTGTTCAAGATAAGCGTGCAATGCATGGGGATATCCTAAACGGTAAGAGATACAGATGTAGTTAAATGAGATGAATTATTTGTAAGAAAGGGGTGAGTATTACAACATCAAAAAATATTAATAATTTTATGTGGTTCAGACGGTATACCCAAAAAACTGAAAATTCAGAATTTCTTTAAATGACTATAACTTTTTTGGCAAAGTAGATAGGTACTTTTTGTTTGCGGTTTATTAAAGCACTTTTTTGAGTAGAATTGTTTGGTGTATTTAGAATTTTTATATCACTTTTAGTTTCCGAGTTACAAGCCCTAACTTTAGTTTTTCTTATGGGCCGCCAAGTTGGCTATATCATATTCGAACGAGCTTTTTACTTTACTTTACAATGATATGTCACATGTCATACTTATTATTAAAAAAAAGTAAAAACCTTTTTTTTGTAATAGTTTGTTTTTAAATATGCATTTGTTATTTTCATTGTTGTTATTGCGATTTTTGTTTAACAATTTTTGTTTTTCATGGCTTACTTAAATGTTTGTAATAAAATACTTCATAAATATCACCAATATTTAGTACTTCGACTTATTTTCTATAATAACTACATATGTCATGTGATACATCGTTGTAAAGTAGAGTAAATAACACGTTCAAATATGATATAGCCAACTTGGCGGCCCATAAGAAAAACTAAAGTTAGGACTTGTAACTCGGAAACTAAAAGTGATATAAAAATTCTAAATACACCAAATTCTACTCAAAAAAGTGCTTTAAGAAACCGCAAACAAAAAGTAACTATCTACTTTGCCAAAAAAGTTATAGTCATTTAAAGAAATTCTGAATTTTCAGTTTTTTGGGTATACCGTCTGAACCACATAAAATTATTAATATTTTTTGATGTTGTAATACTCACCCCTTTCTTACAAATAATTCATCTTATTTAACCACATTTGTATCTCTTACCGTTTATGATATCCCCATGCATTGTACGCTTATCTTGGACATCCTGAATGTGTCAAAAAAAGTTAGGTCTGAAATTTTTTAAATTTTTTATTGATTATTGACTTTTTACTCTACATAATAAACAAAAAAATAAAATAAAATAAAGTTCCATACCTATCGGGATTCGAACTCGGGATCCTTAGTTTACAATCGGTTAATTTTAATTTATTCAGTGACTGGATTAATTTTAGGGAACATCTATTAAGGGGGTAAGCCACTGTGATGGAAAATCGATTTTTTATGCATTTTTATAAAGTATACATCTTCTAAAACAGAGGTTCCCAAAGTGGTCCCTACGGACCCCAAGGGGTCTCTGGCATCGTTCAGGGGGTCCGTGGAAAATTAAAATCGATTTGGGGGTCCCTGAACAACGTCAGGGGGTTCGCGCACATTTTTATTAATATGGAAGTTAAAATAAATAACAATGAATAAATTATTAGCGATTTTTACGTCCTAAGTAAAATATAAATATAGACAGGTGCATAAAATATAAGTAATAACAGGCATCGCAGTGAGTCGAGTTTGAGATTTAAAAACATAACATCCTATCAGGTTCATCCAAGTCATTATTTTTTTTTTGTATTTTAAAACAAAAGTTATAATTTCAATAAATACTTCCTCAACAAAATGTTTTATTTATATTTTATTTTTACATCACCATTTACCATTCAAGACATCAAAGTTAGATTTTTAATTTTTCTATTATTCATTTATGTAGTTTTTCACCCAGGGTCCGTGGGAAAGTTTTGACTATGAAAGGGGGTCCGTGGGCAAGTTTTGACTATGAAAAGGGGTCCGTGGGCCAAAAGAGTTTGGGAACCACTGTTCTAAAATATGTTAAAAATATAAGTTAAATTTCCAGATAGTGAAGCTGGTTATTACCCTCAGAACTCGTTGTTCTCGAAATGACTTTTTTCGACCTTTTTTCAGCAATTCTTCAAAGACTAGTGAACCGATATAAAATTATTTATTTTCAAATCGTAATTGCAGAAGCTAAATTTGTGCGTAGCCGATTTTTGAAATTTTGATAGTTACTATTTTTTAAAGTTCTTAAAAATGAACAATAAAAATTCAATTGAAAAAAATTCAAACCAGCAACATTTTGTGAAAAAATAAAATAAAACGGCTACGCACAACCATAGAATAGCTACATTCATGTAAATAAATTTTGATAATTTTTTTTTTTGACAATCCATCCTGACAGTGGATATGGAGAGACATATCAATCATATCATTTGGTCGTCACATCGAGGCTTATAACTGCAAATTTTTATTTTTTTCTTATACCTATGTAGGTATACGAAATATACATATAGTATAAGTATCTAAGTATAGTAAACGCGATTTTTTTCGAAATCCGGATTTTGATGGAATTATCAATTTTGACCTTCCCTGATTCTATTCTGACTATTTTCGCCATGATGTCTGTGTGTCTGTCGGTCTGTAGACGCTGTAACTCAAATACGACAAATCGTACGAAGGTGAAATTTTATACATAAGATTGACTTTGTCTGGGAAGAAAACCTCTTATTTTTGAAAACGATCTTTCAACCGGAAACGGATGTTCACCTACATTGAATTTTTCGAATTACATTGAAACAGTGCGAATTAGAGAAAAATGGCCAAGTTGAAAATTGTAGGTAATATTATTATCTATAATTTATGTTGTATTATTTTTTCGAAAAAACAAATTTAATTTTTTTTTTACCAAGTATTCGTTTTTAAGAACATTTCATAACAGAGAAGAATAGCGAGAAAGAAAGAATGTATCGTTGTGGCGCTTTCTCTCTCGGGGACTCCAGGATTTGTATACTTTGTAATAATGTATAATATGTATATTTTGTATATTATGTTAACATAACGGTATGCTAAATTTCAACAGAATTGGTATAGTAAAAATCGACATTCATAAAATATAGCAGTGCATTTACTATCTTTTCACATACCGATATAGTAATTTTTGATACTGTTACCTATTAATTTTTCACAGAATGACATTTCGTCCCCACGTTAACATGTTTTTTATGTTAAAAATTAACAGTAAATTTTTTCAGTCTACCATTAAATTATTTTAAAAATAAAAATTCTATTGGGTCTGGGAGACTTATCGTTACCACTGCTGGGTTAATTTGTCGAGTTCTTGGGACAAATTATTTTATGTATCTATACTACATATTTTTATCTATAAATTGAATTTATACATGGTTGGGTAAATATATGTTTACAACATTTAATTTTATCGTAGAAATATGTACGTAGTATTTATTTCAAATAACCGTATTTAATTTTTACGTTGATAACTCAGAATTAATTATTATTTTTAGTTACTATAATGCTAATTATAAACAATTGATCGGAAATTGAAAAATAGTTTTAAAGTAATAATGCTATTAATAACAATTTATTAAGAATTGGTCATCATTGAAGAAATAAAGACATTTAAAAAATAATTCATTTTACTATCGCAAGCATTTTTTACATTAAGATGGTAGTTATAAACTTTAAAATTACTATGAACTACACTCAGCGTTCTATAGGACGACCATCCACTACACGACCGTTCCGTTATACAATGTTATAACAGTTCTATAGGACGTATTTCCCCAACCCCAACCATAATACCACTGTGACTGCTATATTTCAACGCGAAATTTAAATTAACAAATTGACGTTCAAGTCTTCTATATAGATTTTACACACAAAACTTGTGTTTTGGTGTGACTCAATGTGGAAAAAAATGAAATTTAATACAAATTTTCGTTGAAATTGAAATATAATAAATAGTATAAAAAAAAATGTGTAAGGTACATTTTATTTAAAATTTGATAATTTGAAAACGATTGAAAAAGGAAATAACAAAAATAAATTATTGGCATATGATTTTATAGAAATCTATACATTTTTTTTTTGTTAGGTTAGGTTAAGTTACGTTTACCTTTTTAGCAAAAATAATCGAAAAATGATATGACCGCAATCAGGACGACCGCAATCAGGAGATAACCATGGTAAATACATGCTGGGTTCAATAACTCTGTAGTTATTTATATTATAAAATAAAACTTTTAAAAAAATATATAGCACCGTTTTCAAAAAAAACGCTCAAACACTAATGTCCGGTATTATAAACGACCTAGCAAATTTGCTAGGTAGCAAGCACTCTCAAATGAGATATCAAACTTATATGACAGTTCTCAGTAAGTTGGTTTTTACCGTTTTTTACGCAAGGTTAGTAAATGCACTTTAGTAAATATACTTTACATACCTTTTTTGCTTCTTATGTATGAAACTATCTATCTAAAACGGTAAAAACCAACTTACAGATAACTGTCATATAAGTTTGATACCCCATTTGAGAGTGCTTGCAGGCTTGCAAATTTGTTAGGTGGTTTATAATACCGGACATGAAAAGTTTATAATTATTAAATTTTGAGGTCGATTTTATCTTTCTATTTCTTAAAAAAAAATTATTGGCTTATTGTTAGCATCAACCTCAAACACCGTTAAATTTAATAATTATAAACTTTTCAGTGTTTTAAGTTGTTTTTTTTTTGTTTTATTGTTTTTTCTTAAAAATTTTGCCATGAATCACTTGCCACTTTTCTAATAATATTTTTATTACAAAACATATCACTATATAAACATTTTAAAATATTTTAATCCATTTAGTCTACAATATATACACTATGATTTACTAATAATTACATTTGAAATCGTTAGAACTTTAGGAACAATTTGAGACCAATTTCGATGTGAGCAATAAATTATTAATTTTTAAATTATTTTCCTCGGAATAAAATTTTTTACGTTTTTTTAAACCCTCTAGAAAGAGTATTTTTCTGTCAAATTCAGTATATGTGGTCCCAATCGATTCGTCTAAGTGTCCCCAACAAATATCAACCATAAAAATACCCCGTTATCGATTTAGATTTTGATAAAAATTGAAAAAAAAATCTTGAAAACGGGGTTTTCATCCTTCAACCCCATTTTTAAGGGTGTTGCACTACTTTTCGCTAGTCCGGGTTATTTTTTTTTTTCAAATTTTTACGCCCCAAAATCTATAATAATCAACCATAAAATTGCTTGCCCCTAAAAATTCGGATTTTGGCACTCTTCACTGCACCCTTGACTGAGTTACATAAAAAGCATTGATTATATAAAAAAAGTATAAATACTTTTTTGTGTAGAATTTTATAAGCTACAATTTTCTTCATAACAATTTTCCTCAAAAAACTGATCATTTTTGAGATATATGTAAAAAACTAGAATTTGCCCCCCTTTACATCCTAAAAAAGAAAAACCCGTCGCCCAAATTAAGAGTACTTTTTAGGGTATGTTTAGGAAATCAAAAAAAAAGTCTCCACCAAAGTAAAGATTGGTCGGAATTTTTTCTTACAATTAGTAAAAACGTTTATTTCCTAGGCTAAGAGTCGCCAACTGTGTTACAATACGTTGAAGTATCACTGCTCTAAATTCCATAACAAATCTATATCACAGAATTAACACCTCATTTGAGAGTGCTTGCTAACTAGCAAGTTTGCTAACTCCGGACATTAGACTTATACGTGTTTCAATAGCAATGCTATCATCGTCAGAGTAATACTATAGTTGATTTTATAAATCTATTTCCAATGTATATTGGTATTTTTTGTCTAGGTAACACAAAATGCATTTAAAAAATAAGATATAATAATTCAAATAAATATAGTTTATTAGACATTTAAAAAAAGCATTACAATAAATAGGTTTATACATAATATATTTGAATAAATTAAATAGAGGAGAGTAACCAAATATGGGCTACCATTTTGTTTTTGCCTCAAAAATAAAAAACTATTAAAAAATTAACTATTCAGTGACGTCAAAATAATCACACATATATTTTAAAGAGCTAAGTAACAATCTTATGTTCTTAATATTATAATATATTATTAAATTGAGCATTAAACAAAATATCAAAATAGACGCTAAATATGGAACAGGTACTCAAATATGGGCTACAAATAGAAACTTATAATATCATGTACGATAATAACAATTATAAATATTTATCTTATAAGAGATCAAATTACTTTGGTAGATGGAAGAAATCACATAATTTACTTATAAAAACCACATATCCAGGTGCCAAACTCTGGCCCAGCACAGTCATTATGTGCCCAGAGCTTACACATTAAACATCTGACCCACAGTTCTCCTGCTGCGTTTTCGAAAAAAAGTTCCTGACAAAACATACACGCTGCATCGACAGTGTCAGGAGCCTCTCTTCCTATAGGGGCATCTGGTTCACTATCTGAATCAAAATTGGATATCTTCTTCACCTTCACTTTCGTCCCTGGTCTTGGCTTTCTTATTTCCTATACTTCTTTTCTTTTGCTTGGGTTTCTTATCTTTTGTTTTATTTTCTTTTCAATTTTCTTCTTATTTGTTTCAATAAGGTCATTTTTATATGGAGACGAAGTTATAACCGAGGCCACAGCAGCTTTTCTACCTCTATTATTCAGGACCATAGTCATAGCCCATATTCGAAATTCTTTACTAAAATCAACTTGATCGTGTATTTTACAAGAAAAAATGACATAAAAATAAATAATTATTTGCAATTTAGTTTTAAAAAACTCGACCAAGTCCACTTTCCATTTTTAAAAACATTAAAATAAAACATACCTACATAATTATTAATATTTTATTAACTTGCGAACACACTAGAAAAATTATTTAACTAGCCTCACCGCTTAATCTAACGACCGCTTGATACAACAACATGACCACCGTTTGTTTTAGCAACCTTCCCCTATCCCCACCATAATAACACCGACCGCTACATTTCTGCTCGACATTTAAATTCACCAATTAACGTTAAAGGTAGAGGCCCCTCTCGCCGTCGAAATATCAAGCGGTTGAATTACCAACGCAGTCGTTATATCGAGCGGTGAGTGTACCCCTTCATATTATAAAAAAATAACTATGGAGTTAATCAGGTTGACTTCCGAACGCCTCACCAAATAGTATTTTCCGCCTCTGCGAATTCACTCAGATACAATCTAGTCATGGCACTATTGGTCAAACTCAAAGCCTTTTTCATTGTAGCTCTTTCTTCTTTTGAACCTTCTGGATATTTATAATTGTATGTAACATCCTCGAGTTCCCATTTTCCCACTGCTTTGGTGCCTATCCTACTACCAACGATTGATTCATTAACTTTATATAGTTGAACATCTCGATTTGATTTTGAATACTTCCATGTGACCTTAAAAATGTTTAAAAAAACAGTGAATATTATTGTATTGTATTCTATACAGTGCCAAAAGTTCTGGCCCTAATAACACTATGCAACAAAAAAAATACTTTTGTGATGTCACAGAGATCTGAATAGGAAATTTAGGAGGCTTTTGGCATGCCGAAACCGAATTTGTTGCGCAATTGGTTTCATCACGTCACGGTTTTGAGATATTCTAACCTAAAAGTCCCAAAAATGACTATATTGGCAATGCTTAAGAGTTTATTATCAAGTAGGTAATTTTTTTCTAAAGTTTTCGGTCACGGTAACAAATAGTATTATCTTTCCTCTTTAAAATGAGTTTTAACTTTTTACTGTACGATTTTTTTAGCCGAGATGTACTATAGTTTGAAGATATGATATTTTTGTTAATAGAGTGTAGTATAGTAGACACAATCAACCTTACTACATATATCTTCAAAGTAGTATATTTCGGTAAAAGAAAAGTCGCACAGTAAAATGTAAAAAATCATTTTAAAGAGAAAAGTAGTACTATTCGAAATTATGAAATAAAACTTCAGAAAAAAATGACCTACTTATTGTTAGTAATAAATTCCCCAACATTGCCAAAATCGTCATTTTTGGGACTCTTAGGTTCGGATATTTCAAAAACCTGACGTGATGGAACCATTTGGGCAATGAATTCGTTTTCGGCATGACAAATACCTTCTAAATCACCTATTCAAAATTCTGTGAATTCTTTTTGTTGCATAGTGTCAACCTAAATACCTTTAAAATGGTTTAAAATATAGGATTGAAAATAGGGATACAATGGGATCACAAAATCTATTCCTTAACCACAAAAACACACAACTGATCACCCCGGGGGGGCGGGGGGAAGGAAGGAGCTCAAAAATCATAAATGGTATATAGGGTTGAGTAAAGATTCGTTCGAAAGGCAAAAACAACGCGGCATCGCCGAGGTCTCTACGATTTTTTTAAAGAATTATGATTATTTGAACATTTCTATTGAGATTAGGTTAAATGAATTTTATAAAATGTTCTAAAATAAAAAAAAGTAAAAATGGATCTAGTTGAAAAACTGACGTTTATTTCTACTTTTTTTCATTTTTGAAAATTCATTTAACCTAATCTCAATAGATATGTTCAAATGATCATAACTCTTAAAAAAAGAAAAATCGTAGATACCTCGATGACCCTACTTTGTTTTTATCCTGGAAAACCCTTTCGAATGAACCCTGACAGAAACCTACGTAATACTAAAAATATTTTAATATTTCTTGGCTTCCCCCCCCCCGGAGTGTCCAGTGGGTGTTTTTGTGGTTAAATAATAGACTTTGTAATCTTCTTGTATTCCTATAAATTTCAATCCTATATTCTTAAGTTATTTAGGTGGCCCGGAACTTTTGGAAGGCACTGTATATAAAAATATATAATTTGATGATGTTAGGCTTATAAACTCGGGAATTACTAAACCGATTTTAATACGGTTTTCACTAATAGTAACATGAGTTTTCTTTGCAGTATCTAATGAAAACCTAAGATTTAACATCAAAATACTAAAAAAATTTATCAAGTCGTGTTTTGTTTACAGCATTGAACAAATATTGAATAATCAAATACTTTTAAAAAAATCACTAACTGATATTTCTTAATAAAAACGGGCAAGTACGTTTTGGGCACGCACATGATAGGGTTCCGTAGTCATTCTCACTACGATTTATAAAAAGTATTTTTCAAAATTTTCGTGACTGAAGGGTTAAAATCAAAAAGTCATTTGACTTTTATTATTGCATTTTAGGAGACCTATCAAATGACACCCCACTCAATGGGGTAAATGAAAAAAAATGAGAGTTCACTTTTCAATCTATGAAAAGGGGGTCCAAAATATTTTTGACAATGTTCGTTATAATTTTCAGTGAAAGTACTAATTAAAAGTTACATTCTGAATTTTTTTCAGATTTTTTGAATCGATCGTTTAGAAAATAGAGGGTGGGGGGACGCTCTGACAGCGACATTAAAAAGCAAATATATCGCGACCGAAGGGTTAAAATCAAAAAGTTATTTGACGTTTTTTATTGCATTTTACGAGACCTATTAAATCACACCCCACTCAATAGGGTAAGTGGGAAAAAAAATGTAAGTTCAATTTTCAGTCTATGAAAGGGGGGTCCAAAATATTTTTGACAATGTTCGTTATATTGATATTTCTTAATAAAAATGTTTAATAATGAAAAGGATTTTATTTGTAAATTTGTTAGGTAAATGGTAATAAATAAATAAATACAGGCTGATTCATATCAGGTGGAACAAACTTGAACAGTTGATCGAGAAAAATATTTCAAGCAAAAAAGTTCATATGAACATGTGTCCGGAAAATCTTCGTGAAGGATCTACAGACTCGCAAAGATTATGCCTAAAATTAGTTTTTATTTAATATCTGGAGAACCCAGACTTCATACATCCCTGGTTTAAATAATCATTGTTTGATATTGGAAATCGATTACACGTATTAATACGAATCTGGATACCAATTTTCATACTGTATCACAATGGGTTCTCCAGATATTACATAAAAACTAATTTTAGGCATAATCTTTGCGAGTCTGTAGCTCCTTCACGAAGAATTTTCGGACACATGTTCATATGAACTTTTTTGCTTGAAATATTTTTCTCGATCAACTGTTTGTTCCACCTGATATGACTCATCCTGTATAATAAATAATTAGTTACCTCATCGGCATTAACTTCAGCATAATACTGCCTTGTATCAAAATCAACTTGAAAATCTGCATGTTTTATAGCCAGAACTGGAGCTGGACCACACCTAAACACACGATTACTCCTCTCTTGAGGAGTGGCGTCGATTGCTTGCCAACCGTTATACATCTGGTCTAAATCAGGCCGTTTCATCCATACTTCGTTCCATACGTGGTAGTTCCAGATATAGTCACTGACTGAATTATTCATATCATTCCCGTTTTCATCCAGAAATTTGTCGATTGTTAGTGAACCGTCTGAATCATGTCCTGAAGCTAAATTTGTTATATTTCTTGTCGGGATTCCAAAAGCTCTGCAAACTGAAATGAAACAATTGATTATTACAAGACTGTAGGCTCTATTTAACGGGTCTTATATGTTTCAAAATTATTTATTCTGATAATATGGAAATGGGACGATGAGAATTGTGATTGAAAATTGGATCGCTACTACTAAATGGTTGCGAAACGCTTACTTAAGTAAAAAAATAAAAGTATAACTCACCTGTTGTTAGTACTCCCGAATACACCCAGCATTGTCCATACTTAACTGGCTTCTTATTACCGTAATACTGTTGAAGAATCTTCACACTGCCATTCCATTCTAAAGGTGCAACGTTATCCGTAATATTTTTCCATTTTCCAACAATAACCCCATTATCATCATTAGAATTGACCGCAGCCGAAAGTTCTCTCACAATTTTCACCATATTATTTTTAGAACTACTTTTTACACCTCTGACTGTTTTCAGAAGGTAGAAACAGCAATCTAGTATATCGATTTCAAACTGGCCGAATTTCCATTTAAGTGAATTAAACGAATCAGAATAGTTTGATAATAAAAGACAACCGTGATCTTCCATGACATATTCTTGTCTTTTGCTGTAGTCGTCTAAGTATACTTGATCTTTTGGGTTCCATGGGTTGCAAATTATATACATTTTCATTGGTACTTTGTAATATTCAGGTTGGTTGTTTTGAGTACGTATTTCGATGGTGAGGGATAGTCTATATAAAGCACTGTTGACTGGAGTGTTAAGCCAAACTTTCACAACGCCGTTTTTATTTTCATTCACGTAGCAAGTCCATTCTTTACCGTTATAATAATATTTGTGTAATAGTTTAATTTTCTGGATTTTGGCTTCGTATCTTTGTGCGTCTGTAAAAGATATTTATTAATGTTTTGTCTATGCATTTCAGATGAAAAAAATTAAGGCAAGTAAAAAATTCAGCAAAATTTTAATATCGATAGTACACATAGGACAACACGTGAAAGTATCTAAAAAATTATAACATATAACTTTTACATTTTCGTAAAGTATTCGAAAAATACTCAAAAAAGCTTTTAATTAACGTTAATACATTCAGTATTCGTTTCTGATTTCAGAATTTTTTGTAAATTGTTTATTCGCGCAAAAAACGCGTCATTTTGATTTGGAATGTCGAGCGTTTCTCACGCTTAAACTAAAAAAGTTAGACATATGCTTTCGCTGACTTTTTGATAAAAAATTTTGAAATCAAAAAGGAAGTTTCTGAGGCATTTTTCCGTAATTTGCTTAGTTCTCGCTACGTAAACCTTAACAAGTAAAAAAATGCTATTTTTGAACTTTGGCAATTGTTTTAAGAATTGCGTAATGTTTCGTGTATGCACAAATGTTCTTTATGACCCAATGAACAAACCTGCACCTAACTAATTTTTTTGTTCACTTTAGAGTTAATACTAACATAATACATAGTTAATATTAAAAATAAAAAAGACTTACCAATATCGGTCAAATGGAATTTCACTTCATCTATTTTATGATCAAAGTTTCTATTGAAATTAAGTTGCATTTCAACGACTTCACCTCGTCGTAGAACCAGACTAGGGTCACTAGATCTTTTCATCAACTCATAGTCAGAGGTATGGTGATTCGTTCCATTCTTTTTGATGCAAAAGTCGATCATTTCCAAAGATAATTCATCCGAATGTGTTGCTCCTTTATTCGAAAAACATTTCGATCCTTTTTGCTCCATTTTGTGAGTGACGTGTGAAACTAAAAATTAATATTATTATTATTTATAATACAGGGTGGCCCAAGTAAAACGAAACGGGCGCGCTTTTGGCCATTTAAAATAAGATTTTGAAAAAAGCTTGAACACGTTAATTTTGCTTCCAAGGGAGACATCTTTTGCTATAAATTTTTTTGCAAGAATCTTTTCAACTCTCAGGGCTATGAGCACAACCCTTGAAATTTTATATTGCATGATAGGGCAAGTTATACCTTATTTGAAAGGTTTTATCATTCTAAATACGGTGCTTTTTGTTTTTTTCAAATAAGTTTAGTTTTACTCAAATTTTTTACATTTAAAATTTCATAAATGCCTTGATTTTTTGATTAAAAAACAAATATTTACAACTAAAAGTCAAAAAAGTAGGTTTATTTTCTTATAAAATAATTCAAAAACATCCAATTAGGACATTTATTGAATTAATTAAAGTTTTGAATTAAATAATTAAAAAAAAAGAAAATAAGTCTACTCTGTTTTGACTTTTAGTTGTAAATATTTGTTTTTTGATCAAAAAATCAATGCATTTATGGAATTTAAAATGTAAATAACTTGATTAAAACTAAACGAATTTGAAAAAAAAACAAAACAATCGCATTTAGAATGATAAAACCTTTCAATAAAGTACCACTTGCCCTACCATCCTATCTAAAATTTTAAGGGTTGTGCTCATAGCGCTGAGAGTTGAAAAGATTCTTGCAAAAATTTTATGGCAAAAGATGTCACCCTTGGAAGCAATATCGACGTGTTCGAGCTTTTTTTTAAAATCTTATTTTAAATGACCAAAAGCGCGCCCGTTTCGTTTTACTTGGGCATATGATTAATGATTATATACTTTAAATCGAAATTAGTTTTTTTATTTGGAATTATTAAAAATAAATAATTTAGTTACTTACAGACTGAATTGTTTGCCATTTTTATAGATGTGGAATATATTCTTTAGCACTACAAATTAAATTTGATGGAATTATTAAAAATACAACTCTTTTTATAGTAGTAATTCAACCACAATAATGTACGTTAGTAAATTTTTCTAAAATGTAACGAAATGTTATCTTTAAGAAATAGTTTAAAGATAATGGCAAATTACAAATTGTAATTAATTATTAATTAAAATAGTTTTGATTAATAAATATTTTGTAATTAAATTATTATATTTATTATTATATTATTTTACGTAGTTTATTACATTTTCTGGATTTACCTAAGTTTTTAGGTCACTGGTTTTTTGTAAATATTTCATCATTTAATGCACCAGAACCCCTAATTAAAAGACTAGTAGAAATTTATCAAGGTATAAATGTTATACCAGAAATAAAATGTTACAGAAAGTATTTATTACTTATATATTAATAACGAATTTTTAATATCTGTTTTTGTAAGTAGAACATACATTATAATATAAGAAAAATACACGGTTAAATTTGATTTATTCAATGACTGGATTAATTTGAGGGAACAGCCATTAAAGGGGAAAGCCACTGTGACGGAAAATCGATTTTTTATGCATTTTTATAAAGTGTACATCTTCATAAATATGTTAAAAAAATAAGTTAAATTTCCAGATAGCGAAGCTGGAATGAACCTCGGAAAAGTTTAAACGCGTTATTCTCGAAATGACTTTTTTCGACCTTGTCTCAACGATTCCTCAAAGACTAGTAAACCGATATAAAATTATTTATTTTCAAATCGTAATTGCAGAAGCTAAATTTGTGCGTAGCCGATTTTTGAAATTTTGATAGTTACTATTTTTTAAAGTTCTTAAAAATGAACAAGAAAAATTCAATTGAAAAAAATTCAAACCAGCAACATTTTGTGAAAAAATAAAATAAAACGGCTACGCACAACCATAGAATAGCTACATTCATGTAAATAAATTTTGATAATTTTTTTTTTTGATAATTTATCCTGACAGTGGAGAGACATATCAATCATATCATTTGGTCGTCACATCGAGGCTTATAACTGCAAATTTTTATTTTTTTCTTATACCTATGTATACGAAATATACATATAGTATAAGTATCTAAGTATAGTAAACGCGATTTTTTTCGAAATCCGGATTTTGATGGAATTATCAATTTTGACCTTCCCTGATTCTATTCTGACTATTTTCGCCATGATGTCTGTGTGTCTGTCGGTCTGTAGACGCTGTAACTCAAATACGACAAATCGTAGGAAGGTGAAATTTTATACTTAAGATTGATTTTTGTCTGGGAAGAAAACCTCTTATTTTTGAAAACGATCTTTCAACCGGAAACGGATGTTTACCTACATTGAATTTTTCGAATTACATTGAAACAGTGCGAATTAGAGAAAAATGGCCAAGTTGAAAATTGTAGGTAATATTATTATCTATAATTTATGTTGTATTATTTTTTCGAAAAAACAAATTTAATTTTTTTTTTACCAAGTATTCGTTTTTAAGTACATTTCAAATGGTTCATAACAGAGAAGAATAGCGAGAAAGAAAGAATGTATCGTTGTGGCGCTTTCTCTCTCGGGGACTCCAGGATTTGTATACTTTGTAATAATCTATATCTATAAAAGAGTTTGTCCTTAACCACTCACTCACTCACTCACTCACTCACTCATATATCAACGTACAGCCCAAACCCCTGGATCTAGAAACGTGAAATTTCGTAGGTGCTTTCCTTTTATGATGTAAACACCCACTAAGAAAGGATTTTTCGAAATTCAACCCCTACGGGGTTAAAACAGGGTGTCAAAGTTTATATAAAAAATTATTTTTTTTGTTCGCATTTAATTGAATCTTATAGAACATACTCTACAATATAAATAATGAAACAATTATTTCAGCATTTCGCAAAATTTAACCCCTAAAGTGTTTAACAAATTAATATTTAATTAAAAATGAAAGTTCGATATTCAAGCCCTAATAGAATGGGACGGGGACGAGGATGGATTTAGATATAGTTATATGCATACCTGCTTTACTTATCAAGGTAAATTCGGGCAAAATAGTAATCTATTAAAATAAAAATTTCGACATTCTACCCTTAACCCATTCACTGCTAGCAAATATATTGAACAATACTGCGACGCTGAAAAAATCGTATTTTATTTTTAAAACTCAAAGCCACCCTAAATGATTTTCAAAAATACGAATTGATGCGAATTCTGCTGAACTCTTATGATCCTTTCGCGGATACTACGCACAAACCAGATGTTAAAGAACCTCAATATTATCCGTATATTTACTGTCCGTTCTTCGTTATTGTCCACCCCCGTTATTGTCCGATTGTTTATCACCTTTTCCTGATTTTTGAAGTGAAACGCTAAGGAGAGTGTAGCATATGCGTGTGTAGATTTACATGAGAAAGATGGCTGAATAGCGCATTTAATCAAATCAGATCTTGATAGATATGCATTTTGAAATAAAGCCGAATTTGTTCAATGGTTTTTAATCTGTGGAGACCTGCAAAGACTACAACAATCTATAAAGATCTACAACGATTTCAAAGATCTCTGAAGATCATTGTAACGTTGAAAATTCGTGAATTTTCAACAATCTCTATTACGATCAACAATTTAACGATCTTTAGAGATCTTTGTAGATCGTTGTAGATCTTTGCAGGTTTCCAGAAATCAAAAACCAGTGAAAAAATATGTCTCAAAATGCAGATCTATCAAGAAATGATTTGATCACTTCAGATCTAAATTTTTTTTAGGGGATGATTCCGTTTTATATGTTCCGAATAGACGATCCCGAAGGAAGGATTTTTGTGTACTGAAACGCGGATCTACCCGGGGAAAATAGATCTACCTAGATCAAATTATATTCATTTATTTATTTATTTATTTTGATGTACGTCGTTTGCCATAGATCTAATTATATTTATGGTAATTGTCGTAGTATCTTTTTGATCTAAGGAGAACTGAATATTAATTCTACCACTTTTGTTTCTTAGATGTACGTACAAGACCGGCATCAGTCAAGTCTTCGGTATGTTGTACTTGTACTAGACACTCGAAAAATTTGCGTGTGTCGAATTACCCACCAGAAATTGGTTTATCTAAGAAATAATAATTAATTCGAAAAAAACGTCAGATTTTATGAATAAAAAGCTAATTTTAATTTTCATTTGTATAACCTCATTCATTAATAATTTTTAATGTTTTAAAAACCATATTTAAGAAAAAAACTCTTCGACTCCCCCACTTTTTTACTCGATACTCGAAATTTATATGTTCTACCGACCCTGTGTACGTAGATATCAAGTAGATCAAAGTAGAAATATTGTAGATGTAGACAGGCCCGGATTTACCATGCAGGCAATGCAGGCAGCTGCCTATAGCGGCAAATTTTAGTATGGAAAAAATAGACATAAATTCTACCTGGGAGAGCTACAGAAAGAACTATTAAGAGCATTTTAACTATTTAGCAGAATTCTGAAGAGCATTTTTTAACTAAAAAAGCTAAAAAAAGGTCTTCAGACTTTGATTGATAAAATTCATAAAAAAAATTCACTTTTCAATCGAAAAGGGCGGCAAATTTTTAAATCCGGCCCTGGATGTAGATCTAAAATGAAAATTGGAGATGATCTCAATGTTGGCTATAGCATAAAAAAGTTTATTGGTTCGTTGCCTGATTTTTACACCAGTATTTCCGGAAAATGGAATACTTTTGGCTAATTTGCGTGTATTTGACCAGTTTACAGATTCAGATGTTGAAAACCAGTTTTCTGGTGCTATTGTTGTTGGAAACTCCTGTCTTGATATCACATGTTTTGTCATCTTCATTTTCTGAGTCTAATTCTAATTCACTTTCGATTTCAAAAATACATGTACTCAAAGTCAATATTGTCACTAAATATTCTACCACTCACTAATTTCGAGTTAGAAAAAAATAATTTTAAATTCTACTGATTGAGATCTACATTATGTTTCTAAGATAATTTTATGCCTAAAAGAGATCAACTTGTTTCAGATGACACAACAAATAATAAAGATGACACAATAATAATAAAACTTGCAAGTGCGTGTTGGGCACGCACATCATAGGGTTCTGTAGTCATTCTCACTACGATTTATAAAAGAGAGATTTCAAATTTTTTAAAAGCAAATATATCGTGACTGAAGGGCTTAAAATCAAAAAGTCATTTAACTTTTATAATTGCATTTTAGGAGACCTTACTAACGATATCCCACACAATGGTAAAGGTGAAAATTTTTTTGTTAAAACACATTTCATTTTATTGAAGGGGGAGCTAAAAAAATTATTTTTTAATTTTATCATTTCTGTTTTTGGGGCATCAATCTACGACCGTATACCAAATTTCATCTTGTTATGTCAAAATTTTTCAGGACGGACGGACGGACGGACATATGGAGAAACTATAAGGGTTCATATTTTACTACGGAACCCTAAAAATCGGTCACGACATACACGTCTGTAAGTATACAGACGTGTATGTCGTGACCGATTTTACTGATTGAAACCTATATTTTGATACCATGCACATATGCCCAGGTACGAAAATATGTTTTTAATTTATGGCGCCCCTCCCTATTTTTCCCAAATTTAAATGATAGTGTCGATTTTAGTATTTGTCGCTTGCGTAGTATCACCAAAGCCATGTTACCAATTATTTAAGATTTTGAGCATCAGTATTGTGATAGAAAGATGGGGGGGGGGGATTCCTGCTTGGAGCCCCTTGTAGGCGGAGTTTTTAAGTTAGAAAAAATATTACGTCCAATTCTAATGATTCAGCTTTACATTTACACACCTCACATATCTTGGTGTAATTTTTATTTTATTTACTTCGGAGCCCCCTACAGGCGCCACTTTTCAATATGAAAAATTATAAGAATTAGGGTCAAACTATACTGACGGATATCTACATTTTGATACCGCACATGCCCAGGTATGAAAAAAATTACTCTATGGCGCCCCTCCCTATTTTTCAAAATTTTAAATGATACCGTTGAATTTAGTATTGCTCGTTGGTAGTATCATCAATGACATGACATGATATCAAATCAATTAAATTTTTGAAGCCAGTAAGAGCGGGGAGGGGGGGGGGGTATTAATGTTTGCTTGGAAGCCCCTTGTAGTCGTCATTTTCGAGATAGGAAAAATATATTAAATATTCAAATGATTCAGATCTACATTTCGACGTTCCACATAATATGTATCTTGGTATAATTTTTATTTTATTTACTACGGAGCCCCCTACAGGTGCCACTTTTGAGTAAAAAAAATATAAGAAATATGGTCAAATTCTACTGATTGAGATCTAAATTTTGATACCACACATGCCTTAGAAAAAAATATTTTTTTTGACGAGATTTAGTTCTGTTACCCCTTCTTAAAAAATTATTTTTTCCAATTTTTTAATTTTTTTGTCTAGCAGGCATAATTTTACATGTTTAGTAAAAATTTCAAGTTTGTAGCGTATATAGTTTACGAGATATTATGATTTAACTGGAAACGACGGAAGGACAGACGGACAAACGACAAAGTGAGACAATAAGTTTTCTTTGGTACTCTTAAAAGATAACAATAAAAATGTATCGATATATTACATGATAGAACGCGCCAGGCGCATTCTCAGCACAGTAATAAACAGAACGCGCCTGGCGCGTTCTGCGCGTCGCACGAGATATTGTCAGAACGCGCCAGGCGCGTTCTCAGCACTGAATGGGTTAATGGCGGGTGTAGACAGGGTCTGTGTTTTTGATATATTTATCTGCATAGCTGCTTACGTTATAATGGTGGAGTCGGGCAAAATTTTGCAATAAAAAAATTCTATAGTCAGCCCCTAATGGCGAGGGTAGACAGGGGGTTAGTTTTTACAATTTTTAACGAAGATCCGAGATATTAACGTTTCTTTAAAGGTAATGAATAAAAATCATCCCCTATCACGTATGGAGGGTTCGAATTAGTTTCAAAGTTTACGCGAGCGAAACCGCGGGATTCCGCTAGTGTATAATATGTATATTTTGTATATTATGTTAACGTAACGGTATGCTAAATTTCAACAGAATTGGTATAGTAAAAATCGACTTTCATAAAATATAGCAGTGCATTTACTATCTTTTCACATACCGATATAGTAATTTTTGATACTGTTACCTATTAATTTTTCACAGAATGACATTTCGTCCCCATGTTAACATGTTTTTTATGTTAAAAATTAACAGTAAATTTTTTCAGTCTACCATTAAATTATTTTAAAAATAAAAATTCTATTGGATCTGGGAGACTTAGCGTTACCACTGCTGGGTTAATTTGTCGAGTTCTTGGGACAAATTATTTTATGTATCTATACTACATATTTTTATCTATAAATTGAATTTATACATGGTTGGGTAAATATATGTTTACAACATTTAATTTTATCGTAGAAATATGTACGTAGTATTTATTTCAAATAACCGTATTTAATTTTTACGTTGATTACTCAGAATTAATTATTATTTTTAGTTACTATAATGCTATTTATAAACAATTGATCGGAAATTGAAAAATAGTTTTAAGGTAGTAGACCGGTGTGACGGCCGAAATTTCGACTTTTTTTCGTGACCTTATTTTAACAAGTAAATAATATACGATCGTTTTGTAACTTTAACATATTAATTTTAGTACTTTAAATGATACAAAAAAATTTTTTTTTTATTTAATTTTCCATTTATTTATTTACAATATGTAATGTCAAAGTGGAGTCCTCTAAAGAATGATGAGCTGTTTCGGGGAAGCACACAGCCTTCCGTAGTCATTTGAAATGAAAAAATCAAAAATATTATTATTGTGTAGACCTTATTTTAATGAACTAACCAATAATATACATAATAAAAAAAAATAGCGGACTTATGAAAAAAAAGTTCTCAAAATGTAATTTTTTTTGTTGATAAAATGTTTAAAAAAATTAATTTATTATTAAAAAATTAAATGTTTTAAAGGTTAGGTATTTAGATATGTGTATGTAGAATAACTAGTTAAATTTTGAGCCAAATCGGTTGAATAGTTTTGAGTCAGTGCTTCCTCGAAATTTCAAAAACATGGTTTCGAGAAAAACGCTGAAACGTTTGTTTTCCATCTTATAGCAATGTGCACTCGTCGAACGATAAATGCCTGTAACTTTGGAAATATTCTAAATTTTGGTCTGAAAATTTAAGAGCATATTTTTAAAATGCGGTTCTTCCGAAAAATGTAAAAAAAAAATCGATTTTTTTGACCCATCACACCGGTCTACTACCTTAAAGTAATAATGCTATTAATAACAATTTATTAAGAATTGGTCATCATTGAAGAAATAAAGACATTTAAAAAATAATTCATTTTACAATCGCAAGCATTTTTTACATTAAGATGGTAGTTATAAACTTTAAAATTACTATGAACTACACTCAGCGTTCTATAGGACGACCATCCACTACACGACCGTTCCGTTATACAATGTTATAACAGTTCTATAGGACGTATTTCCCCAACCCCAACCATAATACCACTGTGACTGCTATATTTCAACGCGAAATTTAAATTAACAAATTGACGTTAAAGTCTTCTATATAGATTTTACACACAAAACTTGTGTTTTGGTGTGACTCAATGTGGAAAAAAACTGAAATTTAATATAAATTTTCGTTGAAATTGAAATATAATAAATAGTATAAAAAAATGTGTAAGGTACATTTTATTTAAAATTTGATAATTTGAAAACGATTGAAAAAGGAAATAACAAAAATAAATTATTGGCATATGATTTTATAGAAATCTATACATTTTTTATCCAGTATTAAAGCAATGAATAACAATTGTCCATCGTATGGTATTTGTAATTGAAAAAGTCAACAAACTAGGATCTCGTTCACCAACAGCGCCATTTTTATTATTACCTGTCAACTTTTAGGCGTGGCGGTGGGGGCTCCTCTAGCCGTTGTATAGTGGAATTTTTGAATTACCGATGCCGACGTCTTACAGAACGCTGAGTGTAATACTAAAATTATCGTCTGTAAAAGTTAAAGGTGAAAATGAATAGTTTTTCGTCACGAAATTCAATTTGCGAAATGAGATAATTAAAGATAGCTATTTAGGTATGGTAAAGATGTTTTCCTGATTACGGTTATATAATTTTTCAGAGCTGTAAAGAAGGGGAAATTTGTTGCAGGCTGCTTGAAAGTTAAATAGCACTTTTACCGCCTAGTAGAGTCCTGATTGCGGTTAATTTTTGGAAAACCTTATATTTTACGTGCATATTTTTCAGATTTTAAAAAATCCACCAATATATTAGTTATTTATTTTTAATGTTTAGTTTTGATTGGGTTTGTTCAGGTTGGGTTTTATTAGGTTAGGTTAAGTTACGTTTACCTTTTTAGCAAAAATAATCGAAAAATGATATGACCGCAATCAGGACGACCGCAATCAGGAGATAACCATGGTAAATACATGCTGGGTTCAATAACTCTGTAGTTATATATATTATAAAATAAAACTTTTAAAAAAATATATAGCACCGTTTACAAAAAAAACGCTCAAGCACTAATGTCCGGTATTATAAACGACCTAGCAAATTTGCTAGGTAGCAAGCACTCTCAAATTAGATATCAAACTTATATGACAGTTCTCAGTAAGTTGGTTTTTACCGTTTTTTACGCAAGGTTAGTAAATGCACTTTAGTAAATATACTTTACATACCTTTTTTTTGCTTCTTATGTATGAAACTATCTATCTAAAACGGTAAAAACCAACTTACTGAGAACTGTCATATAAGTTTGATACCCCATTTGAGAGTGCTTGCAAGCTTGCAAATTTGTTAGGTGGTTTATAATACCGGACATGAAAAGTTTATAATTATTAAATTTTGAGGTCGATTTTATCTTTCTATTTCTTAAAAAGTTTTTTATTGGCTTATTGTTAGCATCAACCTCAAACACCGTTAAATTTAATAATTATAAACTTTTCAGTGTTTTAAGTTGTTTTTTTTGTTGGTTTTATTGTTTTTTCTTAAAAAATTTGCCATGAATCACTTGCCACTTTTCTAATAATGTTTTTATTACAAAACATATCACTATATAAACATTTTAAAATATTTAAATCCATTTAGTCTACAATATACACTATGATTTACTAATAATTACATTTGAAATCGTTAGAACTTAAGGAACAATTTGAGACCAATTTCGATGTGAGCAATAAATTATTAATATTTAAATTATTTTCCTCGGAATAAAATTTTTTACGTTTTTTTAAACCCTCTAGAAAGAGTATTTTTCTGTCAAATTCAGTATATGTGGTCCCAATCGATTCGTCTAAGTGTCCCCAACAAATATCAACCATAAAAATACCCCGTTATCGATTTAGATTTTGATAAAAATTGAAAAAAAAATCTTGAAAACGGGGTTTTCATCCTTCAACCCCATTTTTAAGGGTGTTGCACTACTTTTCGCTAGTCCGGGTTATTTTTTTTTTTCAAATTTTTACGCCCCAAAATCTATAATAATCAACCATAAAATTGCTTGCCCCTAAAAATTCGGATTTTGGCACTCTTCACTGCACCCTTGACTGAGTTACATAAAAAGCATTGATTATATAAAAAAAGTATAAATACTTTTTTGTGTAGAATTTTATAAGCTACAATTTTCTTCATAACAATTTTCCTCAAAAAACTGATCATTTTTGAGATATATGTAAAAAACTAGAATTTGCCCCCCTTTACATCCTAAAAAAGAAAAACCCGTCGCCCAAATTAAGAGTACTTTTTAGGGTATGTTTAGGAAATCAAAAAAAAAGTCTCCACCAAAGTAAAGATTGGTCGGAATTTTTTCTTACAATTAGTAAAAACGTTTATTTCCTAGGCTAAGAGTCGCCAACTGTGTTACAATACGTTGAAGTATCACTGCTCTAAATTCCATAACAAATCTATATAACAGAATTAACACCTCATTTGAGAGTGCTTGCTAACTAGCAAGTTTGCTAACTCCGGACATTAGACTTATACGTGTTTCAATAGCAATGCTATCATCATCAGAGTAATACTATAGTTGATTTTATAAATCTATTTCCAATGTATATTGGTATTTTTTGTCTAGGTAACACAAAATGCATTTAAAAAATAAGATATAATAATTCAAATAAATATATTTTATTAGACATTTAAAAAAAGCATTACAATAAATAGGTTTATACATAATATATTTGAATAAATTAAATAGAGGAGAGTAACCAAATATGGGCTACCATTTTGTTTTTGCCTCAAAAATAAAAAACTATTAAAAAATTAACTATTCAGTGACGTCAAAATAATCACACATATATTTTAAAGAGCTAAGTAACAATCTTATGTTCTTAATATTATAATATATTATTAAATTGAGCATTAAACAAAATATCAAAATAGACGCTAAATATGGAACAGGTACTCAAATATGGGCTACAAATAGAAACTTATAATATCATGTACGAAAATAACAATTATAAATATTTATCTTATAAGAGATCAAATTACTTTGGTAGATGGAAGAAATCACATAATTTACTTATAAAAACCACATATCCAGGTGTCAAACTCTGGCCCAGCACAGTCATTATGTGCCCAGAGCTTACACATTAAACATCTGACCCACAGTTCTCCTGCTGCGTTTTCGAAAAAAAGTTCCTGACAAAACATACACGCTGCATCGACAGTGTCAGGAGCCTCTCTTCCTATAGGGGCATCTGGTTCACTATCTGAATCAAAATTGGATATCTTCTTCACCTTCACTTTCGTCCCTGGTCTTGGCTTTCTTATTTCCTATACTTCTTTTCTTTTGCTTGGGTTTCTTATCTTTTGTTTTATTTTCTTTTCAATTTTCTTCTTATTTGTTTCAATAAGGTCATTTTTATATGGAGACGAAGTTATAACCGAGGCCACAGCAGCTTTTCTACCTCTATTATTCAGGACCATAGTCATAGCCCATATTCGAAATTCTTTACTAAAATCAACTTGATCGTGTATTTTACAAGAAAAAATGACATAAAAATAAATAATTATTTGCAATTTAGTTTTAAAAAACTCGACCAAGTCCACTTTCCATTTTTAAAAACATTAAAATAAAACATACCTACATAATTATTAATATTTTATTAACTTGCGAACACACTAGAAAAATTATTTAACTAGCCTCACCGCTTAATCTAACGACCGCTTGATACAACAACATGACCACCGTTTGTTTTAGCAACCTTCCCCTATCCCCACCATAATAACACCGACCGCTACATTTCTGCTCGACATTTAAATTCACCAATTAACGTTAAAGGTAGAGGCCCCTCTCGCCGTCGAAATATCAAGCGGTTGAATTACCAACGCAGTCGTTATATCGAGCGGTGAGTGTACCCCTTCATATTATAAAAAAATAACTATGGAGTTAATCAGGTTGACTTCCGAACGCCTCACCAAATAGTATTTTCCGCCTCTGCGAATTCACTCAGATACAATCTAGTCATGGCACTATTGGTCAAACTCTAAGCCTTTTTCATTGTAGCTCTTTCTTCTTTTGAACCTTCTGGATATTTATAATTGTATGTAACATCCTCGAGTTCCCATTTTCCCACTGCTTTGGTGCCTATCCTACTACCAACGATTGATTCATTAACTTTATATAGTTGAACATCTCGATTTGATTTTGAATACTTCCATGTGACCTTAAAAATGTTTAAAAAAACAGTGAATATTATTGTATTGTATTCTATACAGTGCCAAAAGTTCTGGCCCTAATAACACTATGCAACAAAAAAATACTTTTATGATGTCACAGAGATCTGAATAGGAAATTTAGGAGGCTTTTGGCATGCCGAAACCGAATTTGTTGCGCAATTGGTTTCATCACGTCACGGTTTTGAGATATTCTAACCTAAAAGTCCCAAAAATGACTATATTGGCAATGCTTAAGAGTTTATTATCAAGTAGGTAATTTTTTTCTAAAGTTTTCGGTCACGGTAAAAAATAGTATTATCTTTCCTCTTTAAAATGAGTTTTAACTTTTTACTGTACGATTTTTTTAGCCGAGATGTACTATAGTTTGAAGATATGATATTTTTGTTAATAGAGTGTAGTATAGTAGACACAATCAACCTTACTACATATATCTTCAAAGTAGTATATTTCGTAGTAAAAAAAAGTCGCACAGTAAAATGTAAAAAATCATTTTAAAGAGAAAAGTAGTACTATTCGAAATTATGAAATAAAACTTCAGAAAAAAATTACCTACTTATTGTTAGTAATAAATTCCCCAACATTGCCAAAATCGTCATTTTTGGGACTCTTAGGTTCGGATATTTCAAAAACCTGATGTGATGGAACCATTTGGGCAACGAATTCGTTTTCGGCATGACAAATACCTTCTAAATCACCTATTCAAAATTCTGTGAATTCTTTTTGTTGCATAGTGTCAACCTAAATACCTTTAAAATGGTTTAAAATATAGGATTGAAAATAGGGATACAATGGGATCACAAAATCTATTCCTTAACCACAAAAACACACAACTGATCACCCCGGGGGGCGGGGGGAAGGAAGGAGCTCAAAAATCTTAAATGGTATATAGGGTTGAGTAAAGATTCGTTCGAAAGGCAAAAACAACGCGGCATCGCCGAGGTCTCTACGATTTTTTTTAAAGAATTATGATTATTTGAACATTTCTATTGAGATTAGGTTAAATGAATTTTATAAAATGTTCTAAAATAAAAAAAAGTAAAAATGGATCTAGTTGAAAAACTGACGTTTATTTCTACTTTTTTTCATTTTTGAAAATTCATTTAACCTAATCTCAATAGATATGTTCAAATGATCATAACTCTTAAAAAAAGAAAAATCGTAGATACCTCGATGACCCTGCTTTGTTTTTATCTTGGAAAACCCTTTCGAACGAACCCTGACAGAAACCTACGTAATACTAAAAATATTTTAATATTTCTTGGCTTCCCCCCACCCCCGGAATGTCCAGTGGGTGTTTTTGTGGTTAAATAATAGACTTTGTAATCTCCTTGTATCCCTATAAATTTCAATCCTATATTCTTAAGTTATTTAGGTGGCCCGGAACTTTTGGAAGGCACTGTATATAAAAATATATAATTTGATGATGTTAGGCTTATAAACTCGGGAATTACTAAACCGATTTTAATACGGTTTTCACTAATAGTAACATGAGTTTTCTTTGCAGTATCTAATGAAAACCAAAGATTTAACATCAAAATACTAAAAAAAATTATCAAGTCGTGTTTTGTTTACAGCATTGAACAAATATTGAATAATCAAGTACTTTTAAAAAAATCACTAACTGATATTTCTTAATAAAAATGTTTAATAATGAAAAGGATTTTATTTGTAAATTTGTTAGGTAAATGGTAATAAATAAATAAATACAGGCTGATTCATATCAGGTGGAACAAACTTGAACAGTTGATCGAGAAAAATATTTCAAGCAAAAAAGTTCATATGAACATGTGTCCGGAAAATCTTCGTGAAGGATCTACAGACTCGCAAAGATTATGCCTAAAATTAGTTTTTATTTAATATCTGGAGATATTACTTCATACATCCCTGGTTTAAATAATCATTGTTTGATATTGGAAATCGATTACACGTATTAATACGAATCTGGATACCAATTTTCATACTGTATCACAATGGGTTCTCCAGATATTACATAAAAACTAATTTTAGGCATAATCTTTGCGAGTCTGTAACTCCTTCACGAAGATTTTTCGGACACATGTTCATATGAACTTTTTTGCTTGAAATATTTTTCTCGATCAACTGTAAGAGTTTGTTCCACCTGATATGACTCACCCTGTATAATAAATAAATTAGTTACCTCATCGGCATTAACTTCAGCATAATACTGCCTTGTATCAAAATCAACTTGAAAATCTGCATGTTTTATAGCCAGAACTGGAGCTGGACCACACCTAAACACACGATTACTCCTCTCTTGAGGAGTGGCGTCGATTGCTTGCCAACCGTTATACATCTGGTCTAAATCAGGCCGTTTCATCCATACTTCGTTCCATACGTGGTAGTTCCAGATATAGTCACTGACTGAATTATTCATATCATTCCCGTTTTCATCCAGAAATTTGTCGATTGTTAGTGAACCGTCTGAATCATGTCCTGAAGCTAAATTTGTTATATTTCTTGTCGGGATTCCAAAAGCTCTGCAAACTGAAATGAAACAATTGATTATTACAAGACTGTAGGCTCTATTTAACGGGTCTTATATGTTTCAAAATTATTTATTCTGATAATATGGAAATGGGACGATGAGAATTGTGATTGAAAATTGGATCGCTACTACTAAATGGTTGCGAAACGCTTACTTAAGTAAAAAAATAAAAGTATAACTCACCTGTTGTTAGTACTCCCGAATACACCCAGCATTGTCCATACTTAACTGGCTTCTTATTACCGTAATACTGTTGAAGAATCTTCACACTTCCATTCCATTCTAAAGGTGCAACGTTATCCGTAATATTCTTCCATTTTCCAACAATAACCCCATTATCATCATTAGAATTGACCGCAGCTGAAAGTTCTCTCACAATTTTCACCATATTATTTTTAGAACTACTTTTTACACCTCTGACTGTTTTCAGAAGGTAGAAACAGCAATCTAGTATATCGATTTCAAACTGGCCGAATTTCCATTTAAGTGAATTAAACGAATCAGAATAGTTTGATAATAAAAGACAACCGTGATCTTCCATGACATATTCTTGTCTTTTACTGTAGTCGTCTAAGTATACTTGATCTTTTGGGTTCCATGGGTTGCAAATTATATACATTTTCATTGGTACTTTGTAATATTCAGGTTGGTTGTTTTGAGTACGTATTTCGATGGTGAGGGATAGTCTATATAAAGAACTGTTGGCTGGAATGTTAAGCCAAACTTTCACAACACCGTTTTTATTTTCATTCACGTAGCAAATCCATTCTTCGTCGTTAGAATAATATTTGTGTAACAGTTTTATTTTCTGGATTTTGGATTCGTATCTTGGTGCGTCTATAAAATATTTTTATTAATGTTTTGTCTATGTATTTCAGATGAAAAAAATTAAGGCAAGTAAAAAATTCAGCAAAATTTTAATATCGATAGTACACATAGGATAGTTTATAAAAAATTATAACATATAACTTTTACATTTTCGTAAAGTATTCGAAAAATACTCAAAAAAGCTTCTAATTAACGTTAATACATTCAGTATTCGTTTCTGATTTCAGAATTTTTTGTTAATATTTAAATTAAATTGTTTATTCGCGCAAAAAACGCGTCATTTTGATTTGGAATGTCGAGCGTCTCTCACGCCTCAACTAAAAAAGTTAGACATATGCTTTCGCTGACTTTTTGATAGAAAATTTTGAAATCAAAAAGGAAGTTTCTGAGGCATTTTTCCGTAAATTGCTTAGTTCTCGCTACGTAAACCTTAACAAGTAAAAAAATGCTATTTTTTAATTTTGGCAATTGTTTTAACAATTGCGTAATGTTTCATGTATGCACAAATGTTCTTTATGACCCAATGAACAAACCTGCACTTAACAAATTTTTTTGTTCACTTTAGAGTTAATACTAACATAATACATAGTTAATATTAAAAATAAACAAGACTTACCAATATCGGTCAAATGGAATTTCACTTCATCTATTTTATGATCAAAGTTTCTATTGAAATTAAGTTGCATTTCAACGACTTCACCTCGTCGTAGAACCAGACTAGGGTCACTAGATCTTTTCATCAACTCATAGTCAGAGGTATGGTGATTCGTTCCATTCTTTTTGATGCAAAAGTCGATCATTTCCAAAGATAATTCATCCGAAAAAGTTGCTACTTTATTCGAAAAACATTTCGATCCTTTTTGCTCCATTTTGTGAGTGACATGTGAAACTATAAAATAATATTATTATTATTTATAACACATGATTTTTTATTTTAAATCGAAATTAGTTTTTTGTTTGAAATTATTAAAAATAAATAATACAATTACTTACAGACTGAATTGTATGCCATTTTTATAGATGTGGAATATATTCTTTAGCACTACAAATTAAATTTGATGGAATTATTAAAAATACAACTCTTTTTATAGTAGTAATTCAACCACAATAATTGACGTTAGTAATTTTTTCTAAAATGTAACGAAATGTTATTTTTAAGAAATAGTTTAAAGATAATGGCAAATTACAAATTGTAATTAATTATTAATTAAAACTGTGTTGATTAATAAATATTTTGTAATTAAATTATTGGCTTTTATGTAGTTTATTACAGTTTCTGGATTTACCTAAGTTTTTAGGTCACTGGTTTTTTGTAAATATTTCATCATTTAATGCAACAGGACCCCTAACTAAAAACTTGCAGGAATTTATTAAGGTATCAATGTTATACCAGAAATAAAATGTTATAGAAAGTATTTATTATATTATTGACGAATTTTTAATATCTGTTTGTTAGTACAACATACATTATAATATCCTGCCCGCGCAACCACCGCGGTAAGCGATTTTTATTTGATAAAAAGAAATAAAAAATATACATATAATGTGTCAAAAAAAGTTGGCTCTGAAATTTTTTAATTTTTTTATTGATTATTAACTTTTTACTCTACATAATAAACAAAAAAATAAAATAAAATAAAGTTCCATACGGAATTCGAACTCGGGATCCTTAGTTTACAATCTCTACTACATTTTTTTTTGTTTCTTAAAATATCAACCAAACGGTACTTTATATCGAAAAATCACAAGAGACAGAATAATTTTGTTTTATTGAGAAGATTCCAAAACATATTTTATATTATCGATCCGATAATTAGTACACGGTTAATTTTAGTTTATTCAGTGACTGGATTAATTTTAGGGAACATCTATTAAGGGCAGACTAACGTATTTAAATTATTTTTTTTCCAATTTTTTTTATTCGATTTTCTGAATGAAAAACTTTTCAAGAATATTGTGTGAAAATTTTACACGAATCGGAGCAAAACTAACGAAGTTACAGCAGTTTAAAGTGAACCGAGCGCTCATGAATGGGCGCGATCAACTGACTCCATGTGTATAAGTAAAGAGGAAAAAAAAACTAAAGAAGGCAGAATTCGTCGGAGACAGGAGCAAAAAGATGCATTAGACATTATGGACGATAGCAACATCCTTTATGGACCTGACATCGATGATTCAGTGTGAGGTAAGCCGAAAAAACTTATGAACGTTTTATTCTAAATTTTTTAGTGTTTAAAACTTTAAAGCGTTTTTCCCACAACTCACGTTTTCAAAGTCGGTGCCCCTCATAATTTCAAAACTACTGCACCGATTCTTTTGAAATTTTGAAGACTATTTCTGTACATAATTTACGAGGTAACGCCGGAGAGTTTTTTTCAAATTTGTCAATATTTTTTATTTTATAATAAAAAATTACCCGATTTTTTTGGGCAAAAATCGCGATTTTCACTTCAAAGTGTTCCCAAAAATTGAAAAATTGAAATTTCGAAAAACCCCCCCAGCGTTACCTGGGGAAAACGATTAGCTAACGAACAATTTTTTATTTTTTTATTTCAGATGATCCAGGACCGAGTTATGATGGGCACCGCAATTCAACTTTTTTCCGAGACGCCTCCAAATAATTGCCGCCATTGCTGTATTTAAATTTTTTTTTATGAAAATTTTACAAAATATTCTTCGAATGTTATACTTTGATGTACCATTATGTTAAATAAATAAATATTAACTGTGTTGTCGGAAAAAATTCATAAAAATGTCCCTTTTTTTGTACGAATTAACGTTAGTCTGCCCTTAAGGGGGTAAGCCACTGTGATGGAAAATCGATTTTTTATGCATTTTTATAAAGTATACATCTTCTAAAATATGTTAAAAATATAAGTTAAATTTCCTGATAGTGAAGCTGGTTATTACCCTCAGAACTCGTTATTTTCGAAATGACTTTTTTCGACCTTGTTTCAGCAATTTTTCAAAGACCAATGAACCGATTTAAAATTATAAATTTTCCAATTTTTGTAATTGCAATGACTAACAATAAGTCTGTGTAGCCGATTTTTGAAATTTTGATAATTATTATTTTTTAAGACCGCTTGAATTAAAAAGGTCTTAAAAATTAAAAAAAAATCGAACCGTCGCCATTTTGTGAAAAAATAAAATAAAACGGCTACGAACAACCATAGCTACAGTCATATAAATAAATATTGATAATTTTTTTTTCGATAACCCATCCTGAAATTTCGATGGGACAGTGGAGAGAAATATTTTTTAGTCGTCATATCGAAGCTCATAACTGTAATTTTTTAATATTTTTCAATCAATATTGGTATTGAACAACTTGAATATACAGGGTGGGGCATTTAAAGTGTTACAGAATTTTATCTCAGAGCCATCGCATATTTGAAAAAAATGTTTAAACAAAAAAATATTTGGTTGTTAGGGGGTAATCGAATATTAATATTTTTTATTTTAGTATGGCCTTCAAGGTTATTTGAAGACCAACGTCATTTTTTCAAATAGGAACCTATAGTTGTAATTTAATAATCTGATTCTACGTGAAAAAACACGAATCTTTCATTGAAACATTTTTTTTTGAACAACTTAAGCTTTACATGATATCTAACAAAATAATTTTGAGAATTTGCAAATTCAATAATTTTTTACTCAGAAATCATCAATTTTAGAAAAAAGTACAAAATACAAAAATGTTTATTTCGATCTAATAAAACTTGGAGAATTTTTTTTAACATTTCATTTTTTTTTGCTGAAATAAAATAAATAGAAAAAGTTTTAAAATTTTTAAAACAATTTTTCAAGATTCATTAGACCAAAATAAACATTTTTTTTATTTATACTTTTTTTCTAAAGTTTATGGTTTCTGAGTAAAAAAATTTTGAAAGTCCAAAATCTCGAAATTATTTTGTTAGATATCTTGGAAATCTTAGGTTGTTAAAAAAATTTTTTTTTAATGGAAGATTCGTGTTTGTTTATGTAGAATAAGATTATTAAATAAAAACTATAGGTTCCTATTAAAAAAAAGGATTGTGTGGTTTTATGAAACCACGGTAAAAGTGAAACTTTTTTTCACATTATAGACATTTAACTAAAAATTTTCGGAATAATAAATTCAAGCACTCAAAATTGAAATAAATCCATAAACAACAACATGCACCAGCAAAAAGTTCTAATAATTCTAATAAATTCTATATAAAAACCAAGATCTTTTTTCCTTTTTCTATAAGCACGTGCTCTGTCGGCGTTCTGTTTTTTACGGCGTAAAATTAATTCATCGTCATTCATTTTTGCACTATTCTTTCTCGTTGATCAGTTTTTTTTATTCACTAGCTGTGTCGTTGTTTACCAAAAGCAAATAAATAACAACATTTACATTAAACACTGACAAATTACAATTCAAACTTACTAAATATGTATAATAGCACACAGTACATAAACTGTCATACAATGAATGGCTGCTTGTTCCAGCTTGTCAGCGACATGCAACACACAGACCAAAAAGTTTGAGACGATGTAATAAAAGTTTCACTTTAAAATATGCTGACCTTCAAATATCCTTGAAGGCCACACTAAAATAACAAATAAATATTACTATTAGATTACCCCTTCGAAACCATACATTTTTTGGTTTGAACATTTTTTTCAAATATGCGGTGGTTCTGAGATAAAAATCTGTAACACTTTAAATGCTCCTCCCTGTATATGTACTTATAATAATGAAATATTGTTAACCCTATCTTAAAGTTATTCATATATACCTAAGTAATACCTGTGAAAAAATTCCCAAACGTTGACATTTTCGTGACGTCACAGTGGCTCCCTTAAAAAGTTTCCTTTTTTTCGTTTATTAGTATGATTGTTACAATATTCTAAATAATTGTAAATCTTGCATTTAAGATAATTCTTTAAAGACTGAAAGTAATAATCACTAGTCAACAAAAAAATTCACAGAAATTTGAATAGGTGATTTAGAAGGTATTTGTCATGCCGAAACCGAATTCGTTGCCCAAATGATTCCATCACGTCGGTTTTTTAGATATCCGAACCTAAAAGTCCCAAAAATGACGATTTTGGCAATGTTGGGGAATTTATTACTAAGTAGGTAATTTTTTCTGAAGTTTTCTTTCATGATTTCGAATAGTACTATCTTTTCTCTTTAAAATGATTTTTTACATTTTACTATGCGATTTTTCTTTACCGAAATATACTTTGAGGTGTAGTAAAGTTCATTGCATCTACTATACTACACACTATTAACAAAAATATCATATCTTCAAACTAGTACATCTCAGCTAAAAAAATCGTTCAGTAAAAAGTTAAAACTCATTTTAAAGAGAAAAGATAATACTATTTGTTAACGTGACCGAAAACTTTAGAAAAAAATTACCTACTTGATAATAAATTCTTTAATATTGCCAATATAGTCATTTTTGGGACTTTTAGGTTAGAATATCTCAAAACCCTGACGTGATGAAACCAATTGGGTAACAAATCCGGTTTCGGCATGCCAAAAGCCTCCTAAATTTTTTATTCAGATCTCTGTTATATTACTAACGTATTTTTTGGTTGAATAGTAATCTAAGGAGAAAGGTAAGATGAAAAGTTTGTTACGAACATTTCGAGCAATCACAAAATATTTTTTAACATTAACATGTAGAAAAAACTGAAATTTTAAGAGCACGTATATATCCTTAGAAAATATCCTGGATAGAATCATGTCGAGAAGGGCTCCTTTAATCCTCCACCAATAAATTGTTTTAAAAATATTGGGTTTGTGAGACTTAGCGCTACCACTGCTGGGTTAACTTGTCGAGTTCTTCAAGTTATTTTATGTATCATAATGATTATGCTTGCAACATTTAATTTTATCGTATAAATATGTACGTAGATTTATGTATTTCAGATGACCACATACAATTTTTACGTTAATTACTCAGAATTAATTATTAATTTTAGTTACTATAATGCTATTTATAAACAACTGATCGGAAATTGGAAAATACTTTTAAAGTAATAATGCTGATAACAATTTATTAAGAATTGGCCATCATTGAAGAAATAAAGACATTTAAAAAATAATTCATTGTATAGCGAGCGATCGAATATACATAACAGGTAAAATACATTTGATTTTTTCAATTTGTCTTTAAACAGCTGTATCTTTGTGAAAATTGAATGGATTTTGTTGTTCTAAAATGTTGTTTGTACCTTTTATTCGATTTTTTATCGCTACCCACTACTCCTTGAGAGATTTCATAAAAAATGAAAGAAGCCTAAAATTTAATAATTCAAAATTGGCGTGCTAAACTTACACAGTAGGATGAAAAAAATATTTTGAGCAAAAAACTTTATTTAAACAAGTCTCCGAAAATTTGAATTTTTTAAAATCTAGGCTTCTTTCATTTTTCTGAAATCTCTCAAGAAGTAGTGGGAAGCGATAAAAAAACGAGTAATAGGTACAAAAACTAGGAAGTATCAGCTTTAAAATGCGTTCTTTTAGAACATCAAAATCCATTCAATTTTCACAAAGATACAGCTGTTTAAAGAAAAATTGAAAAAATCAAATGCATTTTACGTGTTAATATTCGATCGCTCGGTGGCACGCAGGGCCGTCTTTAACCTATTGGAGGCCCTGGGCACTTTAGGACAATGGGGCCCCTATGACCTTAACAGTGCTAAAGAAGTTTTCACTTCAAAAATTAAGGATATGAAAAACTAGTTCACTGATTATTTTTTTTAAAACAGTGTAGGTAATTAGAACACCATTAAATTCAGAGTGGCCAGTATTTATCTGGAACAAATTTCCCCGACTTTTCTTTTATTAAAAAAATAATTTTTAAGCATATTTTACATGATATATTAAAGTTTACGGAACTTTAAAAACGAACTTTAATACCATTGCGAATTTTGTTGCAATTTTTTTCCAAAATACTGATTTTAAGGTATCAGAATTCTCTACAAAATGATTTTTAAAAATTAAATTTTCTACATAAATGCACTCAGTGACGTGTTAAGATATGCATTTTTTTATTACATAAAAACGTTAAAAAGGTAAAAGATGTTGAGGAGCGAAATGCACCATCATAAAGTAGAGTAAATTACCATCATTCCAGAAAAAAAAGATTTCAAATTTGTTAATTTTTGACCAATTTACAAACATTTGAAAACAGGCTATTTTTAGGTATCCCCTTAATTAATGTACAGACATAAAATATACATAAAATAAATAAAATTTCACGAAATTATGTTTAATAAAAATAATATCTTCAATAACAAATCACATAATAAATTAATATCACCACTGTTAAAAACCATTAATATATTCAACAATTGAACAAATTGCATGAAGTGTGGTACCTATGCACTTCTGATTGATTAACGTACTAAAAATAGATCACGTGATAAAACATAATTATTTGTTGACAATAGAACTTTTTTGAAAATTCTACATGTTTTTATTTTTATTTTAGTAGATAATTGTTTAAAAATATTTGCGGAAAATTTCTTGACATGGTGTGTTTTTTGCATTTTTACAGAAAATTCTCTGTCTAGCAAAATTTCCTGACTTTTCCAGGTTTTCTAGAAACTGGCCACCCAATGTATTTTTATATATTTAAATTTATCCTAAACATGCTGAAATCGGGCTAGAGTAGAGGGGCTTCGCGCATGCAAAAGCTAATAAGCAAGTAGGTATTGTAGTCAGTCATTAATGTCATTATCGTTTGATTTTTTTTGAAATATATATCATATATTTTTCGGTAATAAATATCGGTTATTGTTTGGTGATATGGGGCCCCCATCAATCGCGGGGCCCTGGGCACGTGCCCAGAGTGCCCAGTGGGAAAGAAGGGCCTGGTGGCACGTGTTAATAATATCCAATCACTTTAAAATTTTGTATACATTATTTTTTTCTTACCTTTAAGAAGTTTGGGGGGTGACCTTAAAGAAATTAAAAAAAAGGAAATTAATGGCCACCCTAGTATACACTTTAAAATTATTATGAACTAATGTTAAAATTATCGTCTATAATGAATAGTTTTTCGTCACAAAATTCAATTTGCAAAATGTGAAAATTAAAAGTATGGTAAAGATGTCTTCCTGATTGCGGTCATATAATTTTTAAGCTGTATAAGAAAAGGGGAAATTTGTCGCAGGTTGTTTGAAAGTTAAATAGTTTTACCGTCTAGTGACTATTTAACTTTCAAGCAACCTGCGATAAATTTCCCCTTTTCTACAGCTGAAAAATTACCGTCTAAGTGATTGCGGTTAATTTTTGAAAAACCTTATATTTTCCGTGCATTATAAAAATATGTTAATAGAAAACATTATAAGTAATTTATAATATACAGATATTATATTTCAGAATTTAAAAATAATTCACCAATATATTATTTATTTATTTTTTAAGTAATTATAGATAAAAGTCCCTTCTACAACTTTAATCTAAACTATTTTTTTCTACTGCGCACCGTTTCAAAAATAATTCGAAATGTTCAAAAATTGACACCAGTAAACATCCGTTTCCGGTTTAGTGATGGTTTTCAAAAATAGGAGGTGCACATCTAGAGTATACAAGAACCTTAAGTTTAAAATTTCATGTCCGTAAGTCTTACAGTTTTGGCTGTAAAGCGTTCACAGACAGACACACACACACATACGTCATTGAGTTAATGGTGGTATATGATTCAGGGACCCTCAAAACATGTAATTCCGTTAAAATCTCGAGTTCGAATTTTTTCGTGATCACTATACTTTATTTATACATTTCATGTATGTATAAAAAATTAATTAAATGACCGTAATCAGGACGACCGCAATCAGGAGATTATCATGGTAAATACATGCTGGGTTCAATAACTTTCTAATTATTTATAATACTAGGGTCTGTGCCCCTGGGCGCTTCGCGCCCCAACCACCTTTCACGCCATATTTTTTACAGAAATTTACTCGGGTCTGCGACCCTCGTATGTGTATATATCATACTCGTTCCACTATTTTTTGATAGTTAATTTTTTAATTTAGCGGAGATAATCAATATTCAAATTTTCAGTTATCTTACATGTACAAATTACCTAATCACAAATTTACTCAGGTCTGCGACCCTCGTATGTGTATATTATAATAATTTTCCATTCTTTTTGCTGATACTCATTTTTTTCTTAAATTGGCGGTGATAATCACTTATCATTATTACAATTTTCAGTAATATTACATGTATAAATTACCCAACCTAAAATGTACTGTTATTTATTAAATGGTTAACTTATTATTTTTATATATTCCTGAAGTTTTTAACTTTTGTTCAATTTTAATCTAAATTAATTTGTCTACGTCACTTTTAAAAAATAGCAATTTTAATTATTTTCATGCGACGCCCCTGACTTAATTATAATTAAAAAAAAAAATGATTAATATATCAATCTCAACTTTCAAAAAAATAATAATTCATAAATAATTTTTTTGAGGCGCTACTGATCTATATTATAATTTTCATATTTTTCTGAAATTTATAATTTTTGAACAATTAAAAAAAAAATTTGAGACGCTACTGACTTATTTATTTTTAAATGTGAACTTTTGGATAAATTGCATCAATCTCCTACAACAAAACTATTAAAAATTATATTTTTATACAATTTCATTAAAAAAAAAAACAAATTTAAAAATATTCGAAACGCAGTCCCTGATTTAAATGAATAATTTCAATTAAAAAAAATTCAACAATTTCACTCAAAATTATTTTTTTACAAACAAAAAATATGTCACATGTAAAAAATCACGTAATTTTGGAACTATCAAATCTAACTTTCAAAAAAATAATAATTCATAAATAATTTTTTTTTGAGGCGCTACTGATCTATATTATAATTTTCATATTTTTCTGAAATTTCTAATTTTTGAACAATTTTTAAAAAATCTAATATTTTTATAAACGTTAAGAAATGTGACAGTTCCCAAAAATTTCATATATTTAAAACGTCACCAGCCCCTGACTTAATCTCCCTTCAACAAAACGATTAAAAATTATATTTAATTCACTTTATTAAAAAATGCAAATTTAAATACTTTTAAAACGCCGTCCCTGGCTTAATTAGTATTAATTATAAATTTTCAGATAAACTGCATCAATTCTACAACTTTTTTTAACTTTGAACAAAATGAACAATTTCAATAAAAATTTAATATTTTTATAAACGTCAAAAACTATGACATATATCAAAATGTCAAAAAGCACGTGGTTTTAAGAAAAATGACAGGTCTAACGTCATTTTTAATCAACCTAAGCACGCGTAAATGATAGAAATTTCCAGACAAAACACGATAGCTCTAATTCCTTAATGCGGCCCAAATTACAGTCGGACAGATAAATGTTGGTGAATTTTTTACGTAGTGTCTCGCAAAAAAAATCATATCACAGAAACTATTGTAATGTTGTAAAAAAAATATATCCTATAAACTGTATCAAGAATGAATCTAAGTACAGTGAAAAAATGAAAAAAATCTAGTGAAACGTTTATGAATCCATAAATTTATAGTGACCGGACAGACATACAAATATATAAAAAAATAAATATATATATACACAGCGTTTATATTATAGTGTGATAAAATAAAACTTAAAAAATATAGCACCGTTTTCAGAAAAACCCCGAAACACTGTAAAGTTTATAATAATTAAATTTTATAAATTTAAGTTTGTTTAATTTTTTCTTAATAAGTTTTTTATTTTTCCTTTTTGAGTGGCAAATCTTTGAAGTCCACGGTCAGATTTTAATAAAATTTATTTAGGACCACCTCTACTTTCAAAATATAAAAATTAACCGTTGGTGTTATGCCCGAACTTACATAAAAGAGAATCTATTTCATTTATGAAGTCGGTTAATAATGTAATCTATTTTTTGGCACATATCACTAATAACTACAGGTTAAAGAATCTAAAATTTATTTTATGAACACTAAATTGTATTTGTTTTATAAAAAATCAACCAATTTACTGATTCACGATTAGAATAGGTAAATACTTTAAGGAAATGACTGTCTACGATTTTCTTGTGGTTTATCAGTCACCAATATCCATGTACACTCAGCGCTCTATATAACGACCTTTTATTTAACGACCGCTCTGTGTTACGGCCTTCCTATATTCCGACCTTAATACTACCGTGACTGCTATATTTCTGCGCGAATTTTAAATTCACCAATTCCTAACGTTAAAGTTGGCTTGGTGGTGAGGGTCCCTTTGACCGTCGTTATACAGAACGGTTTAATTATAGATGCCATCGTTATAGAGAGTGACGAGTGTACATTGACGTAAACGTCATTTTTATCATTATTAAATGATTGTATCATTGTATGTAGACCCAGATAGGGGGGGGGGGGGGCTAAACAGGTCATATGACCCGGGTCCTTGGAGTCACAAAGGCCCTGGCGCCCCAAAAATAATTTATATTTTATATATTTATTTGATACTAATACTACTTTTAATGCTAAAATAATATAAGAAAGTTATAAGAATATAACGTAATTTCCTTACGCTCGAAGAGATATGCGGCCTACGAAATGTGGTTTGGCTCAGGCTCCGTTGAAGCTCTCTCAAGCCTTGATTGTATGGTATATAATAAACAATTCTACGTAAAATAATTATAAATTTTATTATATGTTATTCAATATACATTTTTTTAATAACAAATGCTTAGAAATATTATATACTTATATATTAATATCTTGGCACTATGACTCACAGAAAAATAGAAAATAATATACGTATTATGAAGGCATGCCATTACATATCTATAAATAAAGAGAGCTTAGCATATGAGAAAAATGTTAAATAGAATACAAAATATATATATTTTTAAAATAGTATACAATAATTAATATCTTATAATAGACTAAATGACTTTATTTAAATAAATTATATATACTTTTAGTTATAATTAAAAATATTAATATAATAGCACTACGTTATTTTTTGTAATATTAAATAAAATATGCAAAAGAATCGACATTAAAAAATAATAATTTAAATATTTTCAGTAATAATAAAAATAACAACTAATTAAATAATTAAATAAAACAAAAATAATAACATAATATGTAATTTTAAATATATAACTGAATTGTGACTGCCCGGGAAAAAATTGTAGATCTGCAGAGATCTATTCAGATCTCGACAAATCTGCATTTTCACTGGTTTTTGATCTGTAAAGACTTAAAACGATCCACAATGATCTCTAAAGATCGTTGTAGATCGTGTTAGAGATTAAAACTTTGAAAATTCATGAATTTTCAACGTTACAATGATCTTCAGAGATCTTTGTACATCGTTGTAGATCTTTGTAGATCATTTTAAATCTTTGTAGATCTTTACAAGTCTCAGCAGATCAAAAACCAGTGAAAAATATGATGTTGGTCCAAAATGCAGATCTGTCAAGATCTGAGTAGATCTCTGTATATCTATAATGTTTTCCCGAGTGACTTTTAAATTAAATTATACAAACATTTGTGCCCTTTTTCATCTAATTACAAACCAGGACACCAATCTACAATTTTTCATCAGCAAATCGAGTATCCAAACCGTTATTATATTCCTTATTCGGTACAACAGTGAAAGCCAAATGACCATCTACATCTGTCAATTCTTTGGAAACAAATTTAGCAGCAATAGTTTTTCTACCAGTCCTTGGTGGTATAAAACTAAACTGAACAGTTGTCGAACCACCAACTGCAATTGTATCTTTAACTTTGATAGATATCTGTTTATCCAGCCCTGGTCCTTGCACAAGAAACTCTCCTCTCCTAATTGGAACAGGCAAAGGATTCTCTAACGTCAAACTTGCAGTACATTCTTTCAATTCTTCAGCTTCTGATTGTAACAGTTTAATCTTGATATCTGGTTTCCTGATTCTGAAATCATCTTGAGCAAAGTATTCGTAATTTGTATCAACAACTGTTGCAAGGCAAGATATATTAAATGCACTTTGGTCGCTTAGTTTCTTTGCATAATCTTCATAAGTAACATGGATTCTTTTTTCAGCAGTTGTACCACTTTTAATAACTATATCTTCGACTTCCCGTTTGATTGTATGTAATTGTTTACCTGTGTACATAACAGTATCTACTCTAAGGACAACATTGACTTTGTAATCTCTATTTTGGTTTCTGTTTTGCATTATTACTGCTACACTGAATTCTTGTCCAATTTTGATGTCGTCTTTTAGTTCGAAGTCGAATTTGATATCGTTGAAGTCCTCGTTGAGGTAGTATCTGGAAAAAGAGCTTTCTGCTTGACGTAAAGCTTTTAACATTGTAGTTCTTTCGTCTTCAGTTTTCTCTGGATATTTATAGTTGTGTGTGATGTCCTCACGTTCCATACGACCTATTGCTTTGGTGCTGATGAATTGACCAATACCAAGTACGTCTTTTCTTAAAAGTTTTAACGGTTGAGTGGGACCGGCGTATCTCCAGAAAACCTGAAAATGTTTTTGTTTTATTTTATTTATATTTGAACGTATTGTTTTAGTTTGAGTTTTAAAATGTATTTGGTTTTATTAGCTAAGTGCCGGATCGAAAAAGTTTATGAAAGGACCCCGCAGAATCCTTATGGGAAAGGGGTTTCGGTCAAACTCTTTGAAACTTACGATTCTGATAGTCCTTGATGAGTAGATCAAAAGTGACAATGGGTACTATGACTTAAAAACTCAAACTTTTAAGATATAGCCCTCTGAAGTTGGGGAACATGCTCGTCTTTAATTTACAATATTTTTTTTGTAGAACCTTCAATTTCGCACAACTATTCGTATGTGTTCCCAAAGACTTCTATAATCGATTGTCATCTTAAAAAACTCAACTTTTCAATTCTTTAACAAATGGCATCACTTAAATCTTATGTTACGTTTTTTTATTATAAACCAATTCAATTGTTTCATTTCATAGAACCAACAATATTAAACAATATTAATAGTCAAGAACTTGCTCTGATTTTTTTTATCTACTGGTGAAAACCGAATAAAAATCGGTTCAGCAGTTATTGAGATTAACGGTAAAAGATTCAAAATAAGCTTCCTTTTATGTAGGCAGAGTTAATTAATTACACAAAAATCAATTTTTGTGAATATTGTGTAGTGTATAATATACCTCAAATAAAAATAAGCATTCTGTTAGTGAAAACCGCACTAAAATCGGTTCAGTATTTATTGAGTTATTTGAGATATATTATACACTACACAATTTTTACAAAAATTGATTTTTGTACTATTGATTAACTGTAGCTACATAAAAAGAAGCTTATTTTTGTAACTTTTACTGCAAATCTCAAAAACTACTGAACTGATTTTAGTTTGGTTTTCACCAGTAGATAAATAATTTTTCAGAGATGGTTCTTGGCTATTATTATTGTTTAATATTGCTGGTTTTATGAAACAATTGAATTGGTTTATAATAAAAAAAAACGTTACAATGTAGTTTAAGTGCTGCCATTTGCCCAACAAATTAAAAGTTGACTTTTTTATGGTGGCAATCGATTATAGAAGGCTTTGAAATTACATACAAATAGTTATGCAAAAATTAAGGTTCTACAATTTTTTTTTTGTAAATTAAAGACAAGCATGATCACTAACTTCAGAGGGCTATATCAAAAAAGTTTGAGTTTTTAGGACATAGTGCCCATTGACACTTTTGATCTATTCATCAAGGACTATCAGAATCCAAAGTTTCAAAGAGTTTGACCGAAACCCCTTTCCCATAAGGATTCTACGGGGTCCTTTATAAATAATCAATTTTTTACAATTTCTGAGTTTTCTTGCAATTTTATAAAAGCTAATTCAATTCTTTGCAAAAAAAGGTACTTAAAAGGCATTGCAGAATTCCCATCTATAAAGGTATAACCATATTTACCTTATCAGCATTTACTTCAGAGAACAAAAATCCGTTATCATAAGGTTTCAGGACCTCTCCCTTCTTCACAGCTGCTACTGATGCTGGACCACATCTGTACATATGCTCGCTGAGTTCTTGTGGAGTGGAGTCTATCGCTTGCCATCCTCCGTAGTCAACCCCAAGATCAGGGCGGTCCATCCAAGATTCAACCCATACGTGGAAGTTCCATATCGAGTCGGAAGTCATCTCCTCCATGACTTTACCCTCTTCGTCGACAAAATAGTCCACCGTGAGTGAGTTCTGTGTATCGTGAGCAGATGAGAAGTTCGTGACTACACGGCTAGGGATGCCCAAAGCTCTGCAAACTGAAAATAATAAATAAATAAAATTATTGGTGGATAGGGCCCTATCTTCATACTTTATCGATCGAAAGAAGAATTTCCCTATGTTAGGGATATTTACAGCAACCGAGTTATCATTGCTAACTTTGTTATTATTAGAGTTTCAAGATGGATCAAATAAATTGGATGTCAAATTTCAGAGATATCTTGAAATATATGTATATTAAAAAAATATTAATATTGTATTTTATAGCAGAAAATGGTATCTTTAGTTATAAATGTGAAATTTCTACATGCATTGTAAGAAATAGTTATGTTCCAATATACAGTTAATCTTGGTTAAGTGGATTAAGAGGGACTTGGATAACTAACTAACCGTCACTTCTACATTAGCATCTCTGTAACTGGATAAATGCAACACTTCTTTAAATGGGATAAAATAACTGGTCCCTTGAGATTCAAGTTATCCAGGTTTCACTGTATCTATAAAATTTGACATTTAATTTTAGCCCCACTATTATTTCTGGGAAAAATACTGATGATTTGCCCATTTAACCAGCAAAGTCATCAACGATCACTGGATTTTCGCAAACACCCGGTAAAATAAATAATTTTTTTTATTGCTATTGTACATTCTTCATATTTTATGAGGAAACTAAAAATATTCTCATATTCCAATATTTAAACTAATACAATTTAGAAGAAAAATAATCAAAAAAATTAATGAATACACTTACTTGTAGCTAGAACACCCGAAAACACCCAACACTGCCCATACTTGACTGGCTTCTTGGTCTTATAATACTTTTGAATAATCTTCAAACTTCCAATCCACTTAGTAGGTGGTGTTTCATTTCCAAAATCATCACTCCAATTCCCTGCAACAACTCCGTAATCATCCGAAGCATTTGTAGCCGCTGACAACGCTCTTGTAGTTATAACCGGATCACCTCTAGCACTTCCAAACACCTTCCCAACTTTAGATATGAGATACATAGCACACTCCAACACATCTTTATCAAACTGAGCGTACATCCAAGCGACCGGTCTCATTCTATTATAACTGCCTCTCCAGATGAGTCCTGTTGTCTCCATAACATATTCTTGCCGTTGCTCTTCCTTGTCTAAGTATACTTGATCCTGGAGACACCAAGGATTGTAGATTATGTAGATGGAAGATGGTAGAGAGTAACTTAAAGCTCCGTCGGTTTTGAGTTTTGTGTCGATGTCTACTGACCATTCGGCAACGATGCAGTGGGCTGGGGTTTTGACAGATATCTTCAGTATATTGTCTTTGCTTTCTTCTACGTTAGCGCTCCAGTGGGTGTTAGATTCTTCGCTGTTGGGGAGGAGAGGAACTGCGTAAAGTGTTCCGTTGCCGTAATTTGTTTTTTCGACATCTAGAATGTAAAAAAAAATATATTATCAGGGCTTCAGTGTGTTTTTTGCGTCAATTTCTTAATTTGCTTGAATAGTATGTATCAATTTTTGGTTCATTTAATGTCTTTATTAAGACATTAAGTCTTATTAATGTATGTAAATGGTTTAGGCTTAGTGGGAATCGTTGGTCTAAAATGTGGTGCGGTTTGTCATCTGATTCGAAAATCGAGTGTCCATAAAAAAAGAGATAGAGCGTACATTGGGTCTAAACGCTTGTATTTTTTTTATACATGAGTGTATAAAAAATGGTTGGGTTATTTCTCTATCTTCACTTATGTGAACCAAATTTTAAATAAGGACGAGTACACCCTTAACTATTTTCCATCTCTTTCCTTTGATATGACTCTGTTTTCGAGTTAAATGCGCAGTCCATGCTCTATATCTATAGGGTTTGTGTTCATTTGGAGTAATATTAAAATTACAAGTGTAGTCAACTACTTGTACACGAAAGTACAACATTTAGTATACTTTTGTAAGAATACACTCAGCACTCTATAAAACGACCCTCTACTGAACGACCGCTCCATGCAACGACTATCCGAAAGTTCTAATAAACGACCTTTCCCTATCCCCACCATTATATACTACTACCGTGACTGCTATATTTCTGCTCGAAATTTAAATTCACCAATTACCGTTAAAGTGCCCCTATAGCCGTTGATCGGTAGAACGATTGAATTACCGATGCCGTTGTATTAATATCGTAGAAAATAACTATTTTAATGACGGATTGAGGTGAACATATTGAACATTTTTATAAAATTTCAATAGCCCATTAACCAGTATTAATCTGTCAAATCGGAATCGCAAATCCATTCCAAATAAATAACAAAATAACTCAAAACGGTAGATTAAGATATTCTTACGATAAAAACCAAAGAATACGACTGGTTAATCTTTTAAGTAAGATATAAAAACGGTAAAAAATAAATATTGCAAATTGTGTTTACGAAACGTCAATTCTTCAAAACAGTGAGAGAAATGCGGTATAGCTTTGGGATGCATCTATCTCTTTTTTTAAGAAGAATGAAATAGACACTCCTGTTTAAATAAGGTTAAGTATATCCCAAACCATTTTCCATCTCTTTCTTTTGACACGACTTTGTTTTCGAGTCAGCTGCGTGGTCCATGTTCAATATTTATGCCAGATACCAACCTTTAACAGTAAAAACAAGTGAGACTCCATCGGTATCTGGATTATATTCCCTGTTGAGGTTCAGCTCCAGGTAAAACTTCTGACCCCTCCGTATGACGAGGCAGGGTTTCTCCGCCCTCGACATCGTCTCGTACTGCGACGTGTGATGTTGGTCCCCATTCTGCGCCAAGCATAAGTTGACGGACTTTACTATGAGTACATCTCCTGATAAAGGTATTTCTGCTGTACCTCTATCTGTAAAAATAAATTTTAAAAGTTAGATTCGGTTTGAATTTACTAAACATAAAATTGTATTAACAAATTCATGCTGACATGATCACAGCTGTCCCAAGTACACAATGAATGTACTTGAAGTACAAGTACAAATTACCAAGTAAAAGTACTTGAAGTTGTAAGTATTTCAAGTACTTGTAAAAATCTAGTCAACCATTATGAAAAAGGACTATTACGCACTTTGAGCTATTTTAAAATAAAAAGTTTATTATGTACATAAATATAGCTCTAAGTACGTGTCTTCATGAACCTATTCCATTTTTTTTACTATTATACGAGCTGGTCTAACTTGGCTAAAAAACGAAGCAAAAATTATTATTTGTTGAAAAGGGTGCATTTTGGAGGCATATATACATTAACTTCTTATTTTTACTCATAGAACAAGAATATAGTCTTATTTTTTTTTATATGAAGGATGCGTGTTAAGAAAAATTCTGTAGTACTTTTTCGCTGTAGTATTTCTCATAAACGGTGAATCCTGTGACAAATTAGCAAAATGCCTATATATTTGTGTATTTTGTATCATATAATATTTAAAAAGTGCAAGCTCCAAAAAAAATTAAAGAACAAAAAAATAGATAAAAAATCGAATGGCTCATTGGCCCCATACACCCCTAAATAATCATAAGTTGATATTGGAAATGAATAACACTTATTAATACTAAACCGATAATTAAATTTCATAACTGTATCACAATGGGTTCTCCAAATAATAAATAAAAATTAATTTTAGGTAAAATCTTAAAGGGTCTGTAGTTCTCTCACGAAGATTTTTCGAAACTTTTTTACATAAAATGAATTTTTTGATCAATTGTTTAAGTTTGTTCCACCTGATATGACTCATCCTGTATATTAAACCTTGTTACTCATCGAGAAATACCTTAACATTAACCAATTTTTCTGAATGAACTTGTATTTCTCATTGAACTTTTTTACATATGGATCAGCCGGGGTAATCAATACCAGATAGTCAAAAAAATATTTTACGAAAATGAATACTAAAATATAAAATTAACAGGCTATTTAACATCAATTTTCATAAACTAAAAGAAAATTAGAAAAATGTTGGTTAATTTTCAAAATATTTCAAAAAATTTACAAAAAATTTACAAAAAGACAACAAATAAGGTGAAATCACAATAACTTACTTAAGAATAAGTGATGATCGTGGCAAACTATTAAAAGTCTTTAACAATTACATATCAAACGTGACGTTTGACCAAATTAACAAAAAATTACCCTCACCAACAATAATGACTAAGGGTGACCGCATTTATTATAAATTTAATGAGTCTATTGATGTATTTGATAAATAATTGTTATAAGTACTAGTTAATAATATCAATGAGCAAATAAACACACAAATAATACTCTTATTGTACCCTTTTATTCAACGTGTCACACCCGTCACAATGTTTGTTGAGAAATAACCAGTTAAATAGATTATGTATTTACCTGATGCTATTGTGTTACTAAAAAATAATTTATTCGTAACATATTAAAGTATGATTATTATAAAGTAACTTCAATATTTTCGCTAATATTTTGAGATTTTGAATAGAGGTTGCAAGACTTGCAATAGTTGGCGTCACAACCGTCACAGTGCTTTGAACGCTGGTATTTTTTAGTAAAATAATCGTAGACCTTTCATTCTTCCAATATACATGTATTACATTAAGATCTACAGCAAAAAGGGTTAAACCATGTTATTAACTAGTATTATTTAGAAATTAACTCCAATCCGAGTTGAAATGTCACACCCGTCACCGCGGACTGACCCATATACATTTCTTAATATAATTAATAATTATGCAAATAAATCGTCAGTGCTTACTTATGATTAATTGTAATTCTGTATGTCTGTAAAAATAACTCATTTATTTAATTTATATTATTTACTGCAAGAAAAAATATGGTTCTACTCAATTAAAATATAATTAAATACTTAGTAGGCATTTCAAGAAAATATGTTTCTAATAATGTTAAAAAAACATCTGTAGTTAATATGTTAACGATACTATAGACATATTTATTAGAAAGAAAATTAAGTATCTTCTTTTAAAGCGTCACTGACGTGCCAAATTCATTATATAAATAACAGACTTAATTTTGTTAAAAATCTTATAATTAAGAAAAAATAAACTGACAGTTAAATTCGCAGACATTAGTACAGATAGTTTTGTTTTAGAAAATTTATAAGGCATTATTTATAGAATTTTTTAACAGAATGTATTTATATTAAATCAAGAGGTCAGACGAATAAATGAGTGTTTGATTTATCAATTATGATGATTTAATTTTTTTTATTTATTACTTACTAATGTTCAAAAATATACACTGCCGTGCAAAAGTCTTTAGACACTCATTTTTTGCGTATTGTAAATATAAAACTGCAAAAATGGTTGATAAAAAATCTTAAATGTTAATAAGAGTACTTAATTACAAGTTTACAACTTTTATAATAATTCTAGCATATCTGAAATACAGCATTTACAAGTTTACATGTTAAGGAAAATTTTTGAATTAAAAATCAAAATTTTAAAATGAAAAATTGAAAATTATAATTTTTAATTTAAAATTTTCTTAACAAAAAATGTTTATTTACATGTCTTTTTTAAGATAAAGTACTAATTTATATACAATGTATTTAAATTTTTTGTATAATCCCTGATTGAACTTTTGCATTTTTGATATGTCGCGTAAAACACTTTAAACTATCTAAATCTTAAATATTCATACATCTTTACCAAGGTCATTATTTCTTCTTTTTAAATTTAAAAAAATAATAAAATTCCATAAATATTTAACGAAAGTAGAGCACTTTTTGTAAAACTCTAGAATTTGAGATCAAGTCGCTATATTTTCTAAACAATTGAAAGTATGATTTTTTTTGTTTTACGAAAGTTTCTTATTTTTTTATGATCTTTACAAATAAAATTTAATTTGAAATGAAAAAACTTGAATTAGAGGTAAAAAACCTATATATACTTTTTGATATACCAATTCATTTGATTTTGCTGAGAAACGGGCATGTACCTCCAAAACTACCCCCTAAAGCGCAGTTTTAGGGGGTTGAAAATATTTTCCTGAAATTCTTTAGGGTCGATATACATTGTAATTTTTTTTTTCATAAAACTCTATCTTCAATAGTTTGGGCGTAAAACATAGTTGACGGGTGGTATAACACTATAAGATTCAGTCGGATTTTTATTTTGAGTCTCTAAAACTGATATGTTGTATTAACCGATGTTATAACCGGTTTCGACTGTAGTTATATTTCAAAACATCTCTAAAATACGATGTTCATTATTTTTCTGATAGTATCATTATTCCTCCTGCATAAAAACATATCTTAATCAACTTCCAATATCACTCGGTTTTCTTAACCATCCTGTACATTTATATAATACGTACATACATATGTTATGTATATTTACATATTTAGATGTTTACGACGAGTGCACTTATGCTTAGAGGTTCCACACATGGGCATACAGACATATATACATACACGCGTATTCACAAGGTCGCTATATAAAGACACCTACTTACCGATACAAATATAGGTGTGTGTTTTTTATTAATGAGATAGAGTAATACGTTATATGTGGTACCTGTTTATTATAATTATGTTTTTATTGAATAATATTATATTACTGTCTTACTGTGACTAACGTTTCTTAAAACAATACTTCATATGTGTGATTTAGTCGTATAAATCAAGGTTTATTATAGCTTCTCTAGGCTAATGGGTTTTAATTCTCAATACAGTAACAGTTCTTTTCGTAAAAAAATATTTTGTAATAATAAATACTTTGTAATATTGTATGTTTTATGTACATTAGGTATATACGAGTATACTCTTAAATACTCTTCTATCCCTCCATTTACACTGTTAATTGGTTCCATGAAAACATCGCATAAAAATCAACGTTGTATATTTTATGTTTTCCACTATTTTTTCCAAACTTCTCAAGCCGTGTAAATAGAGCAGCGTTTCTCAACCTTTTAGTATTTGCGACCCAATTTTCAATCACAATTCTCATCGCGCCCCTTTCCTCCACCCTCATATAATAATTTTCACTGAAAAATATAAAAAAAATGCTTTAAATTGCAAATTTCTAATATTAAACCTTCTTTCGAAAAACTGCTCTGCAAGACAGGTCCAAAGAAGTCACTAATAATTATTAATTTTGTTTTTAATTTAATATTGATACGTTAATTATTAAATACATTGTGCAGTACTGATACAATCCTATTTATAAGTGTATGATATCAGTGTAAATGAAAACGTTTTTTTTATTTTTTATTCATGTCAGAATGTATTTTATTGCTTTTCATTCAGTCAATTAAATAAATTTTTTAATAATATTTTTTCTCAATATGCTCGCGCCCCCCATTCAGTTTTATCATGCCCCCCTAGTGGGGCGCGCCCCACAGGTTGAGGATCGCTGAAATAGAGGGATAATTGTATTTAAATTAATATATTATAATTAATTGTGGTGTTTTTGTGAGTCTGTATAGTTATTAATAGGTGAACATCGAAAATTGTCGAACATTTTGTTGTATTTATTATGAGGAAGGGTACACAGAAAGGTACTGTGCCATAGATGTGTACAAAAAAATCATGTGTCTATGTTGTCGTTAAGGCAGATAAAATATTGGTCGAATTTCGATCATAGGTAATTATAATTATAATTAATACTGGTAATTATAATTAATTACACAGGCTTATAAAAAATAGCGTACTCTTATCCGGATTATGTTTTCTCTTACATATTTTTAAACACGAAAAGTTCGCTGACTCCTAAAATATTTTGGTTTTGTGAAAAAAAATAAAATATATTTATATCAATTTTGAGAGCCTTCTCTGAAAATGATTGATTTTTTTGACCAAATCTTATAAACAACATTCGATGAGTTTGATCGTAAAAAAGCTCGCTGATTTCAAAAATGTTTGCCATCGAAAAATAAAGCAAAAGCAATGAAAAACGCATCAACTTTGAGAGCATCCACTGGCAGCGATAATTTTTTTGACTAAATCTAATGAGTTTACTTAATTATAAATAATTTTTAACCGAGTTATAAAAAAAATACTTTCATCTTTTCTAATCTGCCCTATTAGATTTTATTTACGGTCAATTGTTCCCTTATTATAGGTGTTCAAAGTTAATTTTTTTATTTTTGCTTTGATAGCAAACTTAATCAAAAATAGTTATAAAACGATACAAAAAAATTGAAGAGAAAAGTCTGATTTACAAAAGTCATTAATTATTTTATTGTTATTATAGGGGGGGTATTACCCTTATCCAGAGGTTCAGAGTTTAAAAATATGTAGATCACTGACAGCTTCTACTTAATTTATATAAATAAAACCAGTAGCGTAGATGCAGCGATTATAAAATAAAAAATCCAAACATTATGCGACAAAAATTAAGTCTTGCTACATCATTTATGTCGAGAATGTTACTTGCAATAAACATATGATTAATTAATTAACCAGAAATATAACACCATTATTTATACTTGTAGCAAATAAAAACTAAGTGTTGTCATTATTATCTATTTTTGCCACACAATACTCATATTATAGCCGCAAGCATTTTTTTTGTGTAACATCATGACTTCACTTTATTGTAATATTCATCTACTGTTGTTTGAGATAGGTCAGTTATACATACCTACAATACCTACATATGTATATTTCATAATTATATTATGTATCAATCATAATATTTTATTGTCTATAAGGTACTGGTATCTTTTTAATATAATAGCAAAGTATATTGTTTTGTATAATATTGATGAGCTACTTATTTATTCTCATGGACTCATGTTAAGCCTGGTTTACAAGTTACGATAAATCTTTACGATTTATCGTAACGATCGAGGAATTGGAATTGGATTGGATGGTTGATGCCGGCCGACATCAATTTCTGCAAATCGTAACGACAAGTTGGAATGTGTAAACAAGTAGCATCCATTCATTGCTACGATTTGACTCAGTTTACATTAGTTGTTCACGGGAAAGGTTGTTGACAACTCAACATAAGTCTCTTCATACATTCTTAAATAATTCCGCCAGTGATTCATTTAATAATTTTATATGAAAAAATACCTTTTTCTTCAGCAACCCATGGCGGTTCCACTTTCTTTTAGGTCTTCGTGACCTTTTCACTTTTCTTGCTAAACAAACGATCACAACAGTACTTCCTCCATGACAAAAACTGACTGAGTATACCGCGGTCGACAATGAATATTGGACAAGAAATCGTTGCATGTAAACAGTACACACTCTTTCGATTTATTGTAACAATTTATCGTAACGATCGAATTGCTACGTTTTATCGTAGCATGTAAACCAGCCTTTACTAATAAAATAACTATCAATATTTTTTCTCCCGTAATGAACAACGTAAAACCAGTAATGGACACTTGCTAAATATTACAAAATGATAATAATGAGTGTACTAAACTGCGATAATTATTTGTCCACTATTTTTAAACAAAATGATCAATTATCATCAAATCATGCTGTAAGATAGTTGAATGTACATTGTTGTACATAGATTAATATACAGTAATCGCAATATAGTAAACAAATATCAATAAATATATCTAATTTAGTACTTACATTTAATAAATATTGTTCAATATTTAATAAATATTGTTCAATATTTAATAAATATTGGTGCCTTATGTGTAAAAATTTAAAAATTATTTCTGCGTTCAGAAGTTATAGGGTTAAAATATACGATTGTGTCATCCTGTGATTCTAAGGGTTTTACAAAAAGCCGCGTGCCCTGATTACCCCAGGGAAACTTCCCATTCGATCACTGAAAAGAGTGGAAAATTTACCTCATAGAAATGAAGGGAAAACTGATTTCAAAAACTATTCAAAAATATTTATTTTCATTATTTTTTTATTACTACAGTGTAATACAGGGTGTCCCATTTTAATCTATCACCCCCCTAATTTTTTTATCTATCAATTAAATCAAAAAATGCTTCAAATAAAAGTTGTTTGGTTTTGAAGGGGACCCAAAATGGCGTTATTAATTTTTTATTTTTTGCATGTCTTCATGGTCAAATAGGGCCAACTTTTTTTTTCAAATGGAAACCTATATTTTTTATTACAATATCTTATTGTTTGGAAAAAACAAGTAGCTTTTGTTTCAAAAAATTTTTTGTATGACTTTTTTTTTTAATATTCAACAAAATAATTTTAGATTTTAGATTTTTACTAATTTTTTTCTCCAAACCCATTAACTTTAGAGGAAAAGTGTAAGAAACAAAAAATGTTTATTTTAATATGATATAACTAGGAAAATTATTTCAGAATTTTTTATTTTATTTTTTATTTGCTTTAATATTTTGAAGAGCAAAAGTTAACAAAAAATCCTGATATAATTTTCCTAGTTATATCAGATTAAAATAAACATTTTTTGTTTTTTACATTTTTCCTCTAAAGTTAATGGGTTTCGAGTAAAAAATTATTAAAAAACTAAAATCTAAAATTATTTTGTTGAATATTAAAAAAAAATAATTAAGTCATACAAAAAATTTTTTGAAACAAAAGCTACTTGTTTTTTTCCAAACAATAAGATGTAATAAAAAATATAGGTTTCCATTTGAAAAAAAAAAGTTGGGCCTATTTGACCATGAAGACGTCCAAAAAATAAAAAATTAATAACGCCATTTTGGGTCCCCCTCAAAATCAAACAACTTTTATTTGAAGCATTTTTTTATTTAATTGATAGATAAAAAAAATTAGGGGGGTGATAGATTAAAATGGGACACCCTGTATAGTCCGCTGTTGATTATTACTATTTAATTAAATAAGAAGGGGGTAAAGAGACAATCAGTCACAAAAAAAATGATAATTATATTTTTTGAATCTGCAATTTTTGTAAATAAGACTTTGAACGCAGAAATCTAAATATTAATACTAATTTTTCAAGAAGACTAATAACAAAATATTTTTCTTTAAGTAATGTATGGCCTTCATTTATTGCAATATTTGTTAAAAGCATAGTTGCTCAATGTAAAATATAATATTATGTTAAATATTTAGACAATACATGATTGTTTAAAACATGCTATCATGAAATAAGGAAATAAGTGCTTTAACATAAACTCACTGTTTAAAATACCATCAGATTAAAGTTCTTTCCACTTACAATGGTTTATATGTAGATGAAGGTCTTTAGAATTTCTAGAATTCTAGATCTTAATTCAACAAAAACGATACGCTATCAAGCATAGACGTCGACTCTTTATTTTCTTTATTTTCATTATTATCATTGTTCAATTTATAGAGGCCCGGCTTATAAACTGAAAATTTCAGTAACTTGATAAAAAAAAATCAGCTGATGGTCTTAGACAGTAATTTTTCTGTTTTAAAATTTTCGTTTTTTTTTTTGCTTTCTACTTGTACTTTTTCAACAAGATTTTAATATATTTATGTTTTCTATGATTTAAAAATTTAAAGGGGTCTATAAAGAAAATTATTTCTTTTAAAGGGGGTCGATGTAGAAAAAAGGTAGTGAACCCTTAAAATTTCATATAGTTTTCATATATTTTTAACTTAGGCGTATGCTTAGAATAATAAAATTTTACGGCACATCCTTTATTTTTTCTGTATTTTTTCAAGATGTTACAATAAAATAGATGTTTGTAAATTAAAAAATAACAGTAAAAAAAAAATTCAAATTTTAATTTTCTTTTTGAAAAATTTCTTATTTATCATTTTTACAGCTATACATTTTTTTAGGAAAAAAAATCCTATATAATTATTTTGTTGACGAGTATTTAAAAGTAAAGTAAAGCCCCTTAGAATTCACTTCTAAAGGGCGATCCCCCCCCCCACTCCGCCGAACTTCCGGAGTTAGCGCCTATGTTATCAGATATTTAAATAAATCTGTATTTGTTCTAACACACTTATACCATTAATGTCTAATAGTTTTGTTTGTCAAAAAGACATTTACCTTTTTATATCTCTGAAAAACTGGTTTTGTTTTTATACTTTTGATATTTTATAAATAATTAAAACATTTAAAAACATTAAAAACAAAATATTCAGATTATTACATTTATAATTATCACAATTTACATATTTTGTAAAATTAGATCAATTTTAATGCGGATAGATTTATAAATACGGCCCTGTGAACGCCATAAATTTAGTTTGTTTTATTTTAAAGTGTTTACATCTCGTCAAGAATACCTTGTTTTATTTTATAAACAAACAAAACTATTAATATCCACTTTATAACGTTATAACAAGTTGTTAACAGTTATAAAAAACACATCATAAATCGTATTTGATGTTGGGAAAAGTATTACTCGTACTTACCTTGTTGAATATTTTTCAATTAATTAATTATATTAATATTATTATCATATTAAAAAGTACCTACCTAACAAATTTAAGACCTTAATATTCCATATTAGAATCAGCAAAAACTTTTCTGTATATAAGGGTATTTGACTACTAAATATATTTTAAAATATATTTGTGCGTTTTTGAAAATGAAAATTTTCCTGCCATAACGCTCATTAAAAGTCACGTGGTATGCCTGTGACGCCAGATATCAGTAAACAAATTAACACGAGCCAATAGCTATTGAGTATTTTGACGTGTGTTGAGTACCTCTGTACTATGTACGTTTTATGTTTATTGTTTTTGATTATTAATTTAAAGGTGGCTTTGCCATTTGTTAGTTGTTATGTGTTGTTTTGTTTTAATAACAAGTTGAAAATATATTCATAAAATTATTGTGTGTAAAGATATGTAAAGTTATTATATCAATATACATATTATTAAAATATATTGTTTGTGATTCCGAGGCGTGGTATTTGATGCCATTAAATAAGTGTAATTTCTTCATCTAATTAATTATAATTTTTCTAAATTTAAAACCGCTATTATCGAAGGAAATTAATTTAAATAGTGTTAACATTGTGTTTCGAGTTAACTGGTCCTAAGGCGTGTACATTTTTGGTCTATCACCGAACAACGTGTAACATGTTTTCTGACGTCATATGACTTACAGATGTGCCAGACGCGTTTGCAACCACGTGACAAATATGTTAAATATTAAAAATTTAAATTAAGTTTATTGCTAAAATATTCACTAATTTCACGTAAAAATACAATTGGTTGTATATTATGGTAACATAATACTATACAGTGTACAATATTTTGAATTAATTACCAATCCTGCTAAAGACCCTGTTCTTCTCAATAATAATTTATTATTCTTGTTTTTTAAAATTAAATGTCTACAAATAATTTTTAATTATTAATTAAAAGTCTCTTATAAATTTTTATTTAAAAACCTCTTTATGCATACAATATGTTAATTTTAATTAATAAAAACATAAGTGTAGTATAGTAAAATGTGTTTTATAAATAAACTTACAGAAATAAAAATAAACATATTATAACAGTAACTAAAAAATTCATATTTTAATCAAATATACATTTTTGATATTTATTGTAAAGTTTATTTATTTTGTATTTTTTATTAACATTTTTTTTTATTAAAATTTTATAAAAAACTAGCAAACCCGTCCTAGCTTTGTACGGGAGTTAATCCCCCCCCCCCGTCACCAATGCAGGGTTGTAATTAGTTTCATTAAATCCAATAGAAAAAAATACCCCTATCTCGCATAGGAGCCGAGATATTTACAATTTTTTCCGACTTGATTTACTATTATTATCATCACTGCTTTATTATTCCGTATGTTATCTAACGTAACAAAATATGATCTTAAATGAAGCTGCATTTATAACTCAAAAATTATATTTTTATACATAGTTTGATATACATTAGTGCAGTGGTCCCCAACCTTTTTGTACCTAAGAGCACATTCTAGAATATCGGTCGAGCGGCGGGCACCATTTATTTTTCAAGGTGCCCACGTCAAAATCGCGATTTTGATTCTGGAAAATCAAAACGGTTTAGCGGCATTTTTTCATATATTTCTTAGTTCCTACGTAAGCCGTGACTAGAAAAAATGTTAGTCTTCAAACTTTGACCATTGTTTATATATTGTTGTACGAATTTACGCAATGTTTGATATATGCACAAATGTTTTTTTATTAACAAATCCGCATCAATAAAATATTTTTAGTTTATCTTTAGAATTAATGTCAGTGATTTTTGTAAATGCGTACAGCGAGAAAAAGAGTAAATGGTTACATATTATTCTGGCTGTGCATTGCGGTATACGTTAAATTTGAAAGAATAAATGTAAAATGATATAATATATTTATAAACAAATATTTTTTTCAAATAAATACGCTTATATTTCTCTAATTAGTTACTAAAAATAAAAAGATGTTATTGATAATTAAATTATTTTTTTTTCGTTCACAGTCAGCGGTGGGCACTCGTAAAACAGTCGGCGGGCACAATGGTGCCCGCGGGCATAGGGTTGGGGACCACTGCATTAGTGTATTACAGTGTCCATATAAATATCTGAATGAATAGAATGCTCTTAATATAAAATTATAAAACATGGATTTTTATTTATGGACATTGTCAGTCTCGTAAATGTATCTTGCCTTGATCAACTAATTAAGACTAATCACTTTTAACATCTGTTATCTATGTATTTCAAATATTTTATTAATCATTTCTCAATCTAGTTTAGCTGTCTCCTATCCTGATAATTCCAGGTAAATTTCTTTTCCCACATTTAATCTATATTTAGTAATGGCGATTCATCATTACTAGCTGTATTTTACTTACAATAAGTAAGACCTACATAAGAATTTCAAATCTAAAATATAAAGTTATTTAATTCTAAACAAAATTTAAAAACGTTTTTAATGTATCCTTTCTTCCATCAGGATTTTTCGTCAGTATGCATAAAGTACTGACACCAGTTTTGGCCACTTTAACCCTTAACTGCCACTGTAGGGTATCAGGCGCTCCACGTTGTTTCAACTTTAGTGTAAGCTGTTTAAATTTTACAAGGTTTTCAATTTTTTAAATATATTAAATATTATATATTTTTTTAAATAACCGATTGGAGTGCATTCCGTATCGTTCGAATTTTATTGAATTAAAATATTCAATAACTTACGAGTAGTTTGCATTCTAGTATCTAGGGTACTAGATACCAGTGTGGCTAGGGGTTAATAGCAAGGTATACTGTTTTTTGGGGATTGATGTTTTTTTTTTGTAATTCTCTTGAACTTATGTTACTAATGTAATATAGTAAATATAGTTTTTTTTTATAACATTTTATTTTGTTTATGTTTTTTTTTACCAGTAATGGACACCCAGTGATGGACACTTGATAATGATTACAAAATGATCAGTATGTATACTATGACAGAAAAGTTATAAAATAAAAAATCGTAAAATTTGAAACAAATTAATGCAGATGCTGTGATAATACATATAATAATTAATAAATAGGTTAGGTACACTAGCAATTAGTTTAAATGTCCAATATTTTAACATCCATTGGCCGATTTTCATCAAATTAAACAGTTTTACAGTTAACCTCGGGTTGTACAAAGCAAAATAATTAACGATTAGTTAATCAGTTGTTTTCAATCCATGATTATTGTTTATTCTAAACTTATTCTCAATTTGTAAATAAACAATTCACTAAATATGACAATTTTTTACCTTATAATATGTATCATAGCCAGGCCCCTCTTTCCCACTGGGCACTCTGGGCACGTGCCCAGGGCCCCGCGATTGATAGGGGCCCCATATCACGAAACAATAACCGATATTTATTACCGAAAAACATACGATATTTATTTTGAAAAAAATCAAACGATAATGACATTAATGACTGACTACAATACCTACTTGCTTATTAGTTTTTGCGTGCGCGAAGCCCCTCTACTCTCGCCCGAAAATCAGGCTTTCCGATTTCAGCATGTTTAGGATAAATTTTAATATATAAAAATACATTGAGTGGCCAGTTTCTGGAAAACCGGGAAAGTCAGGAAATTTTGCTAGACAGGGAATTTTCTGTAAAAATGCAAAACTGACACCACGTCAAGAAATTTTCCGCAAATATTTTTTAACAATTATCTATTTAAATTTTAAAAAAACATGCAGAATTTTCAAAAAAGTTCTATTGTCAACAAATAATTCTGTTTTATCACGTGATCTATTTTTAGTACTTTAATCAATCAGAAGTGTATAGGTACCACACTTCATGCAATTTGTTCAATCGTTGAATATATTAATGGTTTTTAACAGTGGTGATATTAATTTATTATGTGATTATAATAATAATTTCTTGAAATTTGATTTATTTAACGTACTTATACACGTACCATCTGCACATTAATTAAGGGGATACCTAAAAAATAACCTGTTTTCAAATGTTTGTAAATTGGTCAAAAATTTACCAATTTGAAATCTTTTTTTTTTCTGGAATGATCGAAATTTACTCTATTTTATGATGGTGCATTTCGTTCCTCAAAATTTTCTCGTTTTTACATTTTTATGTAATAAAAAATGCGTATTATAACACGTCACGGAGTGCATTTATGTAAAAAATTTAATTTTAAAATAATCATTTTGTAGAGAATTTTGATACCTTAAAATCAGTATTTTGAAAAAAAAATGCAACAAAATTCGCAATGGTATTAAAGTTCTTTTTTAAAGTTCCGTAAACTTTAATATATCGTGTAACATATGCTTAAATAGTATATTGTGTAGCAAGGGTTGAAACAAGACGATTTCTGACTAGGGCGTGAGTTGACTGCCCGAGCGAAACGAGGGCTGTCAACGGACTGGTCTGAAATCGTCTTTGTTTCATCCCGTGCCACACACGCTATTTTTCATATCACATGCATGGAAACAACGAGTTTTGATTTCTGTAGACAGTCGAAGTAAGACTATTTCAGACAAATAGCGCAGTAATATCTTATACTATTTTAATAATAAAATAATTCAGAAATAAGATCCGCTTTTGTTTATTACAAATTCGATTCTGACAGATTTAAAATTAATGAATTTGCTAGTCAGGAATAACGTTGTTTATTTGTTTCTGCTCGGTACAATCGCATTGGTCTGAAATTGTCTTGTTTCTACTGTCAAAACTGGGTTCAAAACCAAGGTTAGTAAATGACTAGGTTTACTTACTTGTGACGTCACCACGAAGTTCTTTTCCACCTTCTTGATTTTTTTATTTATCTATGATTTTAACTGTCATAATATTAAACACAAATCACAAATAAATATAATTAATATAATTAATATCATGTCTGAAGCTTCAATATAACAATAAATGAATAGCACAGACACAGAACACAATAATAAATCAATATTAATCAAATTTATATTATGACAGTTTGACAGCGTTGGCGACCATTTGAAATCTAGAGTGTTGAAAAGAACTTCGTGGTGACGTCACAAGGCAAGTCAGCATACCTAGTCATTTACTTACCTTGGTTCAAAACTATGTAGTTGTTTCTATGCATGTGATATGAAAAAAATTTTTTTTAATAAAAAACGGAAAAACGTAAAAATTCACCTGGAAAACCGGGAAAAGTCAGGAAAATTTGTTGTAAAGAAATACTGGCCACCCGTTTAATGGTGTACTAATTACCTACACTGTTTTAAAAAAATCATCAGTAAACTAGTTTTTCATATTCTTAATTTTTAAAGTGAAAACTTCTTTAGCTCTGCCAAGGTCATAGGGGCCCCATTGTCCTAATGTGCCCAGGGCCCCCAATAGGTTAAAGACGGCCCTGATCATAGCCGTGATTGTTTTTTTAGAATTGACGTAATAATACTTTGAAAACAACTGATTAACTAATCGTGAATTATTTTGCTTACAAGGGAACCTTTTCATGTCGAAAATTCGTATCGAAAAAAAATTATCATAGCTGCGGTAAAACGGTTTAAGGGGGGTGAAACACCCCTATAAAAATGTTCAAAATAATCATATTTTTTCAAATAACTCTGAAACTAATGAAAATTTAAAAAAATCTATAATACAAAATATTCATTATTTTTTATGCTCTTTCGAATGGCGATAGTCAAAATTCGAAAAAAATTAAACCTATGAAATGTGGGGGTTAACGGTTTAATTTTTTTTCAAATTTTGACAATCGCCATTCGAAAGTGCATAAAAAATCATGAAAATTTTGTATTAGAGATTTTTTTTAATTTTCATTAGTTTCAGAGTTATTTGAAAAAATATGATTATTTTGCACATTTTCATAGGGATGTTTCACCCCCATAAACCGTTTTACCGCAGCTGTGATATTTTTTTTCTTACTTACCTTGACCTCCTCTAACTATATACAAAGTTTAAACTCGATACGAATTTTCGACTTGAAAATGTTCCCTTGTCAGAGCAACCCGAGATAAATGTTTAACATTTAAGCACCTATTGACCGATTTTCATCAAATTAAGCTATTTTACAGTTAATTGTCTATAAATTATGATTCAGTAATGACAGTAATCAAATTTGAACCAATATTAATTTAAAATAAATTCACTAACCATACCTAATCTGACCGGCTTATACCTAAACCTGCTAGGCCTAGGTTTTCTATCACGGTAGAATAATCTTCTTACTCTCTCCATTGCCACTAACTCGCACTAACTGGACACTAGTATAAGCGTCAAGGATTTGCGAGACACCACGCGAATCATAATGTTAACAATCTGGAATTTCTGCCCCACTTATAATACGTGGGTTATTATTGTACATAAATAAACATAGTTTTATGTAGGTATATTATTGGTTAAGTCACGTAATGAAATTAATTATTATCATTTTATAGAGTGTCATAAAATGTATATGTATGCTGACATGTGTGTGTTTTTGATGGTGTTTTTATATTAATTAATTAAATTATTCCTAGACCTATAACTTAATCCACAAATAAATTGTAAAAGGAATTAAATACATCCGTAAAAAAATTAAAAAATATTTTTTTCGTGTGGAAAAAATGATAAAATAAAAAAATCACTTATTTCTTCTTTTTACTCCTTATTGAAAATTTTAATAGGCATGATGACTAATTTAAAAAAAACTATTCTATGATGATCTTACGTGTCTCCTATTTCAAAAAAAAAATACTTATTTCTGCAGAAAATAAAGGTTTAATCACAAAAATTGACTCTTTTAAAACTAATTTTGAATTTGACACCAAAACGCTCGCAGGTGACATTTCAGGGTTGCGACGTCACATTCCTTGTCAACAACAATCAAACATTCAGAGTTAGACAATAATTTAATTATTTTGTGTGTTAAAAATGAATTCCAAAGTATATAAGTTCTTAAATAAGGTATGTATCTAATAATGTTGTAAGATGAATTGATATTTGTCTTAAATAAAAGTCAATCACTTTTGACGTTTACTGATGCATGGCGTCATTCGCTCTGATTGGTGTTCTATTTAACATGGCGGATTGCTGTATTTTGCATTTTTATTTTAACAAAAATTATATTAATCTCGCTTTTAATATAAATATAAATACGTTTTTAAAAATCTTTTTAACCTATTTCATTATTTAAATATCATAATTTCAATGATACTTTGTATCATCTGCTTAATTGCTTAGTTGCATTTTAAGCCTAAGATGCTAAAATTATTTTTTTTTTCACGAATTTATTTAAGTTTAAAATAATAATAAGATATTTTTTTAATTGGAACTTTTTTTTATTTTACAGAAAACTGGTACAACGATGTGGTAAGTAAAATTAAAAAAACATATTTTATTTATTATAATTAATTTTTTTAAGACCTGAATGGTCTCTTTTGGACAGCTTTTCAAAAAATATGTCACGCAAATATATTGTTAGAAAAGCACTCAAATGGAAATATTTCAAAATTATCCGACAAAAAATAAATTATTCATTTGTCATTTTCAATGAGAAGACAAGAAATTTAACAATTTATACTGATACATACAATCCATATGTTTAAAATGAAGAGATGATATTGTATTATGGAATATTTTCATATCGCATATGAATTTAAATTTATTTTGGAAACATGACGCATACATATGTACAGAGCTTTCCATTATATTTTTGTTTTTATCGTATAATTCTTCGTTTGTTTTTTGTGCACTCTTAAACGCATGAATTTTGTTTCAACCTCCTAAAATAAAACGGTATGTATATAGTTTGCACTCCCTTAAAATGAACCTTGTATACATTATCACCGGTTAGGAAGAGGGGGGGGGGGTCTAATTTGCCATCACCAAATTTTATAAGTTTTATTTCTACTGTAGACCAAAATGGAAAACATTAAAATTAATAAAATTCTATATACGGACATAATTAAAATGAACCCTATAAAAATTAATCACTTTTTTTTGGGGGGGGGGGATCTTTTTTTCTCCCACCAAATTTTATAAATTATGTTTCTATAATACTTTAGACCAAAGTAGAAAACATCAAAACTTACAAAATTTTATATATGAACATAATTAAAACGAACTATATAAAAAATATCAACTGTTGTGGGGGGAGGGGGTATCTAATTTGCCCCCATCAAATTTTATAAATTATATTTCTAATGACCAAAGTGGAAGACATCAAAATTAATAAAATTCTATATACGTACATAATTTCTTAAGACTATATTCGTATATAAAAACATAGGTTGGTTTAGTTAATAAAAATACAAATACGTGCTTCCTTAACGATTTTTACAATGTCACGTACTACATAATTGTTTCTAGATATAGACATAAATAAATCTTTTGTAAAAGTGATCTTTCATAGAAATCTAATACATAGTTGCTTTAAAACGATATCAACTTACGAGCAGTTATTTTTGATAAAAATCTTAGACAAGAAAATATTTAGATATGATTCATAATACGTTATCTAACATGCATTGTAACCATTGTGCTCCACAAAAATGGACTCCGTAAAGTCAGTTACGTAGCATTCAGATCTTAAAAATTTTAGTCACATGAATCCATAAATCCATAAATATTACTAATCTAATGTTCGGTATTACAGCCTAGATAAAATTTGCTAGCTTGCAAGCACATTCAAACGGGGTATCAAACTTATATGACAGTTCTCTTGGAATATTTGATAGATAGGTGCATGTTGCATGCATACACTGGTAGAAAGGATTTCTCAAACCAAGTAAACCTTGTTTTGTATATAACGAAAATAATATTTTCTTAAGATAAGCAATAATCTCTTAAACCAACTATAGCATTATTGAACGAAGGAATAACGTAGTTGAATTAAGAGTATGTTTCTTATATTAAGAACATATTGTTTTCGTTATATACAAAACAAGATTTTCTTGGACCAATACATTTTTTTTATGTAGTTAGTAAAAACAAAGCTATGTAAAGTATATTTATTAATCTTGATTAAAAACGGTGAAATCAACTTATGTTCTGCGTATACAACAATCTGTCAAAAACTCAGAGATCTGTCATATAAGTCAAACCCTGTTTGAAAGTGTTTGCAAGCTTGCAAATATTATCATTAGCTAGGCTGTAATACTGAAAAACTCTTTTCAAATTATTTATAAAAAAATATGTTTTTATTTATGATCAAAATCGAGGACGTAATTGAAAACTGAAAAATATTGACGAAGCTTCGAAACAATAAATAAAGTATTAGCGAATTTATTGTAATATGAACAAAAAAGAAAATATTTGTATGAGTTTGAAAAACCACTGATTTCCTTATGTACCGTAATTAAATTCGACATCCATACAGTGACGAAACCGATTTTTTTAAAGGGGGCCAATTTTTCAGTTGGGGCTATTGACATATAGCGTATTTATTGTACAAACAAATTATATAGTATAACCATTTTGTCTCTCGCCGCACAATGGGTTAAAATCACACATAATTGCGCGAAAATTTCAGAATTAAAGGAATGAAAGGGTAATTAAGAGTGTCTTGGGGTAATTTTCGTAACTAAAACTATTTACCTTTCAAATGCGAGTATGCGCCAGTTACAAAAATGCGGGGAGGCAAGATCTCCTTGTCTCCCCCGCTGACTACTGCACTGTGTATATACCTAATATGAACACTAACTGATATTAAAAACTACAAATATCGTTCCGCCATATTAGAATAGAAATAATATTAATAATAAATAAAATTGTTAATACCTCTATTTGGAACCCTTCGCCACACACGGTATCTTTTTGAGCAAAAAATGTGGTAAGCTATTCTCCATAAACAGTCCATTTTTACTTTCAACTGTCAAAGACTAATATAACATCTGGGAATTGTATCCAAAAGATGTTTTATAAAAATATATCGCACGAAAAGGTTAGGGTCAATGCAATTTATGATATAAATAAAAGTATAAAAAAATTAATAGATAGTAAAATTCTTTGTAATGTTTTATTATAATTAATTAATGGGTATCAGTAATTATAATAATGATTCATTTCTTATAGTACAGTGTTGTCCAAAATTTATTCGTAGTTTTTTATACTTATTCAGAAACCAATTTTGATTGGTTATGGAAGTAGATACAATATTGACTAATTTTTCACATATCTATCTAATCTACTTCCAAATTAGTCAATTTTTTTATGAAAATACCAATAAGTTGTTCACTTATGGTATATCAGTTTGTAACGAAAAAATAGTTTTTTATATAATAAAGTTACGTTTTTTTTTTAGTTTTTCATGTAAAAAGTATGAAGACCTTTTTTTCAATGTGTCCGCCAAAATTTGCCGCCATTTAATTTTTGCCGCTCTATGCAGGTGCCTACACTGGAATTTTGTCTATTAAATTACAAAACGATTAAGATATTTATCAAAAAATTAAATAATATAAAGAGTAAGTTCAAAGGACCCCGCAGAATCCTTATTGACATTTTAACCCAGTTATCAAGAACTATCAAAATACAAAGTTTCAAAGAGTTTGACTGAGAGCTGTTTCCCATAAGAATTCTGTTGGTGAAAACCGTACGAAAATCGGTTCAGTAGTTTTCGAGATTTGTCAGTAACTAAAAAAAAAAGATTATAAGAAGTTCCATTCAAAATCTTGAAGTGATTTACCATCCCTATACTCGCAATGTTAAAATTGATTTTATTTTCACGATATCTTTGCTCACAGGTGATGAATCATTTTCAAGATAAGATGGAGGTTATTTTTTATTTATTTATTTTTTGAGTTATTTACAAAATATTGTCTTTTTTTCCGAGAAATTACACGAGTCACGAAATATTTTTCTTTTTCTATCATATAGCGAGCCTTGTTGCTCCCCAAGAAATACCTTAAAATGTCCTTAAGCTTAATACATTAACATTGAAAATTGCTGTATCTTTTTTATTATTAATTATAAAAGTGGGGGGGGGGATGAAACTTTAGTAATTCGAAATTCTTTTTCTATCATATAGCGACCCTTGTTGCTCCCCAAGAAATACCTTCAAATGTCCTTAAGCTTAATACACTAACATCGAAAATTGCTGTACCTTTTTTAGTATACTAATTATAAAAGTGGGGGGAGGATGAAACTTTAATAATTCGAAAAGTACTGTGCCATAGATGTGCAAAAAATTATATGTTGCCGTTTAGGCAGGTAAAATAAAGGTCGACTTTCGACCAGAGGCGATATTAGTAAAAATAAATATGCAAAAAAAGTAGAATAAAACATTTTTAAACTGAAAGCTTTAACATAAAAAAAATTATAATTTGATTTCTATGTTTAACTGTTCACAAAAAATTTCCCGATCAATATTATTACCTTACTTTTCAAAAAAATAAGTCACAATTAAACATACTAAAAAGTAGAATTTACAAGCACTAAAATACTTTTTAAATAATCGACTCACTCTACAATCTCCATTGTAATTTTTATAATACGCAATTTTTATTATATTCGTAAATATCATTACATACAGCTTTATTTAACTAATTATTCTTAAGATGAATTATTTGTTAAGTCCTGTACAAATTATTTAATTTCAATAGTTAGTAGGTATATTTTTCTATTCGAAACTTTAATTTTTATTAAAAGACAATATAATAAATACTATGATTGTGTCAAATTAATAGTATGTGTATATATTTTTTTGTATAACAAATTAAACTATACCAATAATATAGATTTTTTCGCAAAAATTACTATTCATATTGTATCTTCAATAACACGTGGCCAAGCAAAAATTACAATATTTTGGACCGTTTCAAGATTACTACGTCAAATAAAATACATCAAATTTCTTTGAAAATTGAGTGATTGTTATCACTGAAAATACAAATGAACTATTTTGAACTCTTCATCAAATATTTAAATCCATAGTAGCATTATTACCTAGTTATAAATCAGTCCTTCTTAATATTGCTGTAAAGTCAAGAATTATATATTTTTAAGCTCTATCTAAAGTCTAACGTGATACTATCTAAAGTAAAGCTTATCTATAACGATAATTATTTATTTATTTAATTTATATTTATCATACTATTTCAACTGTATTTAAATTGTAATACTCATACCTGCTACTTTTTTACCACAAATGTTTTGAAAAACTTCACAAAAACACTCCATGTTACCCACAGAACTATTTTACAACTAATCACTTAATAGGTACTGAAAATATAAGGTAGCGTTATCAAAAATATAATTAATATGAAAAACCACAATGACAAACTTTGAAACTTTCGCGCATGCCTTATAGTTTCAGTATGTTACATATGTATATATAGTTGCCAGAATTGTTACAGTATGTGTGTGTGTGTGTGTGTGTGTGTGTGTGTTTATCGGCAGGATACTGTTTAAGATTAGGGACTCTACACGGTGACTAATTTATTGTTATTGGAAATTTTAATTGATAGTTCTAATTTTGAGTGATAAGAATTATTTATTTGGCTTTTTATTAATTTGTATGTTCATATATTACCGAATGCAAAAGGAGGGGGGTAAATGGGGTACTTTCCCAGGTCAAAAAAATACCGGGTGTTTTTTGTTAAGGACTTTTAATTTCCCAGTGGATTGTTTTCAAAATAACGAATTTTCAGAAAAAAATATTTTAGTTAAAACTTTCATGGTTAAGTATTGATATTATGGGGTTACCTAAGAAAGGTCACTTTGATGGGTTATCAAATTCAATTTTTATTTTTCAAATTATTTTTTAACTAGTATCTCTTTATGTGTATCTGTAGAACAGGGATTCCCAATGAGATCCAGGTAGACCCCTTGAGGGTCTATGGAAGTTTGAAAAAGTCTGTAATACTTATGCCAGGGGCCTATTCGGGTCTATTATGATAAACACACTATAATACAAAATTAACGGAATACTAATAAATTTCAATATTTTTAGGTATTTTTAAATAGCTGGATCATTTTTCTTTTTTTTATAAGACATGGGGGAACTTCGGGGAATCACGCGATCATTAAAGCGTCTATGGATTTTACAGAATGAATTTTTTTTATGGGCAGTAAAGAAATTTTTTTTTCAGCTTTCCAAATCTGCGCTTAATTTTTTTACGATTATTTGTTCCCTAGTTATAAGCACTTAAAGTTAAACATATGATTTTTGCTTTGATAGCACAAAACTTGATCAAAAATGGTCATACATCAATAGAAAAAAAAATAAATTAAGGAAAAAAGTCTGATCTACAATAATCATTTATTTGATTTGACCAAAAAAAATTGCATGTTCTGTAAAACCACTCAATATTAATATAATTTTTTGAATTTTTTTTTGGCGTTTCATCTTAAAAGGGAAGTTATCCTGAAGGATATAAAATAAATGATTAAAAAATAGAACGTTCAAGCTTTGTCATTTTTGAAAAACTCATTTACGACCGATTTTTCACGGAGATCCAGCTATTTAAAAATACCTAAAAATATTGATAAAATTATTAGTGATTTTTAGTGTATAATATAAATATTTTACATTTTTCCAATAACGATGTGTTTTTTTTGCTTTTTTTCAACTGTATTTATTTTAATATAAATAAATATAATCGAAAAGCAAAAAAAGGTCATTGCAATCATACATAGATTCTATATATACATAATTGCAATGACTTTTTTTCTATTTTTTTTTTCAATATGATTGTATTATATTATTTATGAATCTGAAAATGTAAAGGGGTCTATAAAGAAAATCATTCCTTTATGTAGAAAAATGTTCGAGAACCCCTACCTTTTTGTCAAAAAAAATAACGAAAATAAGAATCTATATAAGCCTTGTCAAAAGTTTTTTCGTTGTCGGTATTTTTTTGTGCTACTAATTTGAATGATTTTTTTTTCGTTGGCACCTAAATATTTTTTTGCATGTTATTAATTGTAATAAGCTTTTTTACGCTACTGCGGGGGCCCCTTTACTCGAGGGTCCTGATAGTTACGGCCCTGGTCAGAAGTGTTAGTTTTCAAATGATAACAATACAAAAATATAAATGTTTTTTACGTTTCTATATTACATCATATCTCATTAAAAATTTTCATCTCAGACTAAACAAAATTACATTAATACAAAGACGGCAATGTCCTCGAAATGCAGTTAAATTAATACCAAGCGTGACACCATTACTCCTTATGATATTTGTTTATTAATACATACATTTATATGTTTCCTGAAATCAAGAATCTACATAATAAATTTACATCGTTTTTTGTTCGATTGAGCTAAATATAATTTAATTACAAAGTAACAGCACATTTTCAACATTAGCAGTAGCCAAAACGTAACTGGGTAAGGGGGTTTATACCGGGTGTCCCTGATAACTTTTCCAGCATGGGGATCTCAGTATCTATAAGAGATACAGGTTTGGTTAAATGAGATGAATTATTTGTAAGAAAGGGGTGAGTATTACTACGCAAAAAAATATTCATAATTCTATGTGGTTTAGGCGGTATACCCAAAAAACTGAAAATTCGGAATTTCTTTAAATGGCTATAACTTTTTTGTCAAAGTAGATAGGTATTTTTTGTAGACGATTTCTCAAAGCACTTTTTTGTGTAGAATCGATTGGTGTATTTAGATTTTTTATATCACTTTTAGTTTCCGAGTTATGATCCCTAACTTTAGTTTTTCTTATGGGCCACTAAGTTGACTTTAGCATATTTGAACGTGTTTTTTACTTTACAACGATATGTCACATGCCATACTTATTGAAAAATAAAAAATTATAATGTATTTTTTTTAATGTTAATTGTTTTCAAATAGTCATTTGTTATTTTTTTTGTTTTTCATGGCTCACTTAAATGTTTGTAATAAAATACTTAATAAATATCACTGGCATTTAGTACATCGACTTGTTTTCTATAATAAGTATGGCATGTGACATATCGTTGTAAAGTAGAGTAAAAAACACGTTCAAATATGCCATAACCAACTTAGTGGCCCATAATAAAAACTAAAGTTAGGGCTTGTAACTCGGAAACTAAAAGTGATATAAAAAATCTAAATACACCAATCGATTCTACACAAAAAAGTGCTTTGAGAAACCGTCTACAAAAAGTACCTATCTACTTTAACAAAAAAGTTATAGCCATTTAAAGAAATTCCGAATTTTCAGTTTTTTGGGTATACCGCCTAAACCACATATAATTATGAATATTTTTTTGTGAAGTAATACTCACCCCTTTCCTACAAATAATTCATCTCATTTAACCTAACCTGTATCTCTTATAGATACTGAGATCCTCATGCTGGAAAAGTTATCTGGGACACACGGTATACATATACTGGAAATAATATAAATATATGGATGGCCCTAGCGAATCTGGTACCCCCCCTTCTTCTTCAGGAATGATCATTCAATCATGTCAATTATAAAAAATATATTTATTCTATTACTCAAATAATTTTTTTATTAAATAAATACATATCGCACCCCCGCAAAAAGTGTCACAACTCAAAAATGTAGTTTTGAGGAAATAGGAATAAATGAAATTATAACAATTTAGGTAAATCTAAATTATAAAGGTAGTATAGGAAAAGGACTGTTACACAGTATTTAATTTAAATATTTCAGTATTCCTGTGATGTTTGAAAAATATACCTAACTATTAAAACGCTTATTGATTAAGTATTTAAAAAAAGATATGTAGCATTTTTTTAGAATATGCTAGTTTTGACGGTAGGTAGGTACACGAAGTACATTAATGACAATTTTTAGTATAGAAATATATAGTAATTTGAAATCATTCTACATATTTATCTAAAATATGAAATTTTTTTGAGTTGTGTCACTTTTTTGCGGGGGTACGATATATAGTTTTCTAACCAAATACAACAGCATGAATGAAGTCTTAACCCATTGGCCTATGAATTTTCTGTAAAAAATCTTGCCTAAGATATGGTATTTAATTTTCAGTTCAACAGGAAAATTACAAAGGTGAACAAAAACCTCAATAACTTTTACAGATTTTCATAGAATAATATTTTTTTATTGTAAAGTAAAAAGATTATATTATAAATAAATATATCAAAAAGAACGACACATACCGCTTTATCAATTTATTAATTTAACGACCGCTTAATAAAAATACGTGACAACCGCTTGATTACCGACCTCCCCCTATCCCCACCATGGCTAGAACGTATTAGACATTCCAAAAATATATCTAATTCGTCGGCACGGTAATGATGGCCCCTCTTGAACGTACTAGTAATTCCAAAAACATTTCTTACTCGTCGGCATGGTGGTGTAGGCCCCTCTCGCCGTCGTTGTATCAAGCGGTTGAATAACCTACACCGTCGTTATATCGAGCGGCGAGTGCACCAAACTACTGTGCACAGGATGCGATTACCACCTAGCGGGGAAAAAAGTAATTATAGCTCTAAACCGTGATTTTTGAACATGTGAGCTACACTCGTCAAACTACGCAATGGCCATCTTATAAATGGCGAGTAACGCTCGTCAAAATAGGCCAATGGGTTAAGGAGGTTGGCACCATATAAAAATAACAGAGATATTTAGATGAAACTTTTAAAATAACACGACATTTATATTAAAAAAAAAATCCTTGCAAAATTTCAAGATTATTAGGAGAATAGTTAAAGAGATATTATATAAATAAATTAAAATGCATTCTTATAAGATCTCGCATGGTTCCAAGACATGACAGGACTTTTCAAAGTTCTGTGACAGGCAGGACCGTCTTTTCCCTGTTGGAGGCCCTGGGCACATTATAATAATGGGGTCCCCTTGCTTGACAGAGCACTACTTTGTTTGGATAGATTGAAAGTAGATAAGTAAGGTTCTAGAGATTCTGATGACCTTTTTTTTTAGTCATCACCAAAATTTTAAGCAGTTGCTTCTTTTGCTTATTGGTAAACGTTTGGTAATATGGGGGCCCCTATCGATTGCGGGGCACTGGGTAAGTGCCCAGTGGGAAAGAGGGGCCTGGTGACAGGGAGAATTTGATGAATTTAAGCATACATTCTTTATTCATTTACAAATATATCTGTAAATTTTCAGAATGATTGGGAACTTTTTTTTTAATTAAAAAATATTAAGTGTGTGAAAAGAAAAGAGAGAGACGCATCTATGTGATTTCGCATGCACCAGAGAGAAACACACCTTGTCTTCACTCTATGCTTATCCACAGGCGCTTACCCGCACCGTACCCCGCATTACCAGCTCCACATCCTATAGTGTCAACCTCCGTAAATTAAAATTTACATAGTGGATATATTCCTTTTCTTTATTTTACAATGTTAATCTATCTAACAGAAAAACATATGTTTCTTCTAAATTGTTGACCTAATTCTTAAAAATAACTCACCAATTGCCAATTATTGGAATTATTTGTAATGTAGGTACTATTGTGTTTATTTTGACAAAGTTCCAAAACAAAATCATAAAAAATAACAATAAAAACGGGCAAGTGCATGTTGGGCACGCACATGGTAGGGTTCCGTAGTCATTCTCACTACGATTTATAAAAAAAGAGTTATATTTAAAAAAAAAAATGCTAGTTCACTTTTCAGTCTATGAAATAAGGGTTCAAAATATTTTTGACAATGTTTGTTATAATTTTCAGTGAAAGTACTAATTAAAATCTACATTCTGGATTTTTTTCAGATTTTTTGAATTGATAGTTTAGAAAATAGAGGGGAGGGACACTTTTATAGTGACTTTGGAGAGAAAATACATCAAGATTGACGGGTTAAAATCAAAAAATTCTTGTACATTTTTTGTTGCATTTTAGGAGACCTTTCTAACGACACCTCACTCAATGGAGTAGGTGAATTTTTTTTTTTAAAACACTTTTTGTTTATGAAAGGGGAGTCTAAAAAATTTTTTTTTCGAAAATCTTATCATTTCTGTTTTTGGGTCTTCAATCTACGACCGTATACCAAATTTCTACTTATTATGTCAACATTTTTCAAGACGGACGGACGAACGGACATGGAGAAACTATAAAGGTTCCTTATTTTTCTACGGAACCCTAAAAAGCAGTAAAGGCTGGGAGATAATAAAATTATTGGAATCTTCTTTCATACTATTTTTTTGATAAAAATCTACTTTGTGAAAATAAATAAATAATTTTTTAGGTAATATAAGTGTAAAATTAAAAAAAATATAAATTAAATATACAGGTTGTAAAAAAAGTTATCAGAAATTTACTAAGACTTATTCTCAGAATCCCAGCTTTGTTTGCTGTGAAATTAATAACGAGAATCAATCACTACTGGATGGGCTAGTTTGTAAAAAAAACTTTTTTTAACAAAATATAGTAGAAACCAGTTATAACGACATTGAAGAGACCGGTCATATTGGTCGTAAAAAGCGGATAGTTGTTATAACCGGTAAAAATGCAATTATATGGGATTCAGTTGAACTTTTATTTTGAGTCGTTAAAACCGATACGTCGTATTAACCGATGTCGTTGTAACCGGTTTCTACTATATGTAAAAAAGTGGGGATTTGAAGGAAATTAAAAAAAACTAATTAATGCTTACCTTCACATATTTCAGTGGCCTGTGGAGGTTTCGGCAACGTATGTACCTCTTTCTTGGGGCACATCTTCGCACGTAATTTCGAACATTTTTTCGGACAGCATGAACAACAGTTTCCCATTTTTGTAGTTGTTTATTATTCGATTATTTATTTGAAATTATTTGTATATTTGCACTTTCGATTTATTTATAATTTTAAACTGACATTTCGTATTTTGTGAAAATAAATCTGCAATTAAATATTTATTCTTAAAAAACTATTTCTAAAAGTATGTTACTTGCAAAAACATTTTCAGGTAAATGTTATTCAGTTTGGAGAGGGTAATCTCATATTACTTTTTATTTTTTTTTATTTTAATGGTGACTGATTTTTTAAATTATGTTATTGATTAAGGATCAAATTATATGCAAAAAAATAAGAAACATTTTTCTATCGGAAACAATTTGTTTCCAAATTGAAAAAAAAATTTTATAATAATTTTTTCTTTAAATTATTTTATTTCAAATAAATATCAAAATAAGCATTCGATACATTCTTTTTTTTTAAAGAAATCATGGATTAAAAAAATGTTTCGAATAAACATTTATTATTTTTCACGTAATATCAATTTCATAAGACAAAAGTTTAAAAAAATCATAAAATTCCCCCCTCCAAACTGAATAACTTTTGTTTCAAAAGTTTGTCTGTAAGCAGCCTAATTTAAAAAAAAATGTTTTGAATAACCGGTATATAAAAACATGTGTTAATCAATTTGATTTCTAAACGACTCATATACAAAAAGAAGCCCCCTTTTTACAATCAAAAAAAACACCCCGTATTAAAATTTTGCTGTATTTCCCATAAAAAAGATATATAAATTATAATTTATTTTTTCTTATAATCACTTAATAATTAAAAATAAATTTTATCTCTCGGCAAAAAAAAAAATAAACAAAATTTATTAACCTATCACCACTACACTCTCATAAAACACATATATACATCCAACAATAGATATAAACAAAATACTATCTTCCGCACAAAAATAGCTACGCCCGAATGGCAGATCAAGTGAACTTGTATCTCAGCCTGCTATGACCTCCTCCGCGGTAGACACACAAGGATTCTGTGGTGGGAGACTTCTCAATGGCCTTCAGGTCCATTCAATCGCGGGGAAACTCGTATTATATTGTATATATAATATGCATTTGATGATATCATCGCAAGGTATAGATAGCATTTAATATTTACATTGAATTTGATATTGCATGCTAATTTATAAATAGCGACTGGAAAATTGGTTTAAGATCAATTAACACTCAATAAATTTGAAATAATTTGGATTTTGTGTATTGTATTGGAAATATTATTTTTAGGGCTCCATATCTCAAAATGCAACCTTATAGGATCATTTCGTTATCTGTCTGCGAAGACCCTTTTTCTCAGACAAGTTTAAATTAATATCAAATACTAAGGTCTAAAAAGATACCTCAAAGGGACCGGTCAAATTAGGTCGTAAAAGCCGTTAGTCGTAATAACCGGCTAAAATACACACGGGAAGGTTTGGGTTTTTTCAGATTCCAATATAGCCATCAACTAGTAAATTTCCCCAGCTTTAAAATGCTTTTATAAAAAAGGTTGTCACATTTTTTGATGCTGAGATATTCCAGTTTAAATGAAAAAAGTACCTTATTAAAAATAAACTTGATACCACAATATTGATACAAAACATCTGAAAAAATGTATGAATATTATTTTACGAAAAACAAAAACTTTCCCTTCCTTGCAATTTTCCTTAAAAGTTAATTATTTTACGAAAAAAAAATCATTAAAAAAATTTGTTATAAAAAGTACGGTCAAATCCTAAACGTATGCAAAAAAATCAAAAAGCATTTTTTTCAGCCAAATTAAAAGATTTTTACTGGAACCTTTATTCACATAGAAGTTAACATGTCTAATTTTTATGTTCTTTGATAGAACTTAATTTCTGGATATATTCTTAACATAAGAACTAACATTAAAAAATAAAACAGGCAAGTGCATGTTGGGCACGCACATGATAGGGTTCCGTAGTCATTCTCACTACGATTTATAAAAAAAGAGTTATTTCAAAATTTTTGAGACTGAAGGGTTAAAATCAAAAAGTCATTGGACTTTTATTATTAGATTTTAGGAGACCTATCAAATGAATGAGGTAAATGAAAATTTTTTTTTTCACTTTTCAGTCTATGAAAGAGGGGTCCAAAATATTTTTGACAATGTTCGTTATAATTTTAAAAGCTACATTCTGAATTTTTTTCAGATTTTTTGAATCAATAGTTTAGAAAATAGAGGGGGGGGGGGGCGCTCTGACAACGACATTAAAAAGTAAATATATCGTGACTGAAGGGTTAAAATCAAAAAGTTATGTGACATTTTTTATTGCATTTTAGGAGACCTATCAAATGACACCCCACTCAATGGGGTAAGTGGGGAAAAAGTTCACTTTTCAGTCTATGAAAGGGGGGCCCAAAATATTTTTGGCAATGTTCGTTATAATTTTCAGTGAAAGTACTAATTAAAATCTACATTCTTGAATTTTTTCAGATTTTTCGAATTGATAGTTTAGAAAATAGAGGGGGGGGGGCGCTTTTATAACGACTTTGGAGGGAAAATACATCGTGACTGAAGGGTTAAAATCAAAAAGTTATTTGACATTTTTTGTTGAATTTTAGGAGACCTTTCTAACGACATCTCGCTCAATGGGGTACGTGAATTTTTTTTTTTTGAAAACACTTTTCATTTTATGATAGGGGGGTCAAAAATTTGTTTGTTTTCAAAAATCTTATCATTTCTGTTTTTGGGTTATTAATCTACGACTGTATACCAAATTTCATCTTATTATCTCAAAATTTTTGAAGACGGACGGACGAACATGGAGAAACTATAAGGGTTCCTAGTTTTCTACGGAACCCTAAAAAAGGTAATTTTATAGGATTATTTAAACTCGAGCATTGTTTTGTTTTTCGTATTTGAAGGTTAATTTAAAATGAAGCATTTTTTAAATGCTACTAGACAATAGGTGATTGCTTAAGATTTAATTTACTTTTTTTTTATTTTTTGTACGACTCAAAATAGGCCCTTTATGGTCGTTTAAAACATTTTGGTACTTTTTTCATTCAAACTCAAATATCGCAACACAAAAAAATGCTAAAAAGAATTTTAAAACAACGTTTCAAAACTGAGAAAATTTATTTAAAAAGAGTTATCTTGATATTTGAAAAAAAAATGAAACAACCCCGTGTGCAACTTTTAAAATTGCAAAAAACAATTATTTTGTATTCAACAGCTGTTTGACCATAAAAAAACGTTTAATAACACAAAAATACTCATGAATTCGAAAAGAAGTTAAAATTTACTTTAATTTTCACACCCTATAAGTAAAAAAAGAATCAAATTTGTCCTATTGGCATTACTTTGAAAATGAGTAATTTTTCCGATAAAATCGAGTGGTCCTTTAATTCAGTTGGACTTTTATTTTGAGTCGTTAAAACCGGTATGTCGTATTAAACGGAGTCGTTATAACTGGTTTCTACTGTATTGATACTAATAGACTGATATGGTACTTCCTTGGCACGAAGATCTCATAGCACAAGTAAAGAAAAAAAAATTCGAAAATTATTAATATCTAATTCTATGTGGAATTATTAGGTGATAAATTTAATTTTATGGTTTCTTTGATACAGCGTCTACATAAAGACGCCTACACAGAAAGATATCTTGGAAGTCAATAATTAAGTTTTATATAACGGTACAGAACTCTCGGGGCGCGAATTCTACTCGCATTTGTCCGTATTTTTTTATTAGATATACCACTATCAAAAAAGAGAGCTGATAATATTTGTACTAAACAATTTGATTCATTTTATTGTAAAACATTTCATAGAAAATGACTATTAATAGGATATTTTTCATATAAAACTATGCAAGATATGTCATATCACTTAAATAGGAGATTGGTCATATGCATACATACATAGAGTTCTTATAAATGTACTCATAATTCATTTAAATTCAAAAAACGTATTCTACAAGTTACTTAATATTTCCTAATCGCTTGTATAATTACTTCCGATAATTTAACAATCGGTCATTCACATCAAATTAAGGGGTATTTATTCTAAATCTTTTGGTGGAATGTTATGGGCGTTTAATTTAAAAATTAATCTTTTATTATTTGTGTTAAGAGCAAAACTCAAAAAACGTCTATTGAGCGGAAAAATCGACCACGGACTTAAGTGGCTCAGAATGTGAAAATGTCACAACGCGTTGTGGACGCTTATAATGCAACTATGACCGCAATGTGATAAAAATACCTGTATAATAAATAATAACATTATTACAATTAGATTCGTTTATTAATAGCAACCAGAATGCGTTGTGGTTTTTTTTTGTGCTAAATGAGCGTTTTCGGGATTAGAGCTTTACATATGCATGTATATCTTTTGAAAATACTCGATAAAAAATAATATATAGCATGAACGTAATGTTTGTCATTACAATTAAAAAAAATTGTGATTTTCCAGTAAGGCAGTTCACAATTTCAGGCCTTGGTAAAACTAGGAATGTGAATCACGCTCGTGACACAATTTTATACGCATGGAATTAAAAAATATATATGTATTTACATATATATCTAATAATTAATAACTGCCGGTAACAATATGACAAATTGGTGGTTTGAAAATAATTATTATTAAATTATTAATTTTTCGATGAAGTCATTTATACCTAATGATTTTATTGAATTATTTTATTTTTAAATTTAAGATAAGTAAAAAAGTTTTATTAAACATTTATTTGTGTTGGAATTATAATTATCGAAAACGCACATTTTTTCTTAAAAATATATTTGTATTCTATGATTTTTTTTATCTAAATTCATCAGATTAACAATCGATTATTTTTAATTAGGAATTAATTTATCTGTATTTTTACCTACAAAAAAATGTGGGAGAAATTAATTACTATTTTTTATTATACAGGGTGATTCATTTAACCTGGAATTTTGTATATTTCGAGAACTAAGCAAAATAATGAAAAATGGTTCAGACAAAAGTTATAAGGTATCGAGATGGTCAAATATTGGTGACCTTGAATTTCATCTTGATATTTATTTTCAACGTCAAATGAAGGTCAACTTTGATTTTTTAAATGAGAATCTATATTTTTATTGCATATTCGTATTATACAAAAAAAAGTATATAACCTTTGTACGAAAAGTTTTTTTTTTAAATGAAATTTTTTTATTTCTAACGAAATTTCCATGCACTTGCAATTTACTAAATAATTTTTCTTTTTATACAGTCGATTAATAAACTACTTTTGGCGTAATCCTGGAACTAACCGACCTTATAAAAAGTAAAATTATTTAGTAATTTTAAATTTACGAAGCAAATCGCAAGTGCATAGAAATTTCGTTAGAAACAAAAAATTACATTAAAAAAAACTTTTTGTACAAAAGTTACATGTTTTTTTCGTATAATGCGAATAGGCAATAAAAAAATAGGTTCTTATTTAAAAATCAAAGTTGACCTTCATTTGACCATGAAAATAAGTATCAAGGTGAAATTCAAGGTCACCAATATTTGACCCTTTCGATACCTTATAACTTTTGTCTAAACCATTTTTCATTATTAAACTTAGTTCTCGACATATACAAAATTCCAGGTTAAATGAATCATCCTGTATGTTTCATCATAATATTATTTTGATTCGATCTATCATAATAACATGCATGGAATGTAATTACAATGTAACTTAATAGTACAGGCAAAGAAGGGAAAAATTGCCCTGTTTTTGGAACAAATTCGAAGTGCGATGAATGTAGTATACATTATAGTACGTCTGTACACAAAAGTCCCCATAACTATATAAGCCTTGTGAAAAATTTTTTAGAGCGGTTTGAAATTTAATTTTATTATTCATGAACAATTTCTAGATAAATAAATAAAGATACGGAGGCGTTTCTTATATCAAAATTTTCAAAAATGTTTACTTTTCAAAAATATTTCAAAATTTATTCCAATGTGTCCACCTAAATTACTGAAAAGTTGCCGTGAATCCGAAAATTAAGTGCGTTTGATAAAAAAAATATGTTTAAATGGATTTTTGAGCTCCTAAAACTGATAATAGAAATAAATGAACCATATGAAAGTTATAGAGAATAAAATTGTACTTATTTTTATGTAAAGTGCAATATTCAAAATTTTTCTATTTTTATTTTCGCGTATAATTTTATTTGTGTTGTATCTGGCCTTAAAGAATAAATGGTTAATTTATGGTTTTAATACATAAAAAAAATAATACGTATACATATGAGCAATGAGCATACTTGGAGAGATACCTACGTGAATTTCTGAAAGAAAAAAATGCTATTTTTATCACTGTTATCATCACATCCTGTACACAGTGGCAAATTTAATAAAAACCACAAATTGTGAAAATAACTTAACATAAGTACTTATTTCCTAGAATACTAACTCACAGTGTTAACCCAATTGTGGTCTCATGTATTATTGATATCCTAAATAGTTTAAATTCTCACTTAAATAATATGTTTTTAAGACAGTGCTCCTACATTTTATTTATCACTAATTAATTTTACTTAAGGAAGTTGACACCATAAAAAAATACACTAACCTTAGGTTGCATTAAGAAAATAATCCACGATTAGTTAATCGGTTGTTTTAAAACCATTATAACGACAATTCTAAAAAAACAATCACGGCTATGATACATTATAAGGTAACCAAATATTATATTTAGTGAATTGTTCATTTACAAATTGAGATTAAGTTTAGAATTAACATTAATCATGGGTTGAAAACAACCGATTAAGTAATCGTGGATTATTTTACTTTATGCAATCCAAGGAGAGAGATTTCGATGAAACTTTGAAAATAACAAGACATTTATACAGGGTGATTCAGCACTGTCGTGCCAAACTTGAACAGTAGATTAAGAAAAATATTTTAAGCAAAAAACTTCCAATAAACATGTGTCCGGAAATGTTTCCTTAGGGAACTACAGGCCTCCAAAGATTTTACCAAAAATGAGTTTAAAATTAATATCTAGAGAACCCTTTGTGATAGAATTATGAAATTTAGAATTTAGTTTAGTAATAATATGTGTTATCGATTTCTAATATTAAACAATTATGGGGTCAGTGGACCCATCGATTTTTATCTAGTATTTGTTTGTTCCTTAATTTTTTTTTCCTGAGTTGATACATCAGTAAGATTATATGACATAAAATACACAAAAACTTACTTTGTTTATTTATCATAGGATAAACCGTTTTCGAGAAATATCGATGGAGAAGAAAACATTTAACATAATACGGAAACTTGAAATTACAAATAATAAATTTATATTCTGGTTCCATGATAAAAAATAAGACAAAAAGTTAATATAAATATACCTCCGAAAATGCATCCAAATCAACAAATAGCCACTTTTAGTTTGTTTTTTTAGTCATGTTAATAAAGTACATGTAAGGTTTATTTATATGAACTTTATTCTTACTTCAATCATTGAAAAAGAATATAAATTTATTTTTTGTAATTTCAAGCATCCGTAATAAGTTAAATTCTGCATGCTTTCTTTTCCATCGATATTTCTCGAAAACGGTTTATCCTATGATAAACAAGCAAAGTATGTTTTTGTGTATTTTGTGTCATATAATCTTTAGATGTACCAACTCAGGAACAAAAATAACGAACAAACAAATACTAGATAAAAAACCGATGGGCCCACTGACCCCATACAGCCTTGATCTAAAATATAATTGGTTAATATTAGAAATCGATAACACATATTATTACTAAACTAAATTCTAAATTTCATAATTGTATCACAAAGGGTTCTCTAGATATTAAATTAAAACTCATTTTTAGTAAAATCATTGGAGTCCTGTAGTTCCCTAAGGAAAAATTTCCGGACACATGTTTATTGGAAGATTTTTGCTTAAAATATTTTTGTCAATCTACTGTTCAAGTTTGGCACGACAGTGCTGAATCACCCTGTATTTAAAAAATCCTTGTAAAATTTCAAAGTAATTAGGAAAATAGTTTAATGTCTTGTGTCATAAAGGGGCTAGCAAAATTTGCTAGCTATCAAGCACTCACATTAAACATGAGGTTATTAATTTTGTGACAGTATCTATGGATTTGCTATGTGGAATTTAGAGCAGTGATACTTCAACATATTATAACACAGTTGGTGCAGACTCTGACCGTACAAAATAATTTTCATAATATCACCACTGTTTTAATACCGTTGGTGTTAGCATACAACACGTGCGCGAAACTTGTCAAACTTCAGAAAACTCCAAGAGAACTGTCATATAAGTTTGATATCTCATTTGAGAGTGCTTGCTAGCTTGCAAATTTGTTAGCCCTATTATGATACCGGACATAAAAGTATATTTCTACAAAATAATTTATATTTTACAAAATATTGTTTTCTTAATACAAGACTTGGCACAAGTCAATTTTTTAACCTGTATTGAAGTCAAAAATTATTAATTTATAATTTAATTAAAATGAATTAGTTTTCTGAAAAGTTATACATCATTATTTCAAGCAAGTTTTTTTGACTGACTAATAATATTTATTGGAATCCTTTAGTTATCGTTAGTGAACTTGATCTCAATACATACCAAACTGTGACCTTTGACCACAAAATGCGTGTAATTCGTGCAGATATTGATGTGCATAGGTGTCACATAAAAAATATCTAGTCATCTCATATTAAAGTTTGTATAATACCGGGTGTCCCAGATAACTTTTCCAGCATGGGGATTTCAGTATCTATAAGAGATATACATGTTTAGTTAAATGAGATGAATTATTTGTAAGAAAGGGGTGAGTATTACTACACCAAAAAATATCCATAATTCTATGTGGTTTAGGTGGTATACCCAAAAAACTGAAAATTCGGAATTTTTAAAATGGCTATAACTTTTTAGTAGATAGGTACTTTTTGTTTGTGGTTCCTTAAAGCACTTTTTTATGTAGAATTGATTGGTGTAATTAGATTTTGTATATCACTTTTAGTTTCCGAGTTACAAGCTCTAGCTTTAGTTTTTCTTATGGACCACTAAGTTGACTATAGCGTATTTGAACGTGTTTTTTACTCTACTTTACAATATGTCACTTGCCATACTTATCAACAAATGTGTAATTTTCCATAAAAAATTCAATGCATTTTTTTAAGTTATAAAAAAATTATTTAAATATATGTAAGAAACAATTAGGACCCTGTTCGTTTCCCTCACGCGAGGATTCATAAGATCCCCCCCCCCCCCCATAAGTGAGAAATGTTTTGGGTTTCAGGAAATATTCTATAGAAAAAGTTTAATTCAGATATGATTGGTTTTTATTAGGATAAAAAATAATGCACTATTAAAAAAAAATTTCAATAAATCGGTTTCTCGAGAGAAAAAAACTTTATTTATATGAACAGAAGCAACCAATGCTTGGTTGTGTTAGTGAAGAATGTAACTTTTTATAATTAAATTAACTAGCCATTATAAATCGCGTAGGCTTTGGTAAGATGGTTCGCCTACTACAAATGTACGTTTTTTATAACTCGCAGTAATTATTTTCTAACGATAATGGATTTACTTTAGTGCAAGAGATTTTGAAATATAGTAGGTACATGTGTTTTGTTTATAAATAAGTATATGATGTCATATGTTTTTTATATATTTTCTTTCATGCTGTAATATATCTATGCAATGGAATGACTACAATTATTTAATTGAAAAATGTTTGCAATTTTCTTCAGAAAAGTGTCACTAAAGGGGGAGAGGGGATTACTGGAATTGTAAAAAAAAGTTGAAAATATTATAATGACTTAATATAAATAATTTACTCCAGAACAAAATTAGACCTAACACTATCAGCAAGGTGTCAAATTGTTATGAATATTTTCGGAATTTTGGAACATTGGTAATAAATGGTTAATAATGTACCATAAATGCTAGAAATCGTTGATTTCTACTTAAGGTTATACGTCTAGCACACTGTAAAAAAAGATTTGGTTTCGAAAAATTTTGCTTTTTATTTACATATGTATATGTATTCAGAACACATGTACCTACATTTAATGGAATATTTTACTTTGTTAATTATATTATTAAAAGTAAATAAAGTTTAATTTAATTTGAAAATTGAAATAGACAGAAAGGTATAGAATAGTAACATGTACTATGTACTAATTTTCTGTAATGGCAGAGCTAGTTTTTCATTATTTTGAATAAATTACACGTGAATATATTTGTTTTATAATTTTTATAGTATTTAAAAGGGTTGAAGTTTCGAATAATTAGTTTTTTAAAAAGTCTCTATATAGTCAATTGTGTAGAATTTCAATAAATATAGCACTTTTGGTAAGTTATCCCATTTATCGTGTGTTAAAAACTTTATTTTTAAAATCCAATTGCTCAAAAACCATACGTCCAATATTTTAAATAAAAATTAGTAAAATATATGAGTTATCCATAAATAACATATTAAAATTTTAGACTTTTATCTTTACAATACTCTAATGATCGAATAACCTTAACGCGCATGCATCAAGGCTATTCAAATAAACCATACTATTCATTAGAACTGTTAATGGGTTGCCATTTATATTTGATACCACGCAGACAGCGTTAGCTTAGTTTTTGTTCGAAAGCAAAATTTTGATACAGTGGAACCTCTTCTATACGTTTTGCTTCAGTACGTTTTTATTTAAAAATATTTCGTTAATACGTTTTTTCCTTAGTACGTGTTTTCCCCTCAGTCCCCTCAATAACGTACTAACGAGGTTCCACTGTAATATATATCGAACATTATATATTAATTAAATTAAATTGTAGTTTAAGAAAGATAGGGGATTTCAGTATAGTTTTTATCATTTTATATGTCTGACGGTGGTATGATTTGTCACAAAATAATCAGCTGTTATTAAAGCCGGGAAATAAATAAGTTTTTTGAGCATTTTGGTTATTCCTAGTGTTATCATTTGATAGGGGTATTCACAAATACAAATCTCACATGACAGGATAAAAAAAGTATTATTTATCTATTTATTTCATTACTAACAGAATGAATCATTTTTGTCTATTATTTATATTCATAAACGGTTTTTCATTAGTTTTTTTTAATTATTATTTAAAATATGAATAGCTCTAGTTATCATTATGTATAACTGTTTATACAGAGTGTGTTAAAATAAATCCAATTTGTTGATAGGATTTTTTACTCATAACTACAGGGTGGCTAGACTGATAAAATTCCAAGGGCCTTAGGAATCATGTAACTTTTTTAGATCACCATCTAATTTTTCTAGCTTTTTTTAGAGTCCCACATTTTAAGGATTTTTGAAAAATATAGATCTTTTTACTCTACACAGATCTTTACTTCATTATATTATTCAATATTTAACAGTTTAGGCAGCGTATTGCAAAAGAGCGTGCAGGCCCGGCCAACTTTTTCCAACTTGATTTACTATTATCATCAGTGCTTTATTATTCCTTATGCTAAAATCTGGGCAAGAACATATTTATGAATAAAAAATAACATGTAAATCGGATAAGTCGTTTTTGAGTGATAAGCGAATCAACGAACGATAGACATACAGACAGACGTTGCGTTTTTTAATATACATAAAATAAAATATAAGAAAGTATTTTACTCTGACTACTTATTAAACTATTCATCAGAATTTGAGACTAATTTGAAAAGACCCCGCAGAATCCTTATGGGAAAGGGGTTTCGGTCAAACTCTTTGAAATTTTGGATTATGATAGTCCTTGATGAGTAGATCAAAAGTGTCAATGAGCACTAAGTCCTAAAAACTCAAACTTTTAAGATTTAGCCCTCTGAAGTTGGGGATCATGATTGTCTTTAATTTGCAATAAAAAAAATTGTAGAAACTTAATTTTCGCACAACTTTTTGTTTGTGTTCGCAAAGACATCTATAATCGATTGCCACCATAAAAAAGTAAACTTTTCAATTCATTGAGAAATGACAACACTTAAATCCTATTGTTACGTTTTTTTAATTATAAACAAATCCAATTGTTTTATAATAAAAAATTGATTTTAAAATAAAAAAAACGTAATAATAAGATTTAAGTACTGCCATCGGCTAAAGAATTTAAAAGTTTACTTTTTTATGGTGACAATCGATTATATAAGTCTTTGGGAACACATAAATAGTTGTGCGAAAAATAAGGTTCTACAAAAATTTTTATTGCAAATTAAAGGCGAACATGATCCCCAACTTCAGAGGGCTATATCTTAAAAGTTTGAGTTTTTAGAACTTAGTGCCCATTGACACTTTTAATCTACTCATCAAGGACTATCAGAATCCAAAGTTTCAAAGAGTTTGACCGAAACCCCTTTCCCATAAGGATTCTGCAGGGTCCTTTGCATCGCTCAATAGATTTTTTAACCCAGTATATTAACCGTATATTTTGAAAGTCTGATAGAAAAAAATTAGTTGTTGATAATAATAGATAGAACTTTATTTTATGCAAACTTATAAAATATGAAATACAAACCCATAAAATATCTCGTAATAACAAAAATGGACTTGCCCTACTTTCAAAGTAGAGGTTGGTTTACTTCAATTAAATAGAACATTCTAAGAATCTTTTATGAATACATTTCCAAGATTATGCAATATTAGCAAATCAGTATTAATTTTGCTATTTTAATTGACCGTAATACCACAAGAAATTAATCTGCAAAAAATAAGGAATTTAAAAAAATACATTAATATAATGCAAAACTACAAAACGTTTTATTTAAAACATAAAAAAATCATAACCTATGCAAAATTAGTTCTCTTCTAATTTTAACACCTATACAAATAATCTATAGCAAGTAGAAGAGTCAAACTAACTATGCATAGGGGAAAAAATAATAAAAAATAAAAATAACAAAAAATGGAATTACTGTGTTAAAATAAAAATAAAATAAAAAATACTACACTGTGGATAAATACAAAATGTTACATAAGAGTCGTCCTTTTTTCAAGCCTGGTCATACAAATAAGTCAGAAATGTCATTTAAAAGAAATTTAGTTGGCACTTTTTGAATTCACGATTTAGCCAAAATTTGTCAAACTTTAAAATGTTACTAATATAAATATAAAATAATATTAAAGAAGTATATTATAAATAAAATAAAATGTTTATTTATAACTATTAAAATAGACGAATATGAATTTTTTTATAGATTATATTTTGCAGCTTAACTTGAAGTTAATTTGAAATTAATTTTTTTATTTAAATAAAGATCATTCTAATATTGATGTTCTTGAATGAATTGAACTTTTTACTATTAATTTAATTAGGTACCTAATTATTTCAACTAACAAATGTCAATTTAAAAAAAAAATACATATTAAAATAAACCGGAAATAAACTCATATATAAAACAAACAAGTGACATTTCATAGATCCAATTAATCTCAAACCGTTCACTGATGTACCATAACTGTCTGGCTTCCATAGACATCGCATAATTGGCGCGAAGTGAAGGTACAAACGAACTTGCGTTCTCCAGTACGACGTGGTGTAAATGGTTCAGAATATGAAACCAATTCTCCAGGACGAACATCGCGATACCGGATACGTCTGGGTCTGTGGAGTCCAGGCCCTTCCATGGTGAAGAAGCATTCAGTAAGTGGAACGTTCAATGGGTTTTGGAAACTGTACAAAAAAACTGCTTATTAGAAATCTCTTCTAATTATTTTTAATTTTTTAATTACCTGAAAGTGGCATGGCATTCCTGATTGACTCTCGGGCTTCCTCTAACCTGGATCGACATCCTGGGCTTGTGGAAGCAGAAGTCTTCCTCTTCGCTCCAGGTCTGTTTGGTCTCCTTGACGGTAGCCAGGGCATAGATCTTGATCAGAGATTGATCGACCATTTTATCCATGTACTCGTTAGGTGTGATGTGAAGTTTGAGAACTTCACGTTGGTTAGGGCGCACTACGAACTCTCCTTGAGAGCGTTTTAGTCTACAAGCGGTGTTGCCAGTGTAGTAAACGGATTGGGCGGTCAGAACTGCGCTTATTGTGCGGATGTCGTTTGATTTGTTCTGTAAGGATAGCATATGTTTAAGAAAATGGCTATTTGCACATACTGTATATGTATCAAATTAAGTTAGGTTGTTAAGTTAGGGTAGGTTAGTGTACGTTAGGCAAGTGGTAAGTCAAAATAACCAATTGCATGCACAAACGGTATGTGCAAATAGCAAATAGCTAATTAAATACATATATGGTATGTGCAAATATCCAATTGCTTGCACATACTGCATGTGCAAATAGCCTCATCCTATATTTAATTGGATTGAATAGTAACTTTAACTGTGAAACAAATGATGGTAAAAATGGCAGATTTAGAAAGCTGAAAGTATTTTCTTCGTGACTCGGTTAAAAACGGTTTTACAGTAATATAAAAAAAATCAAAAGTAATTCATTATATTTAGTCAAAAAAATTATCACGGCTTGTAAAGGCTCTCAAAATTTATATTTTTTTATTTTCTGGATCAATATGTAGGTATGTGTTATTAAAACAACTGAGTATTGATACTATTTTTAACTTACGTGGATATTAATGATAACATCGAAGCTCTGGCCATACTGGACACTATCGATATCAACCAAATCGAAGTATACATCTTCATGAACCTGATCTGGGGAGTCGTAGTACTGCTGGGCGCGGGTAACCCCTCGGACTGCGTTGAAAGCAGTCAGTCTCTCCTTTTGAGTACTCTCTGGGTTTTTGTATTCCGCGGTGATGTCCTGCATGTCGCTATCTCCGTCGTCGTCGTCGCGTTCCATGCGCTTCGTTACGATCTTGCGACCGACACTGGTGAAAGTAATGAAACGTTGGAATGTTTTATATATAAAATAATGAGGGAAGTTTTTATGTATTTTACAGAATAAATACTAACTGATATTTGTTAATCGTCAACCTCGAGAATCCCCAATCAGAGTTTTCGTCCTCCTGGAAATGGCACAATTCGGCGTTAACCTCGGTGAACACGAAAGGCGTGTCAAACGCAAATCCAACCTCTCCGCGACGCACGGCCTCTACAGAAGCAGGACCACATCTAAACATGTTGTCACTTTCTTCTTGCGGTGTTGCATCCACTATCTGCCAGCCACCGTAGCCTGTTGGAAGATCAGGTCTACTCATCCAGCAATCGTTCCATACGTGGAAGTTCCAGCAAGAATCGTTGCAGTCGCCATCTGGACCATGATAAATCTCGTTGCCCTCTCGGTCAAAGTATCTAAAAGAAATTGAAAAGAAAGAAAAGGGTAATAATAGATTTTAGTGAAATCTAAGAAATTCCACTTACTTATCGATGGTCAAAGACCTATTCGTATCATGCGCAGACACGTAGTTAGTAACAGATCGGCAAGGGATACCCAGAGCTCTGCAGACGGTGACCATAGCTGCAGAGAACACCCAGCATTGTCCATACTTGACAGGACGGCCTCCTTCTTGGAGATAACGTTCCATGATGGCAACAGTTCCGGTCCATGCGTTGGGGTTGACTCCATCGTAGTACTGGCCATCCCAACGACCTTCCAAAAGGCCGTTTTCATTGTAAAATGAATTGATCTAGTAAAAATATGTATTAAGTTATGTATATGTAGATATTCTTGATCAATATATTGTAAACTCACAACAGAAGAAACAGCCTTGCAGACTTGTACTGGTGAACCTCTATCGGGATGAGGTAGGTTAGACTGCTCGAGCAAGTACATAGTCGCCGGCAAAATAACGTCGTCGAACTGTCCGTAGACCCAACGGCGACCTTTAGGCTGGCGATACGAGCCGCACCAGATTTTACCGGTCTCGTTCATGACATATTCTCGACGGTGAGCGTCGTTCTCCATGTACACGGCGTCGTCGCGGCACCAGGGGTTGAACAAGATGTAGATGTCATCGTCGCATTCATAATCGTATCTGGGGAACATTTTGATATACACTCAGCAATCTATAACACGACCCTCTATTGCATGACCGCTCCACCCCATGATTGGCCGACAGTTCTAACCATCGACTATTCCCCATTCCCACTATAAAACCACCGTGACTGCTATATTTCTGCGCAAAATTTAAATGCACCAATTAACGTTAAAGTCGGCACGGTGGTGGGTGCACCTCTAGTCATCGACTAATGTAACTTTTGAATTACTGATGCCGCCGTATAGCAAAGTGCTGAGTGTATAGTCTGTTTCATTTAAGTTTGCAGTGGTTGCTGGGGAATTTGACGGTGTGAGTTACGATTCATACCGTCAAATCACTCGACAAACACTGCAAACTTAAATGAGTTAGGCTATAGAAATTGTAAAAAAAAAATTATATTTATATATCCACCTGAAATCACGTTGTCCTTGACGGCTGCTCTGGATGGTACAGTTCCAGATACCAACTTGAGCCGTTGGTGGGACATGAACTTGGAGTGTCACAGTGTTACCATCCTGGCGGTGAATATTCATGTGCCAACGGTTTTTGTCGGTATGGGTTGTATTGTCATGTTGATGGGTAAGAGGAAGGATCACTCGTGTTCCTTTAGTAACGGTCGGTTTTGGACCTGGATAAATGGATGTTTATATTTAATGGAAGTTATAATTAAGTTGCTCTTATGTTAGTTTCAATATTTTACATACCGAATCCAAAACTGACACGTACGACGTCCCTTTGTTGCTCGAAAGTTCGATCAAACCTGACGGCCATGAAGAAGTTTTGACCACGTCTTAACACAGGAGTGGGCATGCTATCGTTGACCAAATCGTATTGCTCGGTGTGGTGTTCTTTGGCGTTATCTCTTGGATAGAATTCGGTCAGTTCTACCTTGATGGGTTCTTGTCCTCCAATTCCGAATCCTTAAAATAATAAATTGAATAAGATATTTATGTTTATCGCCTGATCAAAACAATCAATTATACCAACCTTGCAATTGGTTAGGGTACGCAGGTTGTTCGTGTCTTCTGCGTCTATCATTCTCAATATTGAACCTGTTCATCAAGCTCCTGGAATAGTTTCTTCCATCGGTCTTGGGTAACCCACGGGACACGGTGGGTGAAGACCCGCTAGTGCCGCCCCCGCAGTATGTAGATGGTCCGTATCGGTACGTTTGGATTCTGGTACCACCGTAGTACTGTCCACCGCCGAAGTATTGTCCTCGGCCGTACTGCTGGCTTTTGTCACTTGGTGATCCGGACGATCCGTAAGTTCCTCCGAATGATTCGTACCTGAAATACATGTGGAAACTGCAAACGAGATTTACAGAGTGTTTTATCATTTATGTGGGTTTTGAAAAAATCTAGTAAAAAACTATCTAGTAGGTAAGGATTATCAATATTAATCTTTTAAGGATGGGGATTTTTACGTTGAAGTCGATCCTTTTTTTAATTTACAAAATTTGTACATAATATCAATTAATTTCTAAGTTGCTGGTCGATATATCGACCAGTCCCGTCCGTAACGGAAAGCCCACTGTAAAAAATTCAGTTTGGACGATTTGAGTGGGTTTCCCTACGTAATTTGATGCGCTGAATACGAAAAAAATTATGAAAAAAATCTTGGAGGCAAACTTGACCTTGAAAATCGCAAAAAAAGTACTCCAGCTTTCGCTCTTAGCGTAACCCAGGATCAACAACGTGGATGTGGTGAAAATATGATCCCTTTGGAGTGCTTAATTTTCGTGAGTCTCCTTGCCTCTTACGTTGGGGTGCTTGATTTTCGTGAGTCACCTTGTCACTCACGTCAAAATACCTGACATTATTGTAATAGTAAATCCTCCACAAGAAAGAAACAACTAAGTGCTGACCTGCTGGTAGGAACTTACGATAATTTCAATTTTCGACCTTACATTCACCTTGAAGATGATTTTTGCACGACGTAATACTGTTTTTTTCGTGTTCAGTGCATCATAAAAATTATGTATGCCTACTGTCATGTAGCAAAAAAAAAAAACTTGAAATGCAATTTTTAAGGTAAAGGGTGCCTTCTGAATCCTTTTTACTATTTTTTTTGTATTCAGCGCATCAAATTACGTAGGGAAACATAAAATATTTTGTGTCCTATGGGTGGTCGATATTTCGACCACTTCCGTCCTCTAAAGGTTAAGATATTTTTTTATTTCCAAATTATAAAAAGTTAACCTTTGATTTCTAAACTGGGGTACATTAGTGGCTCTCAGATAGAAAATACTTTTGAACCACATTTAAAACCAAAAAGGGGAAAATTGTCATTAAAGATTTCGGTACCTTAAAAAAGTAAAACTGTTCCTAATTCCCCCCCCCCCCCTACCTCAGAACCCAACCCAACAATTTGATCTGATCCTACAATATTTGTTTATAACAATAAATATACTTTTAACATATATTCACCCCTGTACTTTTAATGTATGTTCTCTTCTGCCAATTTGAACACTCATTTGATTAAAACGAAAACTGCTGAACCAATTTTGATTGGACTTTCACTGTTGGAAAGCTCAAGACCCTGGAATTCGTTTAGTCTATAATAATAATAAAATTAGTGCAGGTCTATATTCAAGAAAATTTACAACACATTTTGTAATTATTTGTATATTATAATTTCATCCAGACCAAAACTAAGCCAACCGTTTTTTGCGAGGTGTCAAATTGTTATAAATTTAGTCTGGATTTTAGATCAGTGGTAATAAATTAATAATATTGTGAAGTTGCTATTCTTTCTATGGTATGCAGAGTGAACCAATTACCACTTTTTGGTCTAGGAAAATATACATATAAAATGACAAAAAAGTAGTTATAATTTAGAAATTTATATTGAATAATTAAGTGACTCGGGAAAAAATTGTAGATCTGCAGTTTGAGACAAGATCATATTTTTCACTGGTTTTCGATTTGTGAAGACTTGCAAAGATCTACAATAACCTACAAAGATCTAAATGGATCTACAAAGATGTCTAAAGATCGTTGTAGATCGTGATAAAGATAAAAATGTTGAAAATTCATGAATTTTCAACGTTGAAAAATCATTAATTTTCAACGATACAATGATCTACAGATATCTTTGTTGATCGTTTTAGATCTTTGTAGATTGTAGACCGTTGTAGATCTTTGAAAGTCCCCACAGATCGAAAACCATCTGTCGAGAACTGAGTAGATCTCTGCAAATCTACAATTTTTCCCCGGGGAGGCACGTATTAAGAAAACTTTACAATGTATTATTGACTTTTTAACAGAATTGTATAAGCATGAAAAGGATCTGTTTTCGAAATGGGAAACTGTGGGAAATTTCTATAAAATATAGAGATCTTCAAAATGCACACACAAAAACGGAAACTAAACAGAACAAACCTGCTTCCGGGTTGACCGTAGAGCTGTAGAGACCCAGTTTGGGGTCCGTAACGATCGGTTCCCGAAGTCCCACCGACATATCTGTCGGAAGACGATCCAAATCTATCGATACGGTCGATCCTATCGCTGCGATCCATGTTATATTCGGTTCGTTGGTCCGGGTAACTGCTGGACCCAAAAGATCCGGTAGATCCGGTACGGTTGTACGGCAAGTTCTGGCTGGAGATTGGTGTCGGACTTGATGTACGTGCTGGTTGGCCGAATGGAGAACCGGGACGATGTGGGCCTGACATGTTGCTTCTTAGCTGTTTTGCTAGAATGTAAAGAACGGCTGAAAAATATTTTTGGTTTTTATTTTATTCTGTTATAACTTATAATGTTACTATGTATATGAAAAAAATTTAACTCAAAAAATCAACGAAATTACACGTTTTAAGGGACCCTGAATCGACTATCTATGGTAATTATCTCAATGATGTCATGTCGGTGAGATTGTTTTAGATTCAAAAGATTTTCAGTTTTGTTGAAGCGAAACTTTTTTAGTGAGACTTGTGAATAGATATGATGACTACTTACGAGTCTCTTATTTCCAAAAAAAATGCTTATTTCTGCAGAAAATAAAAGTTTAATTGCAAAAATGGACTCTTCTAAAACTAATTTTGAATTTGACGCCAAAATGCTCGCAGGTGACATTTCAGAGTTGTGATATCACACTCCTTGTCAACAATAATCAAACATTCAGAGTTAGACAATAATTTAATTATTTTGTGTGTTAAAAATGAATTCCAAAGTTCTTAAATAAGGTTTGTATCTAATAATCTTGTAAGAGGAATTGATATTTGTCTAAAATAAAAGTCAATCACTTTGACGTTTACTGATACGTGACGTCATTCGCTCTGATTGATGTTTCATTTAACATGGTGGATTGTTGTATTTTGCATTTTTATTTTAGTAAAAATTATATTAATCTCGCTTTTAATATAAAAATAAATACATTTTTTAGAATCTTTTAAACCTGTTTCATTATTTAAAATCATAATTTCAATGATACTTTGTTACAGGCATCATGCCTATTGTATAAGAGAAAGATGGAACCATAGCTCATGCGTACAAGTCGTTTCACGTCGGTTATGCGTTAGAGAGAGATGAGTAAATGTATAAGAGAAAAATGGATGAATGCGTGCAGTGAAAATAATTTTGTTTTTTTTAGTACATAAAAGTTAAAAATAATTTTGACATAAATTTAAGTTTAAATAACACAATTTTTTCTTAGTTTTAAAAATGTTTATCACACAAAACTACTTACCAAAACAAAAAATCCTAAGAACCAAAAACTTTTTCGATACACAAGATTAAAAATTCACTTGACTTTTCACTGGAGACAACCAAACGCAGTTGTGACAACTTAGATGGCATCTTCTAGATCTTATATACTTACATGATTTCACGGTTCCTTCACAAATGTAAAGATATCATGTACCATATTTACGCACTGGCGTTCAACGTCCCTATTGTCTGCGTGGTCAAGCACCGCGAGAACAACGACATCGTCTCCAGAGGATCGGGTTACACCTAGGTGCTACGTGATGAACAATAATGAATAAAATACAATACGGTAAATTTGAGTAGACGTGAATTTATATAAAAAAATGTGTGTTTAGCTACCGTGGAGCCAAATAGGTAAAAAGTGCTTAGAAAAAAAAAACTAATATTCATAAATTCATAATACAAAGATGAGTTAAGGCCGGTCTACACGCACAAACTTGTCGTCAGTCTTGCATGATCAAATCAGATATGTCAAACAAAACGTTACGTGTGGACAGCAAGTTTGACGTTTTGCATGAACTGAATGAAGTTTGACAAAACTGAAAAGACTGAAGGGCTGGAGCATTGTGTACATGCAAGACTGACGATAAGTTTGAACGTGTGGACGTGCGTCAGTCTTGTCGGTTGCAAATTCAATCACAAAATTAGTGTTTAAACGTTTAATTCATTGCCAGTCTACTTTCAGCGAAGCTGAAGATTGCAACAGGGAGGCGTAGTTACTGCTATAGCAGGTGTATCAATCATAGTGGGCCCCCGAGCTAGGGGGCTCAATATACGTATACAAAAAATCGTAAAATTATATCCACATATTAGTAAAATTAAAAAATAAAATTAGGATGATAATAATTGATTAAAAAATTCATAAGTTTAGTACAGGCAAAATAGATTTTAATTAAAACATAATTATTAGATTAAAAATAACATCGGGAAAAAAAGTTATTGCGTTAAAAGGAAAATGGGGTAAAAAGGACATGCTCGATCAAATACATGAAAATAATGATTTTTTTATTAAATAGTTTTTAACGTATATTAAGTAATTAATGAAGTCAAAATTATTGTTGTAAAATTGGCACATTTTATCTTATTATGGAAGTTGGCCCGATTATTAAAGTGTAAGATGCCAGTCGGAATCATAACTGTAACTATACTTCTTTAATTTTAATTATGAAAATATATTCTTTAAAACTAATGTTATCATATATATTTTCTATCATCTTTAAAGGAATGTTAACACTTAACAATATGGTATACTTCGATTTCAAGATTATTACCGGCAACCATCTTTATTTTTATTTGTAGATTTGAACGAAAAACTGAACGAAAGTTTGAATAGTGTAGACGCTCGATTTGTATCAGTTTTCTCGTCAGTCTTGCATGACCATGCAAAACTGACGACAAGTTTGTGCGTGTAGACCGGCCTTTAGACTATCTGAAAGCAATATATAATCAGTATTCAATTATTGACAGTCATATCATGTTGGGAGGTTGCAAGGGTCGCACTCCACGGCTTGTTTTAAATTTATAGTCATAAATAAATCTAATTCCGATCGATTAAAATGACATAACAATTTTTCATACAAGAAACAAATATACAAAATTTTATATTACTTCTTCACCATATTTCAAGGAATAGAGCCTTAAGCAAGATTAGCTCCCACTTTTGAAAATCGGTAAGAAATTACCTTTGGGGAGAAGTAGATTTTGATGAAAATTGATTTCTTAATTAGGCCTGACAAGTAAATACATAGTCCCATATAAAAATCATCAAAATCGTATCTAGAAAGAAGGGGTGGTATCTCAAAATTAATATTCTTTTAAAGTATCTCAAGAATAACGAATGTTACGTGAAAATTTTATAAAATCTTTTTTTATTCAATTTTTTTATAAAAAAAGGCCATCACAACTTTTGTAGTAAAATATTTCCTTACGATTTTTTTGAATTTTAAATGCATCTAATAAAATTCGCAGTGATGAATCTCTTTTTTTTCAAAAAAGAGGATTTTTTCTTGAAAAAAGACACCAAAAAGATGAATTTTCTAGCTCTTGAATAGGTTATCTATAGATATATTTTTTAACGTTTAATCTAGAAATATATTTTTTTTATGTTTTTGCGCTATTATTTCTTACTATTAAGGACAAAAAAACATTCCAGAAAATATTAATGACCTAAAAGACAACAAGTTCTGGGTATTTTATAAGAAAAAATAAAACTACATACTATATTTTACCATAAGAAATACATAGGTACATAATATTATCAAAATTTAAATTGTTTTTTATTTTTCTGTCTTCGCCTCTCTTAAATCGAACAATTTTATTTTTTAAATAAAAATTAAATACTCTGCCTTGTAAATGCACGGTGCTTCCTCGTGTTAATTCATCAAAGGTAGTTAATTATTGAACAATTTAAATAAAAACCGATAAAGTATTCAGATGAACTGCCTGTCATTGGTTAACCATTTAATTTTCATACGATTTTAATAAAAAAATTTAATTTAACATTTTTCTTAATACGTGCCTGGTTATTATGTCGTATAATTTGAATTTTTTGACAATTTCAATCAAAATTATTATTTTTCTGCTATACGAATGTCAAAATGACATTTAATATGTCAAAGTAAATAGCAGTTTTAAAAAAAACAAATGACGATTTTCTTAAGTCAAATTGAGATAGATCTTTGTAAGGGAATATTTTACAACAAAAGTAGGTGATCTATATTATAGAGAATTGAATGCTCTACAAAAAAGGTTCTATAAAATTTTCACGTAACATGTGTCTTTCTTGAGATATCTTCAAATCAAAAAATAAATATTTTAGGATGTCACCCCTTCCCCATACACAGGATTTTAATACTTTTGAAATGGGACCGTCCTCAAACCAGACCCAACCAATCAACCAAGTTTCATCAATATCGGTTCAGTGGTTCATGAGTTAAGCGTGTGACAAGGATTGGGGGACAGACACACAGACAGACAGACACGGAACAAAAAGTGTTTGTCTTGACCTGAAACGGATAGATCCGGTAAAATTTTTAAAATCGGAGAACAAATTTTTTTTCTCGTTTTAAAACGATAACAAAGCTTCTCGTATCTTCGATATTGCGAGGAAGCAATAAAATAAGCTAAATGAAATAAAATTATAAGCTAACAAATAACAAACTCAACTTGAAATCAGTCAAAGAAGAGGAAAAAGAGGAGCTGTTTTGAAAAATGTGTACTGTAGGCCCGCCTTCCCAAAAATAGAGGAAAAAAGAGGAGCGTTAGCATTCTTGAATTCGTTCATCTGAATCAGGGTTTCCCAACGTAGTATATGTGGACCCCCTGGAGGTCTATGGATGTTTGAAAGCAGTCTTTAGTACACCAGGGGTCTATAGGGGGTCTATGGAAAATTTGTATGATTTGAAGTTCGAGATCATTTACAATTCTTAATTCGCAAATAATTACAGGAGGGGTCTACGAACTTTGTTATTCCTTCGAAAGGGGTCTACGTGCAAAAAAAGTTGTGAACCTCTGATTTATGTAAATTCTTCAATAATTATATACCATAATATCATTGGTGAATTTACCACGAGGTAACTGTGCATTCACTATTCACTTGCCAATTTTTTTTTCATACGGCCCTTTTCGAGATCATTCGGATAGCTTAAAAAAACATGTTTTTCGATTTCGGCTTGTAAGAGTCTTAAAATTCGACCATTTGTTGAATAATGTTGAAAAGTAATCATTCTCCGATACTTACAAATTTAATAATCCTACCCCTAGCAGATGTTTGAATGGTTGCTATGGCAACTGTATAATTTTTGTAAACAAAACAATATCCCGAATCAAAACAACAGTGCTATGGCAGTGTACACGTTATTTTCAAAAAATGCCAAAATTTTGTATAAAAGTCGATTGTTATCAAAAGCTACTTTATTTGTTATTGTTGTAAATTTAATAACAATTATTTTTCCGTTCATCATCGCTTACAGAAGCAGAGGTATTAAAACAAACTTTGAATTATAAATAGACATATTTAAACAAATTTATTTACAGGTTTTTGGATTAATTATGATATTTTCTACGAACAACCGGAAGTGAAATATACATACGATTATTTATTTATTGGAATGTCGGATAATCCAAACGAACTAATAATATGTAATACGTTTTCTTATTTTGATATTCAAAGAAATCTAAATAAATGCAATTCGATTAAGGTAAATAAATATTTTTAGTTTAATAAAAAATTACCATTGCTCTCATATCAATTGGGGTACTTAAGCACTCCCCCCCCCCTCCCCCAACCCAAATATTGAATTTAAAGCCATTGCTTCCACTTCCACAGTATAGTGTAACAGGGTTCTAGTCTAGTTCCCTGAGGTTAGAATGTTAGAAAGAGGAGTTATCAAATTTTTTTAGGGTTCCGTAGAAAACTAGGAACCCTATAGTTTCTCCATGTCCGTCCGTCCGTCTTCAAAAATTTTGAGATAATAAGATGAAATTAGGTGTACGGTCGTAGATTAATGACCCAAAAACAGAAATTTTTAGGCCCCCATTCCATAAAATGAAAAGTGTATTCAAAAAAAAAAATTTCACCTACCCCATTGGGGTGTCATTAGAAAGGTCTCCTAAAATGCAACAAAAAATGTAACAGAACTTTTTGGTTTTAACCCTTTAATCACGATGTATTTGCTCTCCAAAGTCGTTAAAAAAGCGTCCTCCCTCCTCTATTTTCTAAACTATCAATTTAAAAAATCTGAAAAAATTCCAGAATGTAGCTTTTAATTAGTACTTTCACTGAAAATTATAACCAACATTGTCAAAAATATTTTGGACCCCCCTCCTATAGACTGAAAAGTGAACTCTCATTTTTTTTCTCCACTTACCCCATTCAGTGGGGTGTCATTTAATAGGTCTCCTAAAATGCAATAAAAAATGTCAGATAACTTTTTGATTTTAACCCTTCAGTCACGAAATATTTGCTTTTTAATGTCGCTGTCAGAGCGTCCCCCCCCCCTCTATTTTCTAAACTATAAATTCAAAAAATCTGAAAAAAATTCAGAATATAGCTTTTAATTAGTACTTTCACTGAAAATTATAACGAATATTGTCAAAAATATTTTGGACCCCCCTATCAAAGATTGAAAAGTGATGTCACATTTTTTTCATTTACCCCATTCAGTGGGGTGTCATTTGATAGGTCTCTTAAAATGCAATAATAAAAGCCAAATGGCATTTTGATTTTAACCCTTCGGTCACGAAAACTTTGAAAAAACTATTTTTTTATAAATCGTAGTGAGAATGACTACGGAACCCTATCATGTGCGTGCCCAATAAGCACTTGCCCGTTTTTTTATAATTAAGCTTTAAAAAAAATCTGCAGCAGGAGGGGCGGGGGATAATTTAGATTTTTATGAAAAAAAAACAACCATTTATTGAACTTAACTTTTTTTCCAATTAGGTAAAAGAAATAAATGAAAATGAAAGGGGTAACATTGACGAAATTGAAATAAAATTCATGATTGATATAAGCTCTTCCAAATTAACTAATTTTGTATTATTACTCCCTATCTATGTTCAACTTAATGTAAGTATTTTTATCTAATTATAATTATTTTAGCTATTTACTTACACATAGTTTTTTTCAGACTGTTTGCCCACTTTTAATGCAGTCTATGATTGTAATTCAAAGGGATGTAAAAGATTTTTTTAATACTTATAAATTAGCTGGAGATATTGTTATAGATCAAAAATCTCCCTTACCTTGTAAATTAAATATAAGAGACAATACTTACAATACTACGGCTATTGTGGAAAAAAATAATAATATTGATTTGTATGAAATATTTCATAAATATCTCAAACGTAAAGGTAAAAAAAAATTATTTTATTAAAATATATAAAGGGTCAACCATTAATTAAGGGGGAACGCCACTGTGACGGAAAAAATATTTTTTTCTTAGATTTTTTTAAGGTTTACATATTCATAAATATGAATACAAAAAATTGAGTTTAAATTTTGAAAATTGACGGAGTTACAGTCAATTTAGTGAGACGAGGTAGCACGGCCGGTTATGACAACAAAAACATTAAACACGTTTATCTCGGAATGACATTTTTCGACCTGGTCGACACGATTCCTCAAAGACTAATGAACCGATTTCAATTTTTTTTTAATAATTTTCGTAATTGTAGCAGTATCGTTGCACGTAGCCGATTTTTGAAATTTTGATTATTACTATTTTTAAAACCGCTCTAATAAAAAAAATAGGTCTTAAAAATGAAAAAAAAAATTCAAACGATCACCATTTTGTGAAAAAATAAAATAAAATAAAAACGGGCACGTGCAACGATAGCTACATTCATATAGATATTGATAAAATTTTTATTTATTTTTTCATATAACCCTTCTCGAAATTTCGAGTCAACCATAGAGAAAAAAAATTTTTTGGTCGTCACATCGAAGCTCATAACTTTGTAAATGTTTAATATTTTTCAATAAAAATTGATATTAAATAAGTTGAATATATACTAAATAAAATGTCCTTTACCTGATTCAAAAATAATTAGTTATACCTGTGAAAAAAATTCCACAAACATTGACAATTTTTTGACCCGTCACAGTGGCCATCCCCCATAATGGAGGTAAATGCGTGACAGATAGGAAAGGAGTCGAATAATATATAGTCACATTTTTTAAATAAAAAATTAGGAGGGGGCTTGATGTTGTGACGTAATATTAGGGAGAGGTCTGGGCAAAGTGGGTCAAAAATAACAAAAAATAACATAACATTTATGACAGCCCCCACAAGAAATTATTAAATTGAATTTTTAGTTTCGACTTCTTTATCGAGCACTTACGAAGCTTCTGAAATAGGAGAAGATGGTACTTTTTTACTGCAACTGAATTTAAATATCCCTGAATCGGAAATCAGGTACACGCCTAGTTTCCTGCAAATAATGAAATGGGCTTGGATCCAATATATACCGGTATTCTCGACAATTGTGTGGATAATGCATAAAATAACATCTTATGTATTTCAAAATAATTTAATTCTTAACTTTGAAATAATTCCATGGAAAAAGAACTACTTTAACTAACAAAAATAGCGTATACTATCACAATAATAATATTTAAGATTTATGTAACTAATTTAATATTATAAATGTAATATATCAAGTTTAATAAAAAAATATTCATAAATACAGCATACAAATATTTACGAGTATATTTAAATTAAAAAATGTAATTCATCAATACAAACTTATAAAAAAATTAAAACAGTTTTCTTTTTAAAGTAGTGTCGGAAGATCAAAAATGATCATATATTACTTATACGGGAAGAAATTGAAGGAAAATTTATCATCTTTTCAAATTCAGGAGTATTTTAATATTAAACGATTTCTTATTACCATAATTAACTACCCAGTAATTGAGGAAAAAATCAAACGAATGAAATACCACTACAGTGACTAGATATCAGATCATGTAAGCTCTGATTTTAGATTACGCCAACCCTGACAAACCCTGAGAAAAAAAATTGCCCTTGTTTATATATGAAAACCTTCTTTTACCTATCAAATTTTTGGTTTCGCGAGTAAATGTTTTTTATTTTTACTGTTGCGCCTTTTTTTCTTTTAGTTCTCATCATTTTTACACAAAACCCGGAGCCTGAAGAAACAGTATACAAACCCTGAGACTCCGGGTCAAAACCTGAGACCTGGTCACTCTAAATACCATTATGTTTTATTCCAGAATCTGAACGTAAAAGATATAGCAAATTTCCAATCTGAATGACATTTACCGGATACAGACAGAATCAATAATGAAAATTGAGAACTAAAAATAAGTTGGTAGCACTGCAAACTTCATCAGACTGCTTGGACGTAATAAACAATAATTGAACGTAATGAAATTATTGGCGGTGAATACAGAATTGTAAAGAAACCGGAATGAAACATCAAAATTTGATTCTTTTTGATTACTTTTTCAATTACTGGGTAATCCTACAAATGCACAAAATAATCTAGTAAAAGTGACCTAATTCTATTTTAGTTCTAATTTTTTTTTCATAACTTTTTGGGATTAAGATTTATTTTTACAAGCTTTTACTTAACTTCTCATATATGTCAGTATGAATGTATGTCAGAGGATGCAAAACTTGCAACCCTTGCAACCGATTTTTAACTAACTTCTTAATAGTGTACTTTTTTTCATTCAAACTCGAATATCTCAGCACTAAAAAATGCAACAAATAAAAAAAAAGATGGGGAAAATTTACATAGAAAATCGATATTTTGAAATTTGAGACAAAAATCAGAAATCTCCATCCATAACTTTCAAAATTGCAAAAAATGTCAACTTTGCAATTTCTTAATCAACTACGTAAAGTAATTAAAAAACATTCAATAACATAAAAATACTTAATTTAAAAAGCGGACAAATTTTCTTTCAATATTTACCCCCGATATATTCAAAAACAATCATATTTGACAGATCGGCAATACTTTGAAAATAAGCAATTTTTTTTATCTATAAAACTATCAAATTGAAATTTATACAGAATGCTCCAAATATGCAGTTCCGTATATTTTTACATATATTTCAATTTATAGATAATTTTTGACTACTTTTATAAGAATTAGTGAAAAATTGAAAAACGTGGATTGATGAATCAAAAGTTTCAAAAGTCATGTATATTTGTTTGTACGTGTGTCTGGCAGAACTGTTTTTTATAGACTAGGGTCCTACCGATCAGATTTTGAATTTTTGAAAACATAACAAGAAAAATATTAAATCAAAGAATCTGTAATAAGTAATATAAGAAAAATAGTTCGTACATTTATTTTTTTCATTTTAAGTTAAAAATATTTTTGTAATGATGCATTTATGTTTGCTGATTCTCGATTATCTTCTAAGACAACGTTAGATCTTCTAAAATCATCAACTTGCACAATAAGGTACCTGTATTCATAATCTTTTTTGTCGTTCTAAAATAAAACATATCATAAAGTAAATATAACAATCATATTCAAACAATAATAAAATAAATATTTACTTCTTGCATCTCTAAATGTACTGTTGCCTTATTTCTAAGTCCTTGAATATAGAATTTCATTCTCAGGTATTTTTTTCCTTCTTTTTCATACACTAAATGACTAACGTGACCCCTTCTACCTCTCCTGGTTTGTTCACCGTAACCTTTTATCGGAGTACCTAATAAATCTTGTATTTGTGGATCATTTATACATTTTTCAAACGAACTAGAGTAAACGCTATTTGGACTTTTACTAGAAAATAGTTCTGAGAATATCGTGTAAAACATTGCAGCTGTTACGCCTACGCCAATTAATATTACACCTAAGTACGAAGTGGTTTTCGCTGTCTCTTTAACTTTCTCTCCCATTGGTTTTACGTCTGCTGATACTTCATCTTTCCCTTTGTAGTTTTGAAGTGATGACTTACATTTTCTGGTTGATGTGAATAATAGTCGTGAATTGTTGGTATATCGAGGTTTCATTAAACACGTGAAGTATTCTTTTGTTGAGCATTTCGCCAGTGATAAACATATTCTTGACATTTTTCTGAAATGCATTCATTTAGTTATCAAGCATATGATTAGTGTGACATGCATGTTTAGAATAAAGGCTAATTGACACCCACTCTTGCACAATGAATTTAAACAAATATATATAATAAATATACGTAAGCTGCTCTATAACAGGTAAATATTACTCACATATGTTATTTATTTTCATTTAAAAATCACATCGGTTTTTTTATAACGTCTATTTATGTTGCATTAACCTAACCTCAAAAGTGAAATGTCACGATTATGTCAATACCGTTTTTGACATGAAATATTATATTAAAGTGTGAATGTCTGTTAGAAATTATCGCATATACTGTTTTAAAGATCATGAGTAGAGGAATTCATTTAAAATATCAAACAATATATTGATTTTAGCTGCTATATATAAAAATGGATTGGGTCATTGTTGATGAATTGAAGTTGACTGTCGGTGATGTCATAGGATGGGTGAGTGCTGGGGCAATGATTATTGGCGGTGTTTTACCGTACATACCGCAATACCAACAAATAAAGAAATCACAAGATGCCGAAGGATTTTCTCTGCATGTATGTTTAGCGCTATTAGTTGCCAACACCCTCCGTATACTATTTTGGTACGTAACTCAGTTCTGTCGTGACTCGAATTTGTTTTTACAATACTGTTATTTCGTTTAATGCAGGTTCGGAAAGAAATATGAGCTCCCGCTGCTTATACAGAGCGTAGTGATGAATGTGACAATGTTTATAATGATCCACTTGTGTGTCAAAGTGCGCAACAAAAACCAGATTATCAAAGCTAGGGAACGGTTGTTATCAGGTATGTTCGATGGCACATTGTTCCGTATTTTCACTATGCTATTTTTTATATCCGATCTGCTTAACAGTATATTTAAATTGTTTTTCAAGTATTTCAGCTTTAAATGTAATGTTGGCTAGTTTTCAATTCACGAACAAAATGTTCACTTTTGATCTAACTACTTTTAGACTGTATTTCTACAAAATTTCGTAAAGAAACTTTATTTCATATACACGTTATTAAATAATATAATAATATATTCTTAAATATTTAAATACTAACATTACTCTTTCTATATTACACTTTTCTTGACTATTTTTCTTTATGTAAAGTTATAGAATCATATATCCTAGAAATAACAAATCTATATCTAGGTATGTTCCAATAATATTTAATAATACAAATTGGATATTATGCATATAAGTTCCTGGGAAAAAAATTTAAATCAAATTAGATACAGTAGAAACCGGTTATAACGACATCGAAGGGACCGTAATTTTAGGTTGTTATAACCGGTACTTCGTAATAACCGATTATCAATTTTTTTAAAGTAATTTATCGGAAAAACTAGAAATTTCATGTGTATGCTGAAATTTTGTGAAATTCACCGTCTGTGAGCGAAGATATCGTCAAAATAAAATCAAAATTTTAAGCAGAGAATAATAAAATATAAAAAAATATAAAACATATACGATATACAGAAACAACACTCAACGTTATTTTACTGGAAACATAGTTTGACATTAAGAGGTGCTTCTGATTGGCTACTCTCCACCAATCATGTACCGTATACGAAATATGTCACATCTATTTTCTGTTTATTTGCTTATCTATGAATTAAACCTAACCTACAAAACATGATGTATTATGTCAAAGAATATTTTTTATTGTACAAAAAATTAAATGCACAAATTATGTCAGACACAATAAAACATCACTGATTATTAAAGGATAAACATTTAATATTCTTACGTTAAGATTAATGACATAAAAACACAAAATTGTTTTAATAATGTTAAATAACACATGTGCAAAGAGTATTGCCTATATAAAATAATATATTTAAAAAAAATTGAAACAAAAGTCGGTCCGTCGTACAAACCGATAAAATTCTCCGAAAATATTGTAAACAGAAAGTCGTTAAAAGCGATGTTGTTGTAAACGGTATGTTATAAAAGGCAATTATATGGGATTCAGCCGGGTTTTTTATTCTGAGTCGTTATAACTGGTACGTTGTATTAACTGATGTTGTTATAACTTATAACCAGTTTCTACTGTATTTTCAAAATTTAGATCTATGCATATCTTCATATATGTACGGTTATTGATGTAGATTGAAATATTGAAAGAATGAGATCTACGTAGATCAAATTAATTTTTTCCCAGGTTCATTTTACATTTATCTATAAAAATAATAGAGCATGACTTTTTGTTCAACTAAAATTTAATTACTTTCAAGTCAATAGTCATTTCATCGAATTAATACGAAAAATAATACTTTAACAAAATCATGACATTGAGATACTATTTTTTGTTGATTTATTTATAACAATTTAACTATAATATATGAATTTAATGTTCCCATTTTTGAACTAACTTTAGAATAAAACTAGTGGACTAAAAAATATTGATATTAGTATATTATATCTCGGTAACGGAAAGAAATATCTAAATATACAAAATTTTACATTGGGGAGTAATTTAATATCTTTTAAAACTATCAGATCTTTAATATAACATTTAATTACTCTGTAATTTTAAAACCAGTCTATTTGAATATCTTTCTCTGTCACCAAGACATAACGCTATCTTTGTTTTCGGCCCACTATTTGTTTTAATTACTTACTTAAATGTAAACGTAATAACCATGCATTTATTATAAGTAAAATGCTAATGTGGCTGTTTGTAGCCAATTCTTTTGAGATGGCCAGACTGATTCAAGCTTCTACAAAAAAGAGATCGACCCATACAATTTGCGGTACGTTTATTCTTTATATCTATACACGACTTCTATTTTATTTTTGTTTTGCAACTAACTGGGATACTTTGGTTCGTCTTTAATTCTTTTCAATGTTGTATATAATTTAATATTATACTAATTTTCATTATTAGCCTGAAAATCTTATCTTTCAGCCAGAATAAACTTTATTTTAATGTAATGATTTTCAGGTTATTCTTTATGATGTATTTTACAGACTGTCCATAAATTACATCATGCTATTTTTTAACACCCTCCTTGTCACAATCCTGTCAAACCTCTTCCATAATTATTTTCAGGGCCGCCGAGAGCCAAACCGGGCCCCGATGCAATATGTCAAAAAAAAAATGTGGACCCCCCTCCATAGACTGAAAAGTGTACTCAATTTTTTTTTCACTTGCCCTAACATGTGGGGTGTCTTTAGATAGGTCTCCTAAAATGTAACAAAAAATTTCTAGAAAGTTTTGATTTTAATCCTTCAGTCACAATAAAAAATATAATTAAGAAACTTATCTATTTTGTAAAAAAATTAATATAGGTACTTAATAAATTGAATGGATGAAACGTATTTTTGACATTGAGCGTTAATAATAAAATTTAAATCCTACACTTGCCCCAATAAAAACACAACTTTTTTTAAAATATCGTAAATTTCATATAATTTGGTTATTTAGCTAATTAGTTTGTGTATTTCAATAATTTCAATTTATCATATAAAATAAATTAGATCTCGCTTTTTTTTCTATGATGGATTTTACCTAATATTTTTCCAGAAATATTTCAATAAAATTATATAAACTTCTTTGATTCAAAATTTACTCAAAAAATCATTTTGGTCAATTTTTTCACCAAAATGCAAAGGGCCCGGCCTCTGTAGCCCGAATGTTAAATTAAATTAAATTTTCTATATCTTCTGCTTCTTTTGTGAAGTTTAAATTATTCTCTAACAAGGGGCCTGTTATGTTAAATTTACATATATCGATATTTAATTATGATGAAGATTTTTATAGCTGTCATCAACAGAACTATTTTGAAATTTCATCATTCAATATTTACATTTTTTTTTTAAATAGATTCAGTCCGGGCCCCGATGATTTGCATCGCCCTCATGTTGGCCTTGATTATCTTACCTCTCCCTTGTCACACTAAGTTTATGGACAGCCCTTATTTAGTTATTATTTTATTTATTAATCTTATAATTTTATTTATAAAATTGAATATTACAGTAAAATAGGAGCTATGCTTTTTCACATGTGTATTTATTTACGTAAATAATACTTATCGTTTATGATATATTTGCTTTTGCTTGCTTATTATTGTATATAACATACAAACATGAATCTATAGCGTTTGTAACATTTTAAATAGTTTAAAATCGACACAGATTTCTATATTTCAGACTTCGAAAGAAAATATTTTTGGAACTGGACTGATTTTCAGTCGTATGTAGATTTTATTTTACTGTTCAGTGTCGCTTCAGCAGCTCTTATGTATTTGTTTATCGATATTATAATATTCGTCGAGCTAGTTGGTTTTCTGGCAGTTTTCACCGAGGCAATGTTGGGAGCACCGCAATTTTTAAGAAACTTTAGAAACAAATCTACTGACGGCATGAGGTTAGTGTTGTCGCTACTTATTTAATTGAAATATTACAAGCAAACTCTCGCTGTATTTAATCTTTTGATGTGATTATTAATTACGATGTTTATTTAAAGGCTCCTATACACTATCGAATTTTATTTCAGTTTGTTTTAATTGTACCATTTAAAACAGAGTGTATGGGTGCTTTAAGCTTTTCTTCTTCTGAAGGCCATATTTTGCTTCAATGATCTTCAGTTTAAAACTAACAGTTGAAATAACTATTGAGTAAACATCAGAGCTGTCAAAAGTACAGTACTTGAAGTACCAAAATATATTAAGTGCATGTGAAGCCTCGCATATTAATGGCCTGTATTTTTTTATCGAGAGCATTAAAAAATAGACTTTCAGCTTTGGAAATTTTTTTATAATTTTTTTATGACCATTTCCTAGTTATCAACGTTCAAAGTTAAAAGTGTTGTTTTGTCTTTGATTGTAAATAACTCGATTAAGAATAGTCGTAAAGCGATATAATAAAACGCAAATTAAAGGGTATGAACAGTGTAAAATTTTCAAAAAATCATTTTTTTTTATTTGTTTATAAATTATTAGTTTACACCCCAAAGAATATGTATCTCAAGTTTTAATTTTATTCGAAAAGAGCACCAAATTCTCAAAATCACTTTTTTTGACCTGGTTGATAGCATAACTAAAACAGTTTTTGTTCGATCGATTTAATTCAAAATGAATTTTGTAGAGGAAACGTGCATCTTCAGCCGGACGTAGCCGTTTTTTTTATTATTATTTTTTTTTTTATATAAACAATTTTCTATTGAAAAATTCATGAAAATTTTGATTTTTTTTTTCAAATGGTCGCCATTTTTTTTTCTAAACAATATTTTAAAAATCCCCTACGTCCGGCGATAGCTAATAACATATATTTTAAGAATCTTTTTCGTTTTTTGTCCTCAGATAATCCATTTGAACAAATTCCTGTCAACGCCACGGGTTAGATTTAAGAGATGCCATTTTCAAACGACTATTATGCAAAAATATACCATTAATAAAATAATAATAATAATTTTAAGTACTTATTAATGTACTAAAGATGTGTACAAAGTTTGATATGAATACATCAAACCGAAACAAAAAATACCTAAAATTCTGACATTTACACTGTTTATACCCCTTAAATAGATTTGGTCACAAAAATTTATTATGGCTCGTGAGGGCTCTTTATTTATATTCCTTAAATTGTCAGCTTTTAACCCATTTCTCCACTTAAAAAATTGCCAAAATTTTTATAGCTCAGGTCTATTATTGATCCACTTTTTGCTATAATTATGTCAAGTCTCAGATTTCAAAATCAGTAGTTAAGAAGCTGGGACAGGCATATTTCTGATTTTGATACTTGAAATTGTACATTTATTTGAAACATTGACAGCTCTGTTTATTTATTATTGAAACTAAAATACACCTAATTCTGTTTTTACATGGTAGATACGTTCCAAAAAAACCGTGTAAAAAAAGACATGAAGTACATAGAAAAAAGGGAATTAGTTCCATATCCTTCAACCCTGTAAAAAATAGGTAAAATGAAATGATTCATACAAAAAAAATATTAAATTAAATTTTTATGTGCATTCATGCACAGTTTATTTCATAAAAATTATAGGCAATTTAATTCTTAAAGTAAAAGTAACATAAATATAAAATTATCGCAAGTTTAGGAACTGAAAACTCGTACTAATAATAAATTAGAAAGGGGAATTCCCTAACTACATATTTTATAAATAACAGATAGAAAAAAAAAATTCCTAGAAGATTACGGTTAATAAAAATATTTTTCTTTAAAATTTAAATCAAATAGCTTTTTTAATCTTGGAATTTTTTTTTCTAGACCGTTTGAAATCAAAACCGTGTAAAAAAAGACCGTGTAAAAACAGAATTGGGTGGAACGTAAAGCGTAGTCGATAGTATTTATTTAAGAACTGAATTTATATTTCAGTTAAAATCTATATTTTCTATTGCAGTTTATCTATGGTAGTAATGTGGACATGCGGAGACATATTCAAAACAACATATTTTTTCCTTCGTAATGCGCCTTTACAGTTTTGGATTTGCGGTTGTATTCAGGTATCGCTCGACTTGGCCATACTAATACAGGTGTACATATATCGTAAGACAACACAGTCAAAACAACGTCCTAACCGACCTGATTAATGTAATAATGTATTCTTCCATGTGTCTATTAATATAGAGGCAGATCTATAAGTCTGTGTTTGTATATGGACTTATGGATCAATCTGTATATTGAGTTATAAGTCAGTTATGAATAGTACAATTATTATTTTATTTGAGGATGTAAATATATGATTTTTCTAGCTTCATAGATTAATATTACTTATTAAAAGAAAATGCGTAGAAATTGTGTCTGTTAAATTTTTTTTTATTTAGACGGAATGGATACAATATTACAAAAGATTTTAGTTACAATTGAGTTCTGAATGACGCATATAGACTTATATCAGTCTTTTTGATTTTATACATGTTTATATATTTATCTAATAAGTGTCATAATATAGTCAATATTATATAATGTAAAAGTTAAAAACTAAAATGTGGTCTGTAAAAAATATATGTGTATTTAATTAAGTCATGTAAGTATTTGAATATTTTTATTGTGATGTTTTGTAAAAAATTATGTTTATTCTATTTTAAATGATAATCACTTTTATTATAATATTTTATACAATTGATATTTTTTGGTTATGAGTTATGACAGTGATGTTTTTTGCTACTACGATCGATATGTATTTTTTAATTAACATGTTGACTACCAAAAGAGTCATTAGACATCTGTGTATATTGTGTTAAAAAAAAAGAACCAAAAATGACGTAACATGAACTGCACATTTTGTATTACCGTAATGTGTAAAAATTGGTTCAACGCATACTTTATCTTTTTTACACTCGTGTTTAATCAATTACCCAACGCATGCTTGTGATGACTCTGTGATCAGGTGTATTATGATGTACAGTCCGTGCTCTATGTCTGATAATATTAGTGATTAGTAAGGTTATGTACAACATCTTATGAGTATCAGCTTAACTTTTTTATGATTAAAAACTTGTTTTGTTATAAAATAGATTATGTATGCTATCAATTATTGTTTTCGTACTCTTGAGGTGTGGGAGACATAGTTCTACGTTAAAATCTTTAAAACAGTCAATCATTCTCAGATTAAAAGTTAACCTAAACTAACCTAACCTCCGTAATGTAATTAATAATTTTACAAACTGGGACACTTTTCCACAGGGTTTATCATTTTTTTTTTGGCTAAGTTTGTAAAATCGAAAATTGTTTCTATTTCTTCAAATGTCAGTTTTGGTATAAACTCTATTTTTTAATAACTCCACTGCCTTTAAGCAAAATTCTTTTTATTTTCATTGTTATGTTGTGTTATGAATTTATAAAATTTGTCTATTACTTTAGAAGATAATTTTTATCGTACGTAGTAGCCAACATGTTAATAATGAATTAGAAAATAATTTTATTAGGTACGTATATACTGTATATAGAACATGTTATATGTATAATGTATATATATCGGAAACGTTATTTAACTATAACCTATATAAAAAGTAATTAGTAAGTATGTATTAAAATATATAATATATGTGTAACTTTTTCTAGGGTTGGTCTTGTAACAAATTAATAATAATATATCTAATCGTAAATTGCATATTATATTTTTTGAAGAAAAACATTTGGAATTTATATTATTATCGTTACTATATTTAATATTGTGGTATTATTGACGTAATTTTAAATACATGCGTGAATATTTTTATAAATTGTATTGCATAATGTATGTATTTATTCGTTGGCTTTTGCACAATCGGTTGATCAAAGCATGATGAAACTTGTCTCTACCATGCCATTTACCCACTTTTGTTTTGTTTCACGTAACAATGAAAATCACACTAAGATCAGTTCAGTAAAATATTTAATGTTACTGCTTAGTCCCTAGATAGAAAAGCATAAAAAGTAAAAGTCCCATCAAAATCAGTCCAGTAGTATTTGACTAATTGTTTGTACGTGTTTAATGTTACAGCTGAGCCCATTGATAGAATAGTGTGATGATATCTAACGTAAACTATTTCAAGGGTCGTGGAAATCCCATTAAAATCGGTTGAGTAGTAATTCACTAATTATCTATACATTTTTACTGCTTGTTCTTGGTCCTTTAATAGAATAGCGTGATAAAATCTAGCCTAAATTATTTCTAGGGTCTTAGGCTTGGTAACATTAAAAGTTTATAAAAAATCGGTTCAGTAATAAAACAAGACATTTCTTATTGAATAATTATATTTAAGATATATATAAATGTGGCCCAAAATTGAGATGATTTTTACGTAATATATAATAATATGTACGTAAGTGTGATTATTAAATAATTGTTGCAACCAACCCAGTATATCCTATTTATAGTTATTATTAGAGGTACTGAGACTGTGATCACCCTTTAGCCATACGTTTTATTGGAAAATTCTAAACATTAAAATTTATTATGAATTACTGTTATTGAAAAAAAAAATTTATTGGTGACTGGACCAAAGTACAGTGTTTTTTTTTTAAATTATTTTATAATTTGTGATTATTATTTTTAATCTAGTCAAGTTTTTATTAATTTACAAAATGCATTTTAAAAGTATTATAAATATTATAATTTATACAAATTATTTTTTTTTGTTTTGATTTAAATCACGAAAACATTAAAGGGCATGGTGTAAGTGTAATAGTTTATGGGAAATATTCCTCATATACAGAAAAAATATGAAGTACCAAAAATTTCTTAAGACCTTTTTTTAACTTTTATTATTTCCAAAATTTGAAAGTTGAAAGTTTTTTCCCTTCAGTATTTGAAAACCTGGTATGTTAATCACATTTTTGGAAATACTGATCTAATTTAAGGCTTGTAGTTCCAAAGGGAGTAGGGGGACTGTTAGTTATAACAAATAATGCCAAAAATTTTACAAATCGAGAAAAGCTTGTATTTTCTTTAGGGAAAAGAAGAATCCCTCCACCCCTTGATTTTTAAGACGAATTTTTGTAATAAATAATATAAATTAATTACTCGCACCCCTGCCTAACCAAGATTATTTTTTAAAGGAATAAACCCCTAAATAAAAGAAAATATTGAGGGTCCATTTTAGTTCTTGGAATGGGTTGTATCACTGGCGTAGTTAGAAAAATTTTCGGGGGGATATATACATCTGTGTTAAATTTTTGATGGTATTTTGAACTGATGTTTCCTCAAAACATACGTTTTTTTTAGAACTCTGAACATTTCTGAGGGGAGGGGGTTGTCTCCCCCCCTGTTACTACGCCACTGGGTTGTATTTTTTTTTTTCATGAATTTAATTAGGGAATATTTTCTATTTACAATGCTCCATGTCCTTATGTGTCAGATGAAGTTAATTGGTATTTAATGTTCTATGGGTGAAAATTGCCTTATGTAGAATAAAATGTAAATTTTTACATATCATTTACATTTAATTAAATTATTGAATATTTATATTTAGGGATTTTGTAAAATTAACTCTACACGTTATTAAAAAAAACTCTACATTAAGCTATAGTTTGTTAATTAAATTAATATTATTTAATAATTAATATAAGTATAGTAAAAATAATATATATGTAATAGTAAATACTAAATTTTGCAGTAGAGTAAGTAAATATTATTAGTAAGTACATATATTAAATATTTATTATTATTTAATGTACGAGTATGTAATTGTATAGTTTTAAATATTCTTTTATAGTCCTAATATTAAATTTTGCATTTAAAAAAAATAGTGCTCTTGTAGAATTTGCTTCTAAAATAATTCTAGACAATTGTGCACAAAAATTGTAATTGTTAAAATTTTTAAATTGATAGGTTTTTGCCCGGTATTATATAGAAATTTAAAAAAAATTGGTAACTTGCAAAGTATTCCTGAAGATTTGTTTTGAAATTTCAATTCATAAAAACAGAATTATTTTTATGTTATGGGCAAACAACAGCGATGTGCAATGCTGACTACACGAGCAGTGTCACCTTATGTGCATTACAGTGGCGTAGTTAAGGGGGGGGATTAAGGGGATCAATCCCCCCCCCATGTGTCTATAAAAATTATAAGATGATTATAATAAAAAAGCATTTTTTCATACATCTAAGTGAAGAATATAACTAATTTTTATACTTTGCACCACAAAAAGATGATTTTCATAATGAAAAATATAATAATATGAGATTTAATACTATCATCCCCCCCCCCCCCCCCATCGCAAAAGGCTATCTACGCCACTGGCGCATTGCCCGTAACATATACACAGTTATCTTAAAATCATGCGAGTTGTCAAAAAATGTTTTAGAAATAACTTGTGAGGTTTAGAAGGGGGGCAATCAATGCTTACGTCAATTTTGTGCTTGAGGTCTCAAATAGAAGTTATTGAAGATCAACTTATTTTTTTATGGAAATTTTTTCCTACGGAATCTTATTTTGTGCAAAAATAATAAATAATCGTTTAATGGAAACTTTTTTCTCTGACTGTTCTTCTGTAGGCTTTCGTGGTTGTTGTCCATAAGAGATAACTTTTCGGGCTGTTGTCCACGACATGAGAGTCGAAACATAAAGTAATATTATACAACAACGTGGATAGCAGCCCGAAAAGTTAACTCTTATTTTTTCTTTGTGAACTCTACATTATTTTTTGCCAAAAATCGTCATTTTCAAGATAATTTCAATTATAAATTAAAATGGGGCATCTGATATAACCATTTTTTTAATATCTTTGTTTTTTTACTTACCGTATATTAAAATTATTAAATGTCATGAAACTGTAATATTTCATGCTTGCAAGGTAGCAAGTTTTTTTTAATTTCTTTCTAATATCGGGTATTTGTTAATACTTAAATGCTTTTATTAGGGAATTTTGTAAATTTTTTATTGTGGTATAAAAATGTGCACATTAAAAATATTTTTTTTATATTTTATAATTGGATATTTTAAATCATGATTCGGTTTGTCATTTTTAGGAGTCATACATGTATGTTGAAGTAAAAATAACAATAAAAACAAAAAAGTTGTGATCTCTATTAAAATTCCAATAAATGTTTTGTGTATCTAACTGTAAAAACAATTTTTGTCGAGTTCTATAACAATTTGTTTTTGTGTAAAATAAAATAAAATCTATTATATCACTATTTATTTTCATGAATTCCCATATTTTTACAAGAAAAGGGGTGGGGGAAGTGATATTCTCTCTAAGGTATTTTTTTTTATATAAATTTATTGTTAGTTGGACTTCATCCTCTTCTGGCAGCTCCTTCGTGTTGATTTCAAATCTCGTTTTGTTTGTGTTTTCTTGTAAGAGCCATTTCATACATACACGGCTGCCGTGCGAACGGCGCCGATTTATTCGGTCATTTCAAAGACAAAAATTTATTTTATAAAAAAATTTATTTGTAAAAAAATACAACAGATACAAACAAAAAATATTTACATATATGTACAATGAAAATAAATATGAAAATGCAATGAATAAATAGCCTATTGAACAATGAATAAATATTATGTAAAATTATCAACATATGTACATCTTATTTTAAACCTAATATTTGAAATATTTTTCTAATCAGTTCCAATTGTTTAAGCTATAATAATATAAATTATATAAATTAGTCAACTTCTTCTATCGTCGGCCCTCTGTATCCTCCAAAACCTCCAGCCTGTTGTCCACAGCCACCTGGCATCTGTGCACCGGCCATTCCAGGTCCAGCTCCGTGAAGTTTACTCATTACTGGTGAACATTTCTTAGTTATCTCTTGCATACGGTGATCGTACTCTTCTTTATCGGCCAGTGTGTTGTTATCCAGCCATCTCAGAGTATTGTCGCATTCTTCTTTAATCATGTTCTTATCTCCTTCAGTTAATCTGTCACCAGCATCCTCTACAGCTTGTTTCAAGTTAAATATATACCCTTCTAATTTATTACGTGCTGTTATTCTTTCTCTTTGTTTCTCATCTTCTTCTCTGTATTTCTCAGCTTCGGCTAGCATTCTATCGATGTCTTTCTGAGACAGACGTCCTTTGTCGTTCTTGATTGTTATGTTACGGGTATTTCCAGTACTGTTTTCTTTCGCTGATACATTCAGGATTCCGTTTGCATCCAAATCAAATGTTACTTCAATCTTTGGCACTCCGCGAGGTGCGGGTGGAATTCCAGTCAGGTCGAATGTACCCAACAGATTATTGTCTTTTGTCATTGTCCTCTCTCCTTCAAACACCTGAATAGTGACTGCCGGTTGGTTGTCAGCGTAAGTTGTGAATGTCTGTGATTGTTTACAAGGAATTCTGCTGTTTCTCTCAATGATCTTGGTCATCACTCCGCCAGCTGTTTCAATACCGAGAGACAATGGAGTCACGTCTACAAGCAACACGTCTTGAATCTTGGAGTCGCTGGAACCTGTTAGTATAGCGGCCTGGACAGCTGCACCGTAAGCAACGGCTTCATCAGGATTGATAGAAAGGTTGAGCGGTTTTCCACAGAAGTAGTTTTGCAAGAGATTTTGGATTTTAGGAATGCGAGTAGAGCCACCGACCAACACGACGTCATGAATAGCACCTTTGTCCAACTTGGCATCAGCTAATGCTTTTTCTACTGGTTGAAGCGTTCCTCGGAAGAGATCAGAACACAGTTCTTCAAATCGTGCTCTGGATACTTTCGTGTAGAAATCAATACCATCGTAAAGTGCGTCAATCTCTATCGTGGCTTCAGTACTCGACGACAAGGTACGTTTGGCTCGTTCTGCAGCTGTCCTCAATCTTCTCAATGATCTTGGATTGGCTTTCAGGTCTTTCTTGTATTTTCTTTTGAACTCTTCCGCCAAAAAGTTCACGAGTCTATTGTCAAAGTCCTCACCACCAAGATGTGTATCACCTGCAGTGGATCTCACTTCAAACAGAGATCCTTCGTCTATAGTCAAGACCGAAACATCAAAAGTACCACCTCCAAGATCAAATATAAGAACGTTTCTTTCACCCTTAAGATTCTTGTCTAGACCATAGGCGAGAGCAGCGGCTGTTGGTTCGTTTATTATCCTTAAGACATTCAGTCCTGCGATAGCTCCGGCATCTTTGGTCGCCTGTCTCTGTGAATCATTGAAGTATGCGGGTACTGTGATGACTGCATCTTTGACTGTTCCACCGAGGTACGCTTCTGCTGTCTCCTTCATTTTGATCAATACCATTGAACTGATTTCTTCTGGAGCAAATCTCTTTGTCTCATCTTTGAATTCTACCTGGATCTTTGGTTTGCTGCAATCGTTAATGACCTTGAATGGCCAGTGTTTCATATCTGCTTGGATTTTGGGATCATCAAACTTTCGTCCTATCAGTCTCTTCGCATCGATTACAGTGTTCTGTGGATTCATGGCAACTTGATTTTTTGCAGCATCACCGATCAGACGTTCTGTGTCGGTGAATGCGACGTAACTAGGAGTTGTTCTGTTACCTTGGTCGTTTGCGATAATCTCCACTTTTCCTTGTTCCCAAACTCCAACACAGGAGTATGTTGTTCCCAAATCAATTCCAATTGCTTTCGCCATTACTGTTATGTTGTATGTATTTATTATAATTCAAATACAATATTACAATTACAATATCACACTAGTACTGTTTCACTTATATATAACGCCTCGAAATATTCGCTTGCGTTTGCTCTGAGTGCTGCTAGTATCACTAGTCGCTTGTGTTCAAATGTTGGCTGTTTGCCGCGCGACGCACGTTTATATACTCTCCCCGTAATCTGCGCGACCTATCGAGAATATTCTAGACTGCCGCTTGTATCTCCTTCTCTCTCTTGATCATGCGTCATCGTATACCCGTCTCGTAACGCTATTCTTATTTGGTCGATACTCTTCGAGAAAATTCTGTTTGTTGGCTTAGAAATTACTATGTGTTTTCATTCATTGTTTAAAAATAGGTACCTATATGATTAATTTTAAAATTGACTTTTATATTTAAAATTATTATATTATAGGTATTTATATTTTAGGTTTATAAATTTATTTAATTAATTTAAAATACTAAAAAATAGAATATATTATTATTATATAGGTAGTTAAAAAATACGATTTATATTTATATAGCTTATATTATAATGAATAAATAAGAAACATTTCCAAAATTTATATTATATTAAATTTTTTAACATTTAAAAATACATCTGCATTTTAAATAAAACAAAGTATTTTGTAATATTTTTATGGTATAATTTTTCTTCCGATACAATCATTACTTTTTTATTTAAATTTAATGCTTTGCCCTCTCCTGCCAGTGGCATAATCAAGATTATTTGGAAGGGAGGGGGGGAAATTATGTACAATAATTTTTCCCATTGTTTTCAAATGTCCATTTTTTAGGTTATTTGAATTTTAAAAAAAATACCAGGTGCAAATGATTTTTTTATTCTATTTACAAATATTTTATCTGAAGAAGGTAGATAATAGTGTATTATGCGATGATAATTCATTATTCTCAATATTATTGACTTGTAAAAAACATTACTCATTACTGCACAATAATATTGATTGTGCCATTTCACTAATTTTACTTACAGTTTAATGTTATTGTATGATTTTATTGTGTTAAAAATAGACAAATTCGGCACCCGTCTCTTTTGCTTTCGAGACCCCCTTTGTTTAAATCCATAAATCGTTAACAGACAAAACAGGTAATCCCAGGAAAAAGCGATCAGATCTAATTGGATCAGAGCAGATCTGAAATTTGATCCAATTAGATCTGATCATATCTAATCAGATCTGAATGGGCCAAATTACGGATCTGATCAGATCTGAAATTTGATCCAATTAGATCTAATCTGATCCGTAATTTGGCCCATTCAGATCTGATTAGATCTGATCGCTTTTTCCTGGGATTAGATCAAATAAATTTTTTTTAGTATATATAACCTTTAATCATTATTTAAACAAAAAAACTAGTTAATAACTTGTAAATAGATTAATTTTTTATTAACTATATAACATAACTGAATACCGATTTTACATTTTATAAATAACAGAGCCAAATTGCGACATTTTCAAAAAACGACATATTGATCTTGTAGTTTTGAACGACTCTAACACTAGAACTATTAGTTTTTGATATTTACCCTAAGTACATTTCTTATAGTACATTTTATAATCTGTAAAATTGTTCCTTTTCATTTTTGCTCTATCTTACATCGTTTTTGTTGCATCGACGATTTAAGCATAAACGACACTCACCTTTTTTTATTTTTTCGTGTATTTCCTGGGGACCTACAGCCTTGCATTTTTAATATTGCAGTTGCCATCGATCGACACCAAAATCATCCTGGCGAATATTGATTAACTTTGTTATACAGAATGATTTACAACTAGTGTAAAAAAATTAACAGTAGATCGAAGATGTTATTTTAAGCAAAAAACTTTATGTGAACACATGTCCGGAAATTTTTCGTGAGGGAGCTACAGCCTTCCAAAGATTTTGCTCAAAATTAGTGTTTTTTTTATTTATTAACTAGAGAACCCATAGTGGGTTCAGACCGCCCCTAAGTTTCAAGGCAAATGTTTGAAATTAATTATAATTAATAAATAAAAGAGATTGAAAATTATAATAAGTGACTAATAACTGATTAAACCCTATAGGTACTTTTTAAAAAGCTTGTAATGTGGTGGTTTAATTTTTTAAATTTTTTATAGTAATTTAAACTTTCTTACCACCAATTTCATAGTTCTTGATGTAAAATTTCATCTCAATTACAATAAGAAAAATAAAAATAACTACATCAATTTAATTTGCCATTAATTTTCAATTACTTGTACTAAATATATTGTTTTAAGTTAAATTGTTTTTCATTTGTTTATGTTAAATCTCAAACATTTTGTAGAAAGCTTGCTAACTCCAATCGTTTACAGAAAATATATTAACTCCAAAAAATTGGAATTTTACTAAATCCACGGAACATAATTATTATTTTCAGATATGAAATCATATTTTATGTAAAAACAATCCAACGCGATTTTCAGTTTTCTTTAAATGTGAATATAAGCGATTTAGCACGGTTTTTTCGCTCTCCTGTAAAATTAGTCATTTTGGACTTTCACTTTAAGTCAGTGTTTCTCAACCTTTTAGTATTTGTGACCCAATTTTAAATCACAATTCTCATCGCCAATCCCCCCCCCCCCCCCGCCCCAATACAATAATTTTCATTGAAAAGTAGATCTCAGCTAAATATATAAAAAAAATTATTGGTGTTAATTTCTAATATTAAATCTTCTTTCGAAAAACTTTTCTCTGCAAGACAGGCCCAAGGGAGTCACTAATATTTGTTAATCTTGTTTTTAATTTAATATTGATAAGTCAATTATTAAATACATTGTGCAGTACTGATATAGTCCTATTTATAAGTGTATGTATTATATCAGTGTAAATGTCAATGTATTTTATTGCTGTTCTTTCAGTAAATTAAATAAATTTTTTAACAATATTTTTTCTCGATATTCTCGCGCCCCGCATTCAGTTTTATCACGCCCCCCTAGGGGGGCGTGCCCCACATGTTGAGAATCGCTGCTTTAAGCCGATGATTTAATTGAATCAAAAATGTGTATTGAAAAATTGTATCTGGCATTTAGTAAGATTTTTTTTATGAATATTGTATTTTTTTACTATAAAAAATCAATTGTGAATTTCGTTAATACAGGCCTGCCTAAATTGCGCAATACTATATTTACATATTTACATCAACAACTGTCTAATAATTTCTTTAATTTTTTGTTTTTATTTAATATAAAATATAATTTGTAAATTTTCGTTAGTACGGGTCTGCCCAAACACAACTATATTTTAGTTAAATTATATCAACATAACTGTCTCATTTTTTATATATGTACTATATAATTTTTTTAATACAAAATATTATTTTTAAATATTCGTTAGTACGGTCCTATTCAAATTAATCAATCATTAATAAACATACTATAGTTAAAGAAACGGATGCCAAATGTGCCAATTTAACCTAATAAAACGATACAATAACCTTAAATTGTAAGTAAAATTAGTGAAAGGGTCCAATCAATATTATTGTACATTAATATGAACCTAGTATTTTTTTAACTCGCATTATGATTATGTATTTTAATGTAAAAAAGTTAAATTAAAATTTAAAAAAGTATTGATTATATATTTTTAAAACTAAAAGAAAAATTATATAATGGATAAAATTATTATAAATTTAAATCATAATATATTATATTTTATTAGTATTTTTAATTAATTAAATAAATTTATAAACCTAAAATACAAATACCTAAAATATAATAATTTTAAATATAAAAGTCAATTTTAAAATTAATCATATACCTATTTTTAAACAATGAATGAAAACACATAGTAATTTCTAAGCCAACAAACAGAATTTTCTCGAAGAGTATCGACCAAATAAGAATAGCGTTACGAGACGGGTATACGATGACGCATGATCAAGAGAGAGAAGGAGATACAAGCGGCAGTCTAGAATATTCTCGATAGGTCGCGCAGCTTACGGGGAGAGTATATAAACGTGCGTCGCGCGGCAAACAGCCAACATTTGAACACAAGCGACTAGTGATACTAGAAACACTCAGAGCAAACGCAAGCGAATATTTCGAGGCGTTATATATACCTACATAAGTGATATAGTACTAGTGTGATATTGTAATTGTAATATTGTATTTGAATTATAATAAATACATACAACATAACAGTAATGGCGAAAGCAATTGGAATTGATTTGGGGACAACATACTCCTGCGTTGGAGTTTGGGAACAAGGAAAAGTGGAGATCATCGCAAACGACCAAGGTAACAGAACAACTCCTAGTTACGTCGCATTCACCGACACAGAACGACTGATCGGTGATGCTGCGAAAAATCAAGTTGCCATGAATCCACAGAACACTGTATTCGATGCGAAGAGACTGATAGGACGAAAATTCGACGATCCCAAAATCCAGGCAGATATGAAACACTGGCCATTCAAGGTCATTAACGATTGCAGCAAACCAAAGATCCAGGTAGAGTTCAAAGGTGAGACAAAGAAATTTGCTCCAGAAGAAATCAGTTCAATGGTATTGATCAAAATGAAGGAGACCGCGGAAGCGTACCTCGGTGGAACAGTCAAAGATGCAGTCATCACAGTACCTGCATACTTCAACGATTCACAGAGACAGGCGACCAAAGATGCCGGAGCTATAGCAGGACTGAATGTCTTGAGGATAATAAACGAACCAACAGCCGCTGCTCTCGCCTATGGTCTAGACAAGAACCTTAAGGGTGAAAGAAACGTTCTCATATTTGATCTTGGAGGTGGTACATTCGATGTTTCGGTATTGACGATAGACGAAGGATCTCTGTTTGAAGTGAGATCCACTGCAGGTGATACACATCTTGGTGGTGAGGACTTTGACAACAGACTCGTGAACTTTTTGGCGGAAGAGTTCAAAAGAAAATACAAGAAAGACCTGAAAGCCAATCCAAGATCATTGAGAAGGTTGAGGACAGCTGCGGAACGAGCTAAACGTACCTTGTCGTCAAGTACTGAAGTCACGATAGAGATTGACGCACTTTACGATGGTATTGATTTCTACACGAAAGTATCCAGAGCACGATTTGAAGAACTGTGCTCTGATCTCTTCCGAGGAACGCTACAACCAGTAGAAAAAGCATTAGCTGATGCCAAGCTGGACAAAGGTGCTATTCATGACGTCGTGTTGGTCGGTGGCTCTACTCGCATTCCTAAAATCCAAAATCTTTTACAAAACTACTTCTGTGGAAAACCGCTCAACCTTTCTATCAACCCTGACGAAGCCGTTGCCTACGGTGCAGCTGTCCAAGCCGCTATACTAACAGGTTCCAGCGACTCCAAGATTCAAGACGTGTTGCTTGTAGACGTGACTCCATTGTCTCTCGGTATTGAAACAGCTGGCGGAGTGATGACCAAGATCATCGAGAGAAACAGCAGGATTCCTTGTAAACAGTCACAGACATTCACAACTTACGCTGACAACCAACCAGCAGTCACTATTCAGGTGTTTGAAGGAGAGAGGACAATGACAAAAGACAATAATTTGTTGGGTACATTCGACCTGACTGGAATTCCACCTGCACCTCGCGGAGTGCCAAAGATTGAAGTGACATTTGATTTGGATGCAAACGGAATCCTGAATGTATCAGCGAAAGAAAACAGTACTGGAAATACCCGTAACATAACAATCAAGAACGACAAAGGACGTCTGTCTCAGAAAGACATCGATAGAATGCTAGCCGAAGCTGAGAAATACAGAGAAGAAGATGAGAAACAAAGAGAAAGAATAGCAGCACGTAATAAATTAGAAGGGTACATATTTAACTTGAAACAAGCTGTGGAGGATGCTGGTGACAGATTAACTGAAGGAGATAAGAACATGATCAAAGAAGAGTGCGACAATACTCTGAGATGGCTGGATAACAACACACTGGCCGATAAAGAAGAGTACGATCACCGTATGCAAGAGATAACTAAGAAATGTTCACCAATAATGAGCAAACTTCACGGAGCTGGACCTGGAATGGCCGGTGCACAGATGCCAGGTGGTTGTGGACAACAGGCTGGAGGTTTTGGAGGATACAGAGGGCCGACGATAGAAGAAGTTGACTAATTTATGTAATTTATATTATTATAGTTTAAACAATTGGAACTGATTAGGAAAATATTTCAAATATTAGGTTTAAATTCGTTGTTCAATAGGTTATTTATTTATTGCATTTTCATATTTATTTTCATTGTACATATGTATATGTAAATATTGTTTTGTTTGTATCTGTTATATTTTTTTACAAATAAATTTTTTTATAAAATATATATTTTTTTTATTGATGTTTATATTGTTTTCAGCAATGAAAATATACAGATGTTATATTATCTAATTACTTTCTTACGGTGTAATGGTAGAGGGTAGGCAAAATATACTATATTTATTTAACATTTTTTAACCGCCTTATACCCGGTATAATCAACCAACTTAATGCTACTTTAAATTAGATTTGATGTGTTACCTACATAATTTAAATATAAATGCTAGGCTCTCATAGTACATACATACATAATATGCGTTGTAGAAATAGTGCAGATAATTTTAATCTTCTTTAATCAAATGCATTATGCTTACAATTAGTTCTATTGATAATACGATACAAAATTTAAATGCAAATTCAAAGTAAATAACAGCGCATTTAGTTAAATTTGGTAATACCAAGCGTTAGTTTATGTTGTATTATATTTATATTGTAAAAAAATACTTATTGTTAGTTAATTAAAAATTAAAGTAATAAAGTTATAATATCATTAAGTACATTTACAAAGCACTGTTATTCCGGGTTTACTGTAACCAGCCTTATATCCATAAATCTCATCCAGGGCACCAGACTTGTTAAGGCTGTCTCTGACTACATAAGTTATATCGTTGGTGACTTTATTTAAAATACCGTAACGATGGTATTACGGGGTCGTAGTCCCAATACTAAATAAAATTTTAAGTATCATTACTTTTTGAACATCCTATAGACTTTACTAGGAATAACTATTACTTCGATTATAAATTAATTAAAATTTATTTTTTCCTACCAGGTTTTGCTCGAGACTGCATAAATTTTGATGAGGGGAGACTGTTCAGCTATAAAACCCGAAACGAGATTTATTGTGAGTTAAATTTTAGTTAATTTTGATATTAATTCCCGCTATGTATTTTGTATTTTGTTTCTTTTAAAATCCATGCAATTATTAACAAAATATAAAATTACATATAGTATTTACAAATAATATTTCCATTTGTTAATATTTAATTTATAAATAAGTCTGTATAGGTTTTTTTGCCCCCTAGTTTGTTATTATATCATATTATATTGTTAAACTTTAAATCAGTAAGTAGGTAGGTGTTTCTGTAAAACAAGATATTTTTTTAAAGTTGTCACATATTAAAATACTAAAAAGTGATTATTTTTATTGTACTGAATATCATTACAATATAATATTTATAGTTCAGTTTTTGGAAGTTTTATCATTTTTGATTTCTTCGGATCTGTATTTAAAGATTTCCACAGTTCAAGCCTTTCAGGTAACATGTTTTTCTTCATAGTTAAATCCTTATCGGATCCTATATATAAATACTCGTGTTCACTTGACGATATTGGCGTCCATTTTATATTGTCTGCTTCAAGTGTGCTCGTTGGATTCCTGAAAAAAATTCCACATTACTTTTAGCCCAGGCAATAGACTCAAAAAACGGTCAAACTAAGAAAAAAATCCGACCAAGCTGGATTTTGGTGGAGACTTTTATTTTGATGTCCTAAACATACCCTAAAAAATCCCCTTAATTTGGATGGCGGGTTTTTATTTTTTAGGGGGTAAAGGGGGACTGATTCTAGTTTTTTTGCAAATATCTCAAAAAATATTAATTTCCTCGTTCTGGAATATTCCTTAAAAATGCCTAGAAGAAGATAAAACCAGACACAATACAGAAATTAATAGAATGTATGCCTCAATTGTCAGAAATAGTTGTAAATATATGAGATGCTTTTTTAAATAACGTCTCTTAGCTAACAACACCGCATAATTCAAAAATTGGCAGTTTTTACATTTTAATGCCATTGGATAGAGCTATTCATTGCGCGTCGATCTACCAATCACATTCTAGACGTTTCGGACAATTAGAGACCAGAATTCAAAAAATAGTGACAGCGCGCAAGTCGGTAGCTTATATAAAACATACACGGATTTTTCGCTCTCCTGTAAAGTTGGTCAAAACGACTTGAGCGGTGTTGTAAGCTAAGGGACGATAAGAGAACATAATGACTTTTATTAATGATTAAATAAAAAAATATTTACTTGCCTTATTCCATCACCCCACCCTTAAAACATTTAATATTAATAAAAAAGTTTAATAGTTTTAAAATAATTACGGTTTTATAACTATTTTTTGAAGAATTTTTTACTGCCCGGAAACTTTTGAACGGCAATGTATCTTTGCAATTAGGGATCGTAAAACGACAAAAATATTCAAATGAAAATGTTATATATACAGTCAGTAGAAACCGGTTATAACGACATCGAAGTGAACGGTTAAATTGGTAGTAAAAAGAGGATAGTCGCTATAACCGGTAAAAATGCAATTATATGGGGTTCAATTGAACTTTTATTTTGAGTCGTTAAAACCGATATCGTTATAACGGGTGTCTACTATATTTAATTCTGCATAAATAACGATTCGGGAAACTATGCTGTTTAATAAATATTGATGAATCTACCCCTATTAAAACGCAATAAATTAATAAACAAAATATAAAATAAAACACGTTACCCTGTTTTTGCAAAATCAGTCCATAATGTCGTCATTACTTCAATCATATGATAATCCGACTCTGAATATTTACTATTCAGCAATTCATCTTGAGGAAACAAATACATTAGGTCATCCCCATGACAAACACCTGAAAATAAACATTTTTTTTTAAATCACATGATAAAAAATCCAGCAATTTCATAGTAATTTAAAATTCATATAACATAATATTTCTACTATAGTCTGTTTGATTTAAGTTTGCAGTGGTTGCCAGATGATTTGACGGTACGAATCACGATTCATACTGCAAACTTAAATCAAACAGACTATATGAGTAGCCCAGATGCAAAACCTGCTATGTGTGTTTGAACAGATTTCTAGCAAAATTACATAAACTGTTTTTGCAGCGTCTAGGTAAAATATCCTTATGCCTTTTTCATGAGTCTGAATGCAAAACCTGTCATGTTTTTTTCTTGTCTCAATTCGATACAAAAGGACCCCGCACATTCCTTATGACAACTGGCTTTCCGTGAAATTCGCTAAATTTTTGGTATGTTGTAGTTTATGTGATCAAAAGCTCTCACAGACACAACTTTGAAAAATGAGCCGTTTTGGCGATAAAAATTTTTAAAGATGAAAAATGGAAATTAAAGTTTTATTTAAGTTTTAGATCTTTTAACATTTTTAAAGTTATAAATAATTCACATTTATAATATATCATTACTAGTTTACATAAATACCTTAGTGGAATTTATTTTTATTATTTACATTAGTTAAAATAATTGATGATTTGAACAGCATTTATTTTTTTGTCATCAAAATCTATATTATTTAATTTAAGTTTGCAGTGGTTGTTATGTGATTTGATCAGCAACCACTGCAAACTTAAATGAAACAAAATATAAATCTTAATTTTTCAGGGGGTATATCAATTTTGTTGTTTACACATTTTAGTAAAAAAATTAATAATTACATTTTTCATCATTGTAATATCATTAATAACAACTTTCCTCTGAAATAGCATTAGTGAAAAACTAGAATAGCCAAAAAAGCATTAAAACAATAAAAACTCAAATAAAACAAGATTAAAAAAAATCATTTTTTTATTATGAAAAATTGTTATCGCCGAAACGGCTCATTTTTCGAGGTTGTGCCTATGAGAGCTTTTGATCAGCAGGGCCGCGCCGCCCATATGTGCGAAGTGTGCGGCGCACACAGGCGCCAGGGCATCAGGGGCGCCGCGAGGCGCCTTTTGGGTTTTATTAAATATCAGCGCCAATCATTAAAATTAAAAATTAATCAAAACAATAACATCCATTTATAGTCGAACAAGAAATTATATCATATCAATATTTAAAAAAAATTAAACAATGATGTAGTGAAAAGTAGTAGTAGTAGAAGCAAGCGCAGAAAGATAGTTTTTTAAATGAAAACCGATACAAAATTCAACTATGAACCAAAAAAGGTTAACAAACTTAGTAACAATATCTATAGAACATATTGAGCACATATTGATACACGAAATTATTTTTTTTTACTCTTTTTGCTTTTCTTTCGAAAAAACCTAACATACGTATATAAGACGCTCAGCGCTAATATAAACAGTTAATTGAGAAAAATATTTTAAGGAAAAAAGTTCATATAAATGATTTTTATTTAATATTTTGAGAATTCAAACGATTATTGACATGAATCAGAAAGATCGAGTGAAATTTTAAAAATCGAAGAACATTTTCTTTCATTTAAAATACGATCGCAAAGCTTCTCTTATAGGTTTTTTACTCCTAATTCAAGTTTTTTCATTTCAAATTCAATTTTTTCCATTTCAAATTCAATTTTTTTCATTTCAAATTCAATATTTGAAAATAATTGATATATTTATTATGAATTTTTTAAACTGAAGAAACTAAGTATTTTTAAACAAAACAAATATATTGTTAAAGCCAACTGCAATTGCTTTATCTTATCTTCTTTTGATTAAAAATACTTAGTTTCTTCAGTTTAAAAAATAAAAAAATAAAAATATCAATTATTTTTAAATATTGAATTTGAAATGAAAAAAAATGAATTTGAAATGGAAAAAATTGAATTTGAAATGAAAAAACTTGAATTAGGAGTAAAAAACCTATATCTTTGATAACAAAAGAACTCATAACAAAGATACAACGAATTTTATTCATTATTGAATAAAAATCACAATTGCCATGGAAAATTAAAATACGTCAGCTAAAACTAAAATATTCACTCGAGTGCAATATTAAATTCAAGTCAAGTAAGCTTTGGAAAAAAGAATGGTTGATGTTTGAAATTTTTATATTTGTTAAAATTCGTTGCTTATTTTGTTTTTGTTAATCTATAATATAACAGCAATACTGGTTTTAGGGAGGAAGACTGGACGACCGCTCGGGGTGTCAGTTCAGAATGGGCGGCGAATAATCAAATTCTCCAATACTATTTTTACTATCGTATTTTTCGTAAAAGGTTGATCCCATGACAAATCAACAAAGTATATTTCTATGTATTTTGTGTCATATAACCTTATAAAAGTCTAAAAAAATCATTAGTTGATACTGGAAATTGATAATATGTATTAATACTAAACCGGGTATCAAATTTAATTACTGTATCGCAACGTGTTCTCAAAATATTAAATGAAACCTAATTTTAGACAAAATCTCTAGGAGTCTGTAATTCCCTCACGAAGAGTTTCCGGAGACATGTTTATATTAATTATTTTGCTTGAAATATTTTTATCAATCAACATGACTCACTCTGTATATATGTATTATTAGATACTTAAAAAATTTCAATTACAGCTATTTTGTAAAATTTTATATAAAAAAATTAAATAATTGAATTCACGTGTTCTTTATCATAGAAATTGGGGGGGGGGGGGGGGGCTCTGATATTTTTTTAAATACAGACAGACGGATAGAGCGATACTTTAAAAGTTCCTAGTTTTTTTACGGAACCCTGACAAAGAGGCGCTTCATAGGTTTCGCACACAGGCGCTTTCAAGGGTCGGCGCGGCCCTGTTGATCAGCATCACATAAACTACAACATACCAAAAATTTAGCGATTTTCACGGAAAGCCAGTTCCCATAAGGAATGTGCGGGGTCCTATATTACTTTTATTAAAATAATTTTTATGTTAGTTCACCAAAAATATAGCAATTTCTGCAACCGACTTAATCTTTCAAATTTAATTTTAAGAGATTTTTGCCGGGTTTGCAGCCCAATTTATTATAATATTTGTAGCCTGAGACGAGTAGAATCTAAAAATACAAAAACCTCAAAATCTTAAAATATGTGGATGGCAGGTTTTGCATCTGGACGACTCAATATAGTAACGCATCCTCTGCATTAGACGAGGTGAAATAATTTACCGTAGTCATTCTTGGGATCCCCAAACATTGCACTGTAGCTTGATGTTCCTCTGTATGCTAAATAGTAGGCATATACCGGACTTTTGGCAGTAGATCTGTGTAAGTTTAATGCTTCGTGAAGGCAGTTAACAAACATGGCATCTGTGTACATCTGAAATATATTCAACAAATTAATGCATGTTTTTAGTATGGTTTCTCGGTTATACATTATCAATTTTATGATAATAATGCATTTTAATTACCCAACAAGCATTTTGTTAGGTCAGTTTAAAATGAAGATGTTGGTAGATATCGTTATCTTTTCTATAACAAAATATCTACGAAGAAAGACAAAGGACCCCGCAGAATCCTTATGGGAAAGGGGTTTCGGTTAAACTCTTTGAAACTTTGGATTATGATAGTCCTTGATGAGTAGATGAAAAGTGTCGATGGGCACTAAGTCCTAAAAACTCAAACTTTTAAGATATAGCCCTCTAAAGTTGGGGATCATGCTCGCCTTTAATTTGCAAAAAAAAATTGTAGAACCTTAATTTTCGCTATTTGTATGTGTTCCCAAAGACTTATATAATCGATTGTCACCATAAAAAAGTAAACTTTTAAATTCTTTAGCCAATGGCAGTACTTAAATCTTATTATTACGTTTTTTTTATTATAAACCAATTTTTAATTATAAAACAATTGGATTTGTTTATGATAGTCCTTCATAATCCAAAGTTTCAAAGAGTTTGACCGAAACCCCTTTCCCATAAGGATTCTGCGGGGTCCATCAATCTAATTTTAAAGTTGAGTGCCCACTAAAGTCTAGTGACAAGTGGTATGACGTTAGGTACGGTCAGTTTGCAATAGTACCAATATAAAAGATAGTTTTATTCTGTATTTTTTCGTGGCCGTTGTCCATAAGAGGTAACTTGTCGTATTATGTTTTTTGACGTTTCGACTCTCATGTCGGACTCTTCTTCAGAAGTGTTATACCATACTGTTACATAATACAACATACAACAACGTGAACAACAGCCCGAAAAGAAAACTCTTAAAGAGAGTTTTATTTTTTTTACCTATTATGGATAGTCCAAAAATGCTGAACCGATTTTAATGCGATTTTTACCAATATATAGATCATTTTTCAGAGCAGGATTGAGCTAATAATTTCATATATGATTAAAAGTCTTAGAAAAAGATAAACTGGGTAAAAATATATAATAATTATGCTTACGTCTGTTAAACCTTGTCTGTTTTCGACCGTTACCGGTTCACCATGTAAATAAAATTCTTTTATTTTCTTTGTAATGGCAAGCGTGTCTTCCGCGGTGTCTATGTAATCTAGCGTTAAAGGGCACAGTTCTTCAAATCTATTGTTAATATCTTCAAGAAATTGTGGAATACCAATTATACCTAAGAAATTTAAAAGATATTTGATAAATTTTTATTTTTTATTATTACAATGTTGGTATACATAATAAAAAATTGCTTACCTGAAGATCGCATAGCCCCCTCATCTGAAGTTATCCCAGTGATCCATGGTATCTCTGATGCAACGCCTTCTTTGATGTATTCTATAGGATGTTTTGTAATGAATGCACCTTTGTGATCATGCTCTATTACTGGTTTGAAAGTGATTATGGGGTCGTAGTCCCAATACTATAAATAAAATAATTATATATTAAGTTTCAAAACTTCCTGAACTACAATACAATGATCTACAATCTACATCAACATAATTAAATATGATAACTACTGATAAATAAAATGAATAAAAATATTTACCCTGAATTTTTCATCAGTTTCAACAATGGCGTTTGCATCTTTCTTTCGTAAACAATCGACAAGATCTTTTGTATTTTCGGTCGGACAGTTTAGAAGTTTCCCAAGTTTTTTTGAGTTTATTTCGGTCTCAGATTTTTGGGCCACTGCCCAAGAACATACTGCTGTCCCACTTTGTGATATTGCACGATTGAATAGACCTGAACAAATTAAATTATTTTTCTACTGAAAAACTATGGTTTCTTATTGTTAGTCACTTCAACTAAATATGTTCACATTAACTATAATAAAACACAAGAGCCTAGTTGCTCCAAATTGGAACTATTATTCTCCTGATTAGGACTTCTTGTGAAGTCGAAACACTTTAATTGAAGTAAGTTTTTTTTTTTTTATCAAAAATAATCGAAATCCGAGCGATTCAATCAACTTTTATTCACGTTTACTTATAAAAGTTTACCGCTTAGGCAGCGGGAAGACTATAATAGTATTAATAGTATCAGCGGCGTAACCAGAATTTTTTTTATGGGGAGGGGGAACTTTTTATGAATAACCATCTAGCCCTTTATTGCTTACGGCATTGCTGGTTACGCTAGTTAAAAGTATAATTAAATACCTTTGCTTAAGGGTGACACCATATGAAAATGAACACTTGCAGCTCCTGCAGATTCTCCAAAAATTGTTATTTGGTTTGGATCGCCTCCGAATTTAGCTATGTTCTCTTTAGCCCATTTCATTGCTAAATTTTGATCCTTCAGACCGAAATTTCCGGACGCAGAATCATCTCCAGTACTAAGGAAACCTAATGCCCCTAGTCGGTAGTTCATTAAAACTAATACTATATCTTTATCTAATAGAAATTCGGGTGAGTATAATTGAGACCCACTGTTACCGCAAATCCAGCCACCTCCGTGTAAAAATACCATCACTGGATAAGGCTTGGTTCGTTCTTTCTCCTGAAAATAAATAAGTAAAACAAAAAATGCGTGTTATTCTAAATATTTATATTAAAAAGATGAAAAAAAAACAGATTTTGTTTCTGATAACATAGAACTTGAAATTATTAATTTTTACTCAAATTAGGACTCGGAATGTACCAGAGCAATCCGGAATGGTTTGTGAATGTATTAGAAATTATGTACACTGCTGTGCAAAAGTCTTTGGATACCTGTGATTTTGAATATAAATATACAGATTTCAGTCAATAAAAATCCCCAAAATAGCGAAAAGAATATGTTACTCGCAGTCAAAATAGTAACAAAAAACAATTTCTCGTTAGCTGAAAGACACTGTGCGTCAATACTTTAAATTTGAGTAAACCTAACCTTTCAAGCATATAATTCAAAAATTTTCCTTAACATGGAAAATGCTGTATTTTAGATATGCTAGGACTATTACAAAAGTTGTAATTAAGTACTCTTATCAACATTTAAGATTTTTTATCAACCATTTTTGCAGTTTTATATTTACAATACGTAAAAAAAAACAAGTGTCTAAAAACTCTTGGACGGCAGTGTATAACAATTTCTTTGTATTTTTTCCTGATAATTATGAAGAATCGTTTCTGATATTTTTTACTAGTTTTACTTACATTAGGGGTAAATACGTTAAGGTACAGGCAGTCTTCTTCTCCTTCAATTTCCCCTTTTCTTAAAAAAATTTCTGTCTGGATACACACTGGTCCTTCTTCTTGGGCAAGTCTAGTACCGTCCCAAGGTTTGGCCGGAACTGGATCCTTTAAATTTAACATATTAAGAAAATTATTAAATACATTTTTATTTTCAGTTTATCGTAAACAAGTTACTTTCTTTTTAAGGGGTTACATACAGTCAGAAGGCAAAAAAACGGGTTTTTCAAGAATTAAAAAAAAAAATACTTTTAAATTTATTAATGTAAAAATTTGTACACATATTATTATAACTTTTAATTGTATTTTAACATTTTTTATTTGTAAAAATAATAATTTCGAAAGCGGCTAAAGCTGTTCTCCAGGAGGTCCTCTCAAAAAAGGCGCCTTGCTGTGACCACGATATCTCTGGACTGGGTCATTTAAAATAAAACGGGCAAGTGCTTGTTGGGCACGCACATGATAGGGTTCCGTAGTCATTCCCACTACGATTTATAAAAAAAGAGTTTTTTTCAAAATTTTCGTGACCGAAGGTTTAAAATCAAAAAGTCATTTGACTTTTATTATTGCATTTTAGGAGACCTATCAAATGACACCCCACTCAATGGGGTTAATGAAAAAAATGTGAGTTCACTTTTCAATCTATAAAAAGGGGGTCCAAAATATTTTTGACAATGTTCGTTATAATTTTCAGTGAAAGTACTAATTAAAAGCTACATTCTGATTTTTTTTCAGATTTTTTGAATCGATAGTTTAGAAAATAGAGGGGGGGGGGACGCTCTGACAGAGACATTAAAAAGCAAATATATCGCGACTGAAGGGTTAAAATCAAAAAGTCATTTGACGTTTTTTATTGCATTTTACGAGACCTATTAAATGACATCCCACTCAATAGGGTAAGTGGGGAAAAAAATGTAAGTTCAATTTTCAGTCTATGAAAGGGGGGTCCAAAATATTTTTGACAATGTTCGTTATAATTTTCAGTGAAAGTACTAATTAAAAGCTACATTCTGGAATTTTTTCAGATTTTTTAAATTGATAGTTTAGAAAATAGAGGGGGGGGGACGCTTTTTTAATGACTTTGGAGAGAAAATACATCGTGATTGAAGGGTTAAAATTAAAAATTTCTGTTACATTTTTTGTTGCATTTTAGGAGACCTTTCTAACGACACCCCACTCAATGGTGTAGGTGAAATTTTTTTTTTGAAAACACTTTTCATTTTATGAAAGGGGGGTCTAAAAAAATTTTATTTTCAAAAATATTTTCATTTCTGTTTTTGGGTCATCAATCTACGGCCGTATACCAAATTTCATCTTATTATCTCAAAATTTTTGAAGACGGACGGACGGACGGACATGGAGAAACTATAAGGGTTCCTAGATTTCTACGGAACCCTAAAAACCCAAACGGATTTCGTTAAAGTAATGTATAATCTTGTACTTAGTCGAAGGAATAAGCAAAATAAATTTTTTTGAGAAAATGGCGGCTTCTCAAAAAAAAAAAAATTCTATTTTTGACAAAAATTTTGACCTTAAATTGTTTATAAAAAAAATATATATATATATATTTATCGGTGAGAAAAACCTTCGATTAATTACTAAAAAATATACTTAAGAAACTTGTGTTAAAATTTGAGACTGATCAGTTCAGCCGTTTCCGAGGAATCGTGGTCACCGACTTTAAAAACACAGATTTGAGAAAAACGCGCTGTCGCTCCGACCTCCTACATTCAAACGCTCTGAGACGTCTTTACAAATATGCGTGTAACTTCGAAAATAATCGCCGGATTGACTTGAAAGTTTCTATGTGTGTATTTAAATATATGTACATTACGAAAATGAAATTAAAAAAAACGATTTTTTGAAAATTCTAACTATATGTAACCCCTTAAATAAAATAACTAAAAGTTTGTTTTACTATCTTTATTGGTTGATTTTTCCACCCACTGGGCTCTGCGCCCCCGACAGGGTTCAGTTTCGTCGACCCCTAGATACGCCTTTGAAATTCGGTATATGGATAATTTTTTTAACTTGAAATTCCCTTAAATATTAAATTTGATCAGTGGTGGAACTACAAAGCCCTGGACCATGCAATACGCCGGACCTTGCGATGTGGAGGGTCCAGAATTATAGGGGGCCAAAATCCTTTTTGTCTGTACTGTCTTTTTAACCTTGATTTTTAATTAACAACAAATTACAATAAAAATTATTGATGAGTTAGGAATTGAAACGATAACAGTCGAAAATATTAAGTAATAAAATATGAGATTAGAGATTTTACAAATTTAAAAAACGGGCAAGTGCGTGTTGGGCACGCACATGATAGGGTTCCGTAGTCATTCTCATTACGATTTATAAAAAAAGAGTTATTTCAAAATTTTCGTGACCGAAGGGTTAAAATCAAAAAGTCATTTGGCTTTTATTATTGCATTTTAGGAGACCTTTTATGACACTCCACTCAATGGGGTAAATGAAAAAAATGTGAGTTAACTTTTCAATCTATGATAGGGGGGTCCAAAAAAATTTTGACAATGTTCGTTATAATTTTCAGTGAAAGTACTAATTAAAAGCTACATTCTGAATTTTTTTCAGAATTTTTGAATCAATATTTTAGAAAATAGAGGGGGGGGGACGCTCTGACAGCGACATTAAAAAGCAAATATTTCGTGACTGAAGGCTTGAAATCAAAAAATTATTTGACATTTTTTATTGCATTTTAGGAGACCTATCAAATGACACCCCACTCAATGGGGTAAGTGGGGAAAAAAAATGAGTTCACTTTTCAGTCTGTAGAAGGGGGGTCCAAAATATTTTTGAGAATGTTCGTTATAATTTTCAGTGAAAGTACTAATTAAAAGCTACATTCTGGAATTTTTTCAGATTTTTTAAATTGATACTTTAGAAAATAGAGGGGCGGGGACGCTTTTTTAATGACTTTGGAGAGCAAATACATCGTGATTGAAGGGTTAAAATCAAAAAATTCTATTACATTTTTTTATGCATTTTAGGAGACCTTTCTAATGACACCCCACTCAATGGGGTAGGTGAATTTTTTTTTTGTAAACAGTTTTCATTTTATGGAAAGGGGGCCCAAAAAAAATGTTTTTTTCAAAAATCTTATCATTTCTACGACCGTATACCAAATTTCATCTTATTATCTCAAAATTTTTGAAGACGGACGGACATGGAGAAACTATAAGGGTTCCTAGTTTTCTACGGAACCCTAAAAACCAAGTGGTAGTTTTTTTAATTGGAAAATATTTTTTTTTCTTTTGATAATTGTGTTTTAAGTTTTGTTATTTTCTAATAAAAATATCTACATAAAAATGATGTTTTTCTTTCTAATAGGGGATCCGAATAATATTTTGTTAGGGTGACAAAATATTATTTTAGTTCCGTCTGTAAATTTTTTTATATCAATAATACTTTCTCAGTTTAGTAGTAAATACATTCAGTAGACATAAATATTTCCCATGTTTTAGCTTCAACCAAAGGTAACAAACAAAACGTAAGTAATTATTCGGCTTCAGCTTCGGCTAAAAAATAACCTTCGGTCGGACACAAACGACTTGTGGCAACATAAGTTTGTACTTATCTATATTTTTCTCAGGTATAAAACAACATTTATTATTTATTCATTTATTCATATTATTTTTATAAATAAAAATCGATAACACCTTTAACTTTTTCTGTACTCTTTATTATTATTTTCTGTATACCGCTCTCATTATACTATACCTAAATGCTATAGTCGACCGCTTAAGTTGTAGTGTTAGATGTGCGGCGTTCTATTAACAAATGAACAGGACGATCAAATCAGTGACAGATAGTGCAATAATGATTTTTAGTGGTAATCTAAAATTCATATATTCTATAAATGTATTTGTGTTTGACTACGCCTTTGGACTGACGTCAGTTCGGATTTCCTACCCCTTCCGCACCGGTCTTTTTAGGGTTCCGTAGAAAACTAGGAACCCTTATAGTTTCTCCATGTCCGTCCGTCCGTCCGTCTTCAAAAATTTTGAGATAATAAGATGAAATTTGGTATACGGTCGTAGATTGATGACCCAAAAACAGAAACAATAAGATTTTTGAAAATAAAAATTTTTTAGACCCCCCTTTCATAAAATGAAAAGTGTTTTCAAAAAAAAATTTTCACCTACAGCATTGAGTGGGATGTCGTTAGAAAGGTCTCCTAGAATGCAACAAAAAATGCATCAGAACTTTTTGATTTTAACCCTTTAATCACGATGTATTTGCTCTCCAAAATCGTTAAAAAAGCGTCCCCCCCCCTCTATTTTCTAAACTATCAATTTAAAAAATCTGAAAAAATTCCAGAATATAGCTTTTCATTAGTACTTTCACTGAAAATTGTAACGAACATTGTCAAAAATATTTTGGACCCCCCTTCTATAGACCGAAAAGTGAACTCTCATTTTTTCCCCACTTACCCCATTGAGTGGGGTGTCATTTAATAGGTTTCCTAAAATGCAATAAAAAATGTCAGATATCTTTTTGATTTCAACCCTTCAGTCACGAAATATTTGCTTTTTAATGTCGCTGTCAGAGCGCCCCCCCCCTCTATTTTCTAATCTATCGATTCAAAAAATCTGAAAAAAATTCAGAATGTAGCTTTTAATTAATACTTTCACTGAAAATTATAACGAACATTGTCAAAAATATTTTGGGCCCCCCTATCATAGATTGAAAAGTGAAGTCACATTTTTTTTCATTTACCCCATTGAGTGGGGTGTCATTTGATAGGTCTCGTAAAGTGAAATAATAAAATCCAAATGACTTTTTGATTTTAACCCTTCGGTCACGAAAATTTTGTAAAAAAACTCTTTTTTTATAAATCGTAGTGAGAATGACTACGGAACCCTGTCATGTGCGTGCCCAACAAGCACTTGCCCGTTTTATTTATGGTACGTACAATACATGCTCAACTGTGGCTTCGTTCTTAACCGAGTGCGCTGTCTGTTCGAGGAAGGTTGTTTACTGAACCCTGTTTATCAAAACAACCAATCAAACGTCTTTGATTCTCTTGGAGAATCTCTAACGCCGTAATGACAACGATATGCTAAATGTGTAGATAAAAATCAGTTCAAAATCTTTTTTTTTTTTTAAATATTTCAACTTCAAACCCCTTCGTAAATTTTGACCCACCCTGTATAATATATTATATACAAAGTAAAATAGTTAATACAAAAATTATATTTAAATATTTATAGCATCAAATCAAATATTTCTGCAAATATTACTAGTACAGTCCAGGAAAAATAAAAGTGGAAATAAAAAAATAAATATACTTATCATTTTATTTTATTTTATTTTTATTCGTATACATATACAAATGCTATTTTTATTATTGAAATAGTTGTTGGTATCAATATTTAAATTTAGCACAAGTACCTATCGGTAACCTTGACCTTGAGATTACCTTTTTATCTTTAAAATGAAAACAAAATTGTTCAATTGAATACTATACTCTCAATGTCATATTTGTTTAGTCTGCAGCCAGATGAATTTATTGAAAAACATTTTGGCCCGCACTTGCCGCCCTCGGCCGAGCTTACTGGCTCGGCCGAGTACTTATTCAATGTAAACAAGGCATTAAAGACACATACATATACATTTAAATCAATTTTGAATAGTAAAATAAATCCGAACATCTATTAGTTTTTATTACACCAATACCTCGCTTTGCGTCGTTTCGTTTTGCGTTTTTTTCGAAGTTGCGTCGCTGCTGAATTAGTACTAATTTTCACTGTGCGTCGTTAAATTTTCGAAGTTGCGTTGTTTTGGGTTCGAGTCTTTAATTTTTTTTTAATTAAAACGAGAGTAACTTAAATAATTCACTTTGCGTCGTTTCAATTTGCGTCGTGTTTTTTTGGAACGTAACCACGACGCAAAGTGAGGTATGGGTGTATATTGAATTTAATTTTTCATATACCTAATAGGGATTATTATAATGCATCATTCATTCTTATTCAAAGGGTCAAATTTCGCCAATTTTTTGAAAAGGTGAGTTAATTTTTCATTTAATTTAAAATATCTATTCTAAAAACTAAAGTCTGTTTCATTTAAGTTTGCAGTAGTTGCCGATGATTTGACGGTACGGATCTTGAATCGTACACAGAAAAATATAATTTGTCTATGTATTAAGAAATATGATCAATGTAAAAAATCCGTGATCGATTTGGCTCCGATAGAGGTTGTTTGTTAATATGATTATTTTTTATCAAAATGGAAATATCCACGTTTATCTTATTGATAAATGTATATTGTTACTAACAATGTTCTTATCACGGTGAAAATTTTGTTTCGTATTGAAAACATATATTTTAAATTCTTTATAAATGACATCACTGAATTTACCATATCGAAAATGGCACTTTCACTAGTTAGGTGGTGTAAAAAAATATTCACACTGATAAATATTTATTAATACAACCATTATGTTTAATCGATTTGAGAGTTTCGTTAGTTGGTGTAAAAAATTATTTATTAATTTGACAAACGAAAAGATTTTTAGATAAACATGAAGATATATTTTTCAAATGAATAAAATATCCTCAATAAGATTTTTTTTATTATTAAGGAAATATTATATTAACAAGATAAATTTATTAAGCATTTTTCCATCTCAAATTTTCAATGAGATCAGGTTTTTTCTGTGTACCATCAAATCCCCCGGCAACCACTGCAAACTTAAATAAAACAGACTATAGATAAAAAAATCAAGAGGCTTAAAAACTACACTAAAAGAACATATTTAAATAAAAATAAAAATCTTGTATAATATACTACCTTAAATCTTAATTCACCAACAGGTGGTTCTGCGTAGGGTATGCCGAGGAAAGCCGAAAACAATTTCGCTTTTCTTGTTTTCATATATTTTCCCTTCAACATCCCTTGACTTGTTTCAACTTCTGGTCCATTTTCATCGCAGAAAACTCCAATTGTTGTTAAAATTAAACAATAAAGAAACACTTGCCAATAAGTTGACATTTTGACCGCCATTTGCGACTGCCTAGCCGGTACTGAATGATAAAATAATAATATAAATTATTTAAAAAAATATATGTATAAGTATGTTCTGTCTCCACATCAGTGGCATTGAAGAATATTTCGCTAAAACGCTACTCGCAAATATGTGCAAGTATTTGAATCTTTTCAGTCCACCTAACTGAAAGAAAATATGTACGTAGATAATGCGGGGCTGGTAGGACTCTAGCTTAGAAACCCGACGCGGTGAGTCATCAATTTTTTATAATAAAAAGATTCTAAAAAATGTATTAATTTTATATTAAAAACGAAATTAATATAATTTTTGTTATAATAAAAATGCAAAATACAGCAATCCGCCATGTTAAATGGAACACCAATCAATGCGAATGACGTCACGGACCACTAAACGTCATAAGTGATTTAGACAAATATCAATTCCTCTTACAAGATTATTAGGTACATACCTTATTTAAGAACTTATATACTTTGGAATTCATTTTTAACGCACAAAATAATTAAATTATTGTCTAAATCTGAATGTTTGATTATTGTTGACAAGGAGTGTGACGTCACAACTCTGAAGTGTCACTTGCGAGCGTTTTGGTGTCAAATTTAAAATTAGTTTTAAAAGAGTCAATTTTTGCGATTAAATCATTGTTTTCTACAGAAATAAATATTTTTTTGAAAATAGGAGACACGTAAGATCATCATAGAATAGTTTTTTTAAGTTAGTCAACATGCCTATTACAATAGTTTTATATTAATACCATATTAATAATAAAATTGTAAATTTATTTATAATTTATAATTCCCTAAAGATCTGAGAGGCCCAGCACCAGTACTGGTGTCTCACAAGCAAGCACTAGTACTGAAGGGTTAAACGAAGGGTAAAAATTTGCCACTGACAAATATACTCATAAACTTATAATGGGGGGGGGTATCATGGTTGACTTATACTTAAGGTACTAACTGTACCTTAAGTATAAGTTCGACCCTGGTATAACATATAACATGACCATGCTTAAAACATGAATATCAGCAAATACCTACATAAAAATATATTATCAAGTTGCACAAGTTATAACTATTGACAATTTATTATGATAAAAATATTATAATTACATGCTAATATCTTAACCGCATGACTTAACACTACTTACTTGTGAAGTATTCGAATCTGTAAGGTAGCGTTCATTAATTAACTGTATGGGTGATTTTTTAGCGCAACCCACGAAGTAGTAGCGCTAATATGCTCGATTTTACGTCCGTCCGTCCGTCTGTCGGCCTCCTGACAACCTAGAGACCTCGGGCTTTTGCTAAATTGTAAGTCTGTGGATCTAGTTTAGCCGATTTTATGATTTTTCCGGTCATGACCCCTACCCCCTCTCAAAAATTTTCATATATGGCTTCATGTACCTCGTTGAACTCGGGATTGATTCACGAATCGATTGGCACAGGTATTTTTTGAGTTGTGTCAAGTGGGTTGCGCGGCAACACCCACGTGTAGATTTTGTTTTTTTTTTTAATTTTTGATCTCCCTTTCCACCCTTGTAAAGTTTCGTAAGATTTTAGTTATCCCCTCCCTATTAGTACGTAAGGTTTAATATTTTTAGTGTTTGTCTGTCTGTCTGTAACAGCCTTCTACCTACTGAACGATTTGATCTCAAAATCGGTTTGGCTTAATTATAGTTAACTAGCTGTTACCCACACGAATAATATTGTCTACGTGGTAATATTAATTATACAGATTTCTGTTTAGTTTCGATTTTAGTTTCGCATTTACACGCTAGTTAAGTCCATTAATCTTCATGAGTATAACCTATACCCATGATCCAATAACACAAGGTCTGTTGTGATTATTTTGACAGTCGCCATTTTACATAATACCGTCGTATTACATCAACCAGAAATTTACATATGTATGTTGTGCTTCAAATACATAGTATCATAATACTTACTATTAACACTTTTTATCGTTTATTTATTTACATTTCGTTTTTCACAAAGAAAAATTTAGAGACGATGACGTCACAGTAAGAATAAATGAACTGTCAAACGGACATATTGGATCATGACCTATTGAGACTGTCAAATTAGCATGCGACACTGGCGGTAACTTTCCGAACTATTCAAAATGGTCGCAATCACGGACAAATTTCGATGTTGACGTATTGAAAAATTCAGTAAATTACTGTTTTAATTTGTATAAACAGTAATATCAACCCCGTGTTGTGGAGAAAATGGAATTTCCGGTCGGATATAGAAAAGCAAGCTTATTTTCATCATGTTTTGTACAACATAAAAATTTAACCTTCATTTCGAGCATATAATAAAAAAAAATCTCCACAATATTGAATTAAATAGATGTTTTTAGAGTTTTTACATATTTATAATCATATTGTAAGTTTTATTTAATATATCTGATATTATTTTGTTCAATAATATAATAATTAACACAATCATTTCCGATGACATCTGTTACATTATTATCATATTATAATTATTATATATCTATATCTTATATATATCATATTATCTTATAGGTAATATTGAAAATTAGCATTACATTAAAAGATGTACACGTTTTTTTTCTATTACATATCTTATGTATTCTCATTTATCGAAATAGAAATGAATACATAGTTGACTTCATTACTATTAAGAGTCCAGTATTAATGACTTCTTGCCCTTCGCGCATATTTCGCGTTGTAGGAGTTGCTGCAGTGTACCTGCACAACTCCTCCAGCGATACAGTTTACATTACAATGATTGATATCACTTCTCTCGCGTAATTTGTGAAAAATACTTAATGAAGTTTTGTCCGTGATTGCGGCCATATTTGTTTTTGCACACTAGCGCCACCGTTCCCGCGGTGTTATTTTTCTTCGTCAATACCTATAATGCTCAACTTTCCGTCCGTCAGTCTGTCTGCCACCGCGAGATCTCGACCCCCTGACCACCTAGAGACCTTGAGTTTTCGCTTAATGGTAGGTCTGTGGTACTAGTTAAGCTCATTTTAGGAATTTTTCCGATCATGACCCTCTATCCGACCATGGCCATGCCAAATTTCATCAAGATCGGTTCAGTGGTTTATTTAATACTGGCATTTTTTTTATTTAATACTGGCAAGTAGGATATCAAATGAAAGCTGACAATTCAAGAAATAATAAAATATATATGCCTGATACATAACTTTGAGATAGGAAATTATTGATTCTCTAGTTCTAGTATATTATTGAATAGTTAAACTTTAAATTGGTACGTATAGGTATTGCTAATTATTCGTAAGTTAATTTTATAAAAAAAATATTTCTTTAATGTTTAATTGTAGATTAAAATACACAAATATAAAGTTTCATTCATTATACTGAATGCAATTACAATATTGTTAAATAAACATTAACATGTAAGAATGCTTTGCATTAATATAAATAATCGGAGCAGTCTGATAAAAAACAATAGAGAACAATTCAACAACGAAAATTATATAAAGTCAATAAAAACTCTATCCAAATCTAAAAATACATCAAATTAATCATCTCAACCATATTAATTGTAAAACATCATAAATAAAATACAGTCCACTATTATCAACAAATTATTGTGTTGGAAATTATTACCAGCCCCAACAAATATGTCTAATATTTATAGTTCAGTTTTTGGAAGTTTCATCATTTTTGATTTCTTTGGATCTGTATTGAAAGATTTCCATAGTTTTAACCTTTCTGGTAACATGTTTTTCTTCATAGTTAAATCCTTATTGGAACCTATATATAAATATTCGTGTTCACTTGATGATATTGGTTGCCATTTGATATTGTCTGTAGCTTCAAGAGTGCTCGTTGGATTTCTGAAGAAAAAAATGAACAGTACGTATATTATTTTGTTGTAATTGAAAAAGCGTTCTTAAGAAAATTTTAAACCTGTATTGCATTTTTTTTCAGCAATTTTAAGTAGGTATTTACTTAAGAAGTTCTTATGTATGATTTGAAGCTCGATTTATTGTCCAAAAAAGAACTTATTATTTTTACAGTACAAGATTATTGGTAAGCCAATTTGTGTCGATTTGGATAGTTTTAAGTTTATTTTTTTGTATAATTAAATGCTATTCTATATGATTTCTCTAAGTTGGCATGCTAATAAAGCCAAAAGAAGTTTATAAAGTTTCAAGGTCACTTATTTTAAGTAACTACCTACTAAAAATTGTCTCAATTATAAAATTTGACAAATGTAATACAGGATTTATAAAAAAACAATTGCCATAATATAGGGATCGTAAAATGAGAATAAAAGTTCAAATTAAAAAAAAGTACACATTTAATTCTAAGTAAAGATAAAATAGGCAGGGATTTGGAACTAGCATCCAGTAAACTTTTTTTTGGTTACCACCTAATACGTTATTAAACATTTTTTTTAGAAATAAGCCAGCGGCTCCAAATTTATAGCTACGTCCCTATAGACCCGATATAACATTTCTCTAAAAAATGCATTGTCTAAAGAATACTGTCCAGTCCGTCCCTGTTTGAATGTAATATATTTATAAATAATATATAAAATAAAACACAATACCCTGTTTTTGCAAAATCAGTCCATAACGTTGTCATTACTTCAATCATATGATAATCTGACTCTGAATATTTGAAATGCAACACATTATCATAAGGGAATAAATACAAAAGGTCATCTGAATGGCACACACCTAAAAAAAATATTACACTGTAAAAATTGCAACAATTTTGTAATAATTCAAAATTCATATAACATAATGTTTCTCTTAACGCATCTTCCGTATTAGGCGGCTTTTACACTATCAAATAAATATCATACTTCTTTGATCAAACAAATTTTATCACATTTTATTGATACTGTAATATCCGCCTATGTTAAATGTGATAAAATTTCTTTGATCAAAGAAATATGACAGTGAAATAAGTCATCTTTTATAATATACATAATAGGGGAAACGGTACAATGATTGGCCACTTTTCAGATTTTTTTTAAATAAGAAACATAGTAACTTAATAAAATCGAAATGCTTACTAAAATGGTAGCCTACTTTATTGTGATTGTTTTAAGAGCATATTTTTGAGTATACGCTTAATCGTTTCAATAATAATTACATAACTTTGATTTTAAATTTTAACGTATTGTAAATTTGACATTTTGTTAAAGATATACATAAGAATGAATGACTGGATAAAAATAAAATTTGTGTTAATAATTTGCAATATATAAAAACAGTTGTTAGTTTATATTGAAGCTAATTATTAAATGTAAATGTTTCAGATAGTAATTGTTAATTATTTTTCAAATATTATTTTTAAACTCTACTGGCCAATCATTGTGTTAACACATATAAGTTTTTCTAATGATTGGCCACTGGTGGCTAGTTATTATTTATAGGTAAAAAATATGCCTAAAAAAATAGTAAAAATAATGTTACTAAAAACATAAATGATGAAAACGTAGCTCATGAACAAACAAATTTAGATATAGAAAAAAAATCAGAAGAGAAGATTGATAAAATTTATGAAATGAGCGCCCCAGACAATTTTTTACATTATTTCAGCCCCTTGCCCACCCAGAATAATATTTATTGCTTAGAATTTTGATACTGTTTTATGAAAAATAAATTTTTTTGATGATACAATACTAAAATAAAAAACAGTTAATAACATGACAAATTTTCAAGTTTTCGAGATTTTGATATTCAATTTTAGTATTTTAAAACAAATAAAAACGTAAAAATATGAAAGCTGGATAAACGAATATGAATTACTGAAAATCAGCTTTTTTATAAAATAAAAAAAATGAGTAACAGAAAAATAACTGAAATAAAATGAAATTTTGAGTAACAGATTTGGGTAAAAACCCAAATCTCTTACGTAACAGAAATTGGCAATTACAAATAAATGCAAAATTTGCTGACTAATTATTACCTTTGTAGAATTTTTAAAAAATTTACCATCTATTACTATGGCCAATAATTGTAAAAAAATACTATGCCAATCATTAAAAAAATGGCCAATCATTATGCTTTTTTGAGATATTTTCTATTTTATGCTGGTTTTCGTTTTTCCTTAAACTTATAGTTGTAATACATATACCAATAATAAAGGACTAAATAATGAACATATTACTGTATTTATATTCCATTTATCACTAATATTAAAGGAATAACGTTTTTTTCTTTCGAGTTTTTTTGTTAAGTGGCCAATAATTATACCGTTTCCCCTATTTCTCTGGTCAAAAATATGACAGTCTCTATATTTGATCAAATGTTCGTTAAAGATCTTTGACAAACATTTGATCATATATTAAATTATAAGTAATTTCGTAGCCGAAACCGTCCACGATCACTTTTCAGTCGCCATTTTGATTTATCCGTAAAAAAACTTTGATTAAATATAAGAAACTGTCATTATCTATGATAAAAGAAATATTATGAAGGTAAATATTATAAAAGTTGACGTATTACACTGTCATATTTCGTTGATCAAATAAATTTTATCACATTTCTTTGATAGTGTAATAGCCGCCTTAAACGAGTTGAAATTAATTACCATATTCATTCTTGGGATCCCCAAAGATTAAACTGAAACTTGATGTACCTTTGTATGCTAAATAGTAAGCATATACTGGACTTTTGGCAGTAGATCTGTGTAAATGTAATGCATCGTGAAGACATTTAGAAAACAAACCATCTGTATACATCTGAAACATGTTTTTTTTTTAGATTGGATGCTGCTTTCGTGCAGCAAATTAGTATAGATGATTGGTTTTAAACGATTTTTAATGATAATAAAGCATTGCCTTCGGGGTTTAAAAAGAGGTATTGGCGTGACGTGAGAACTCATGCCATCTATTATAAAATTCTCGATTTATTTCAAAAAAAAATCGTTACGGCCATGGGCATAAAGTAAGGACCGCGCATCTGATTCGAAAATCGAGCCTTCATAAAAAAGAGATAGAACATACTCTGGGTGTATGCTTGTCTTTGGGTTATATGTTATATCTAATTGCACTATATGTATATTAGATAGTATTCACTTTGTACATCGAATATAAATTTTAATACTTTGCACTTATAATTTTATAGTATCAACTTTTTACACGTGAACATAAATTTAAATATTTTTTTATTTTTATTTTTTTAATGCATAAGGCGAATATTTAATCATTTTTAAATATAGAAAATCACAAAAATCAGTATATTTGTTATAATAGTCCAGTGCATTTAGGAAATTTTTATAGGTGTGACCCAATTATTTCGGGTACATTTTTTCTTTTAGTGGCTCGTTCGAAAGGGGCTTCGATGAAAATCTTAACTCTAAGTTTGCGCACTGCCCAAATCCCTCCTCCTGCCGCCATTTTTGATTATTTTCAATCGCTCATAACTCGCGTTCTAATTATCCTACAGCAATGAATCCGAGCTCGTTGCACTCGTCAGACCTTACTCATAATTAAGTTTATATAAAACTAGCTTGGCCCGCGCGGCTTCGCTCGCGTGGATTACGGAATTATTGTTTAGAATTTAAAAAATATATAGTTGATTATTTAAAAGTTAATTATTGAAAACAAATTAAACAATTGACAATCAAAAGAATACCGGCCTGTCCCCTCTGCCCAGAGCGGCGCTACATACTTACAAGGGAACCTTTTCAAGTCGAAAATTTGTATCGAGTTTAAACTTTGTATATAGTTAGAAGAAGTCAAGGTAAGTAAGAAAAAAATTATCACAGCTGCGGTAAAACGGTTTAAGGGGGTGAAACACCCCTATGAAAATGTGCAAAATAATCATATTTTTTCAAATAACTCTGAAACTAATGAAAATTTAAAAAAAACTACAATACAAAATTTTAATGATTTTTTATGCTTTTTTAAGTACTTATGGTTATGACGATGAAATCATTTATTTCGATAAGGATTAAAGTTTTGCAGGTCATAAGTCGATGTAAACAGAACCCAAATATTTTATGTTTTCTTTGTTTTCCGCGCCGTTGGTAAAAATTTTTCCGACTTGATTTACTATTATCGTCACTGCTTAGTTGTTATGTTACCTAACGTAACAAAATATAGCCTATAGCCTGGCCAGAGAATGTTCCTATGAATTAAAAAAAATCACGTAAATCGGATAATTGGTTCTCGAGTGATAAGCACACAAACGGACGGACAGACAGACAGGCAGAGAGACGTTGAGCTTTATATATATTAAGGATTAAACTCTCCGATGTCCTGGAAAAAAGTTATTAACGTCCAAAGTTGGAAGACCTTTGCCAAAAGTCATTTCACCCGCTTTCTCCGCGCGTAGCTCTTTTCCAGTGGATCTGAGACCACATATACTTACATCTGTTAAACTTTGTTTGTTCTTTGCCGATATAGGTTCGCCATGAAAATAAAAATCTTTTATTTTTTTTGTAATAGCATCCTTGTCTTCCGCGGTGTCTATGTAATCTAGCATTAAGGGGCACAGTTCTTCGAATCTATTATTAAAATCTTCTAGAAAATGTGGACTACCAATGACACCTAAGAAATATAAAATGTTGGTTGGTGCTTCAGCATTATCCAATTTCAAAATGCATGCGAAGAAAACCTGCAGCTAATTTCTAGAAATGGTCGATTTTAAACAATTTTATTTATAAATACCTATAGTAGTACGTCTGGGCCCCTATTCTCGAGTTCATTCGACATTTTTTCCGTTTGACTTTCTAGTAAGTAACTAGGTAACTCACTAAAATGTCGATCGCAACGAAAAAAGCGTATTCTTGAATCTCGATTTGACTTTTCGTTCGTAAAATGTCGAATGAAAAATCAAGAGTGGTATTTGGCATGCGAGATTATAAATTGTCGCTCGACATTTTTATTTGTTTGGTTATGTTTTAGTATATGTCAAATAATACAACAAATAAATATCTTGATTTTGTATTTATAACTAAATACAATTGTGTATTGAGAGATTTTGTATTAAATAAAAGTGAGTACCGAAATTTTATTAACGTTTTATTGAAATTAAATTAGATAAAATTTATACTTTTAATTTAAAATGTTTATATGTCACTAAAAATTTTCAATTTTAGTTGTATGTTGTATGGCATTTATTCATACTAACAATTTGGTTTCTAATTTGCTAAATGTAGTAGTAGAAACTTGAGGATATAACCCGGTGGAACTTTTCTATACTAGAAGTATTTAAAATTTAATTGATATTGTCGAAGAATATGTTACATGATTTTTGTTCTTGATATGTATGTATTTTGATAAAAGTATAATTAAACATTGTTTGATTTTAATCTGTCATTTCATTTTCTCCTACACAGGAAAAGTGTGCAATATATTTCAAAATTTGGAATTGGAAATTATAAATAAAAAAAAATCAATTTTAAAATCACTTATGCCCAGTATTATCAACCAATTTAAAGCACCTTTAGCACTAAATGCTCCTTTAAAGTAAATTTGGTGTATTACAAACGTGATTTAAATCAATATTTAAGCTCTCAATGAAAAATAGACATAATATACGTTGTAAAGAAATACTACAGATAATTTAAAATCTATTTAATTAAATGTATTATGCTTGGATCTGTTGATAATATGACAGTTAGTTAAAGGAGCATTTAGTTAAACTTGATAATACTGGGCGTTAATTTTGTAATCATTTTAAATGACAAGACAAAAATAAATAAAACCATAGACATATGCCCGGTATTATCAACCAGTTTAAAGCTCCTTTAGCGCTAAATGCTCCTTTAAAGTAAATTTGGTCTATTACAAACGTGATTTAAATCAATATTTAAGCTCTCAAAGAAAAATTAACATAATATACGTTGTAAAGAAATACTGCAGAAAATTTAAAATCTATTTAATTAAATGTATTATGCTTGGATCTGTTGATAATATGACAGTTAGTTAAAGGAGCATTTAGTTAAACTTGATAATACTGGGCGATAGAATAAAACATATAATACTTGAATTTGATTGGTCAACAGCTAGAAATAAAGTTGACAACATCGCATAAATGTCGAAGGAAAATTTACGTTCGACATTCATCTCGAACGAACTCAAGAATACGCATTTCATGTATCATGCGACTCGACATTTTAAATCTCGAACGAAAATCTCGCATACGACATATTCTCGCACGAACTCGAGAATAAGGGCCCTGGTACGTAGCAAATAAAGCCAAAACGCTGCACTTTTTGATTGGGCTATGCCACTTTCTGTAGTCATACATAAGGGCAAAAGAAAGATTTTCAGATAGGGAGCCACTTTAAAATCCGTGTAGAACACTGTTATATGGGCTATCAAAGACAACCCCCATCGCTGTTATAAAATTAGCTTTTTCTCAGCTCCTAGTGATCCGATTTCAATTTTCTTTTGTTTATTTTAAAGTTATTATTACGAAGATTATTTTTTGTCATTATTCATTTTTCTCTAAATCTCAAGGGTTCCCCACAATTTTTGAAAATCTGAAAATTTCTTTTTTCTTACAAACTTAATTGTTATATTATTTTTTTATCGTGCCCAATATCATTTTTTTACTTCATATAAAAAAGAAAGATAATTTTTTCAACATTTCATTAGTATCAAGATAATACTTTTTTAATATACAACTTTTTTGGAAATCGCGAGTTAAACAAGAAAAATGGACTATTTTTGGATTATTCTATGTTAAGTATACCTTTTATTATATGAAATTTTTGGTTGGGGTCAATTTTTTCATATGGGACAGTTGAAAAAATGTAAAATCTGTCATGAATGTCAGTGAACTTTCTTATACAATAAAAAATTGTATGTATATCTCCTAATATAAAACGAATTATTCTGGCTTACTGATGGAAAATATAAAAAAAATTATAGAACAAAAACTATAGATAATAACGAGTTCAACAACTTTTGTTATAAAAATTTCATTCTATTATGAATTTTAAAAAAAAATGAAAAAAAATTTTACTTAAATTTAAAAATACATATATATTTTTTATTTGGTAAGAGATACAAAAAAATGAATGGAACATAAACTGTAGAAAATAACGTACTCTACAATTTTTGCTATAAACATTTTATTCTATTATGAACTTTTTCAAATAAAATTTAATATAATGATCCAAAATTTGTCTATTTTTTTAGGTTAATTGGCGATTTCCAAAGAATTTGTTCATTTTCACAGTATTATCTTGACATCAATGAAATGCTGAAAAAATTATCTTTCATTTTTATACGATGTAAAAAAATGATATTGGGCACGATAAAAAAATAATATAACAATTAAGTTTGTAAGAAAAATGAAATTTTCAGATTTTCAAAAATTGTGGGGGACCCTTGAGATTTAGAGAAAAATGAATAATGACAAAAAATAATCTTCGCAATAATAACTTTAAAATAAATAAAAGAAAATTGAAATCGGATGACAAGGAGCTGAGATAAAGCTAATTTTAAAACACCGTTGGGGGCCATCTTTGATAGCCGATATAACAGTGTTCTACATGGATTTTAAAGTGGCTCCCTATCTCAAAATCTTTTTTTTGACCATAAGTGTAACCACAGAAAGTGGCATACCCCAATCAAAAAGTGCAGCGTTTTTTCATGTACCAGACGTACTATAGATACCTATATGGATGAATATTAAATTGCTTACTTGGAGATCGCAAAGCTCCCTCATCCGAATTTATCCCAGTGATCCATGATATATTTGATGCAGCGCCTTCTTTGATGTATTCTATAGGATGTTTTGTAATGAATGCACCTTTGTGATCATGCTCTATAACTGGGTTGAATATGATTATAGGGTCGTAATCCCAATACTAAATAAAATAAATATATATTAAGTTCATAACTTCCTGAATTCTAACTAAAAATATATAAATGTTTAAACAAACTATAACAACAGGTATTTTAACAACTGACTAATAACAACTTAGTTATGATTGATAATTTGTAGGTAAATTAAATATTTTCTGTTGTAAATATATAACAAACTAGCTGACTCGGCCACGCGTTGCTGTGGTTAACCTATACTTTAATTGTAGGTTATATGAAACGTTTGAAAGTTTGACATAGAGTCATCTATTGAATACTTACTCAATCCAGTCGACAGATGTCACCATCTGTTAGAATCGTTTGGAACTAACAGATAAAGACAAATATTTTGCAATAAAATAATATTGCGATCATAAATTGAAATGTAAGCTATCCTATATTTCAAGTTGGATCAAACTGCACACGGTGTACAAATTTGATTAAAATCGGTTAAGTAGTTTAGGAGTCCATCGCGGAGGAACATGTGACACGTAATTTATATATATTAAGATTAAGAAGATAATATTATTACCATGAAATTTTTGTCAGTTTCAACGATAGAGCTTGCATCTTTCCTTCGCAAACAATCGACTAGATCTTTTGTATTTTCTGTCGGGCAGTTTAAAAGTTTCCCGAGTTTTTTTGATTTCATTTTTGATTCATTTTTTTGGGCCACTGCCCAAGAACATACTGCTGTCCCACTTTGTGATATGGCACGATTGAATAGACCTAAATAAATTAAATTTCCTCTAAAACTTTCTTATAAAGACTTAACGATTATAATTGTAATTATAAAAAATACCTTTGCTTAAGGGTGAAACCATTTGTAAATGAACACTAGCGGATCCTGCAGATTCGCCAAAAATTGTTATTTTGTTTGGATCCCCCCCGAATTTATCTATGTTTTCTTTAGCCCAGTTTATGGCCATGTTTTGATCCTTCAAACCGAAATTTCCCGATGCAGAATCGTCTCCAGTACTAAGAAAACCTAATGCTCCTAGTCGGTAGTTCATTAAAACTAATACTATATCTTTGTCTAATAGAAATTCGGGTGAGTAGAAATTTGATCCGCCGTTGCCACTTACCCAACCTCCTCCGTGTAAATATACCATCACTGGGTAAGGCTGAATTCTTTCTTTCTCCTAAAAATACATAAGAGAGTTGAAAAACACTTGTTTTTGGTAACATACCGTAAAGTGGGGTTACTTGAACACCCGGGGCTACATGAACACAACGCGTATATATTCTGATCTGTCTCACGGAAGTGTGGTTTAGCTGTGTATTGTTGATTTGTGTGTTCGATCTGTTGTTATAGATAGTTAAGTGTTTAAAAATGGTGCGTATGTATTAAAAGACTCCAGGGTCAAGACCCTACATGAATAACAAAATGAAAGATCTGAAAAAAGCTAAGGATGTAGTTTGAGGGGGGATGTCAATGAAAAAGGCCGCAGAAACATTCAAAGTACCTCGGCCAACGTCAGTACGGAAAATGCTTGGAAGAAATTTTTAAGTAATTTTAAGTAAGTCTGAGGAGCAGCTGATTCCTGGAATCCTGGCTATTGTGATTGTTTAATTTTTGTTTTCTTAGATTGGTTAAAGTAATTATAAGGTTCACTTAACATTTGTATATACTTAACATTTGTTAGTAAGAATAAAGAAATACATGCCCCAATACTTGTATAAAGAAATACAGTGTTGTTAAAGTTTACTTTGTATTATTCATGTTTAATTCAGTAAAACATATTTTTTACATAAAAATGCATCCCTTAATCCTTTTGTTACATTTTACGAAGAAACTTAACCAGCTAACATGCAAAATAAGAAAGTTTGCCACTAAAAATGTGTAGTGTTCAAGAAACCCCAACAACGGGGCTACTGGAACACCATATTTGCAATGTTTTATGATAGTTATGTAATTCGAACGGTTAGGTCGGTATGATGAACATGTGTTTATTTCCCTAACTTTATTTTTTCACTTTGTATCTCGAAAAATGTATAAAAAACATGTCCAAGTAACCCCATTTTATGGTACAATTTGAAAACTTTTGATATAATAACCATTGAGGAACAAATACAATGTTCATTATATAGTCTTGCATAGGCGCCAACTCTGAAGGGTTGGATGTGGGGAGGCAATCGCAGGTTTAATTCTAGAGGGTCTGTGTAATATTCAAATAACTTTTGCTTTGGTAAAAAAAAATGAGAAAAGAAATTAATGATTGAAATGATTTTCTTTATTTATTAAAAAAATGTGACACACGTTTACAAAGATGTTTTTTTTTGTAATTTTTGGCGCATCAATTATGTATTATAGTCTGTTTCATTTAAGTTTGCAATGGTAATCAGGTGATTTGACGGTAAGAGTCACGATTCGTACCGTCAAATCATCAACAACCACTGCAAACTTAAATGGAACAGACCATAGCTTGTAAATTTTTAAGATGTGAATGAAAATATTTTTTTAAAAGAATCTTAAAGTAGAGGTACCATGCTTTAATTCTCTTTTTGATTTTTTTTTATCTTATCATTTTTACCAAAATTACATTAGGAAATTTTTCACATGGGTTTTCTCCCCCGTGGTTATAACAATCTCTCCCCTCCCCAGGTAAAAGTTTCCTATTATTTTAGTTAGTGAAATTATTGAAAATATTCTACATATTTACTTTTATGTCACATAGATTTTTTTTTCATTAAAGTAGTCTGTGAAAATTTCCATTTCGAGTCTTGGTCCAAAATAAGATATTTTTTGTTATTACGTTTACACCAAAAAGACAAAATGGCTACAAAACTTATACAGTTTTAAATACAACTTGTTTTAAAAACCCCATGTTGTTTTTATTTTGTCTTTTTGGTGTAAACATACGTAATAAAACTTACATTTGGGGTATATACATTGAGGTACAGGCAATCTTCTGTTCCTTCAATTGTATTACTTCTTTTAAAGATATCTCTCTGAATACACACCGGTCCATCTTCTTGGACAACTCTGATACCGTCCCATGGTTTAGCTGGAACTGGACCCTTTAAAATTCATAATATTAATAATCCTGTCCACGCAACCACCGCGGAAAGCGAATTTTATTTGATAGTGGAAAAGTTACAATTTATTAAAGGGTTATATTTAATTGTACTATAGGTATATTAGATAGTATTCACTTTGTATATCGAACATAAATTTAAATATTTAGCACTTTAATTAAATATTACATAATTAAGATATTTTTGTTAAAACATTTAAGTCGGTTTTTGGAGTGGTTTGCACAGGATATGGTGAGGGCGACCGGTATATTCTAAAACTATACATATTTATCTATATTTCCATATAAATTTCATTCGGATGTTCTATGACGGGAATTCGTTTCGAAAATTGCGCTAATTAGCGTTAATTATCTTAATTATGCACAGGATTTGATTAGGGCGACCGACGGATTGTTGTTCTCTATATAGTAAGTTTACTTGCAAATCCGCTAATTATTTTGAGGATGTTCGATGATGGGTAAAAAACTACCATGGGCTCTTGATATATAAGGCTATTTAATTGTTTGTTTTAAAATATAGAAAATCACATTTAAAATATCAAATCTATTGGGGCGAAAGGGGGGGAGGTTCATTTAAAGTGATATATATTTTTTTTAATTCTAAAAATGTTTATTTTGAATGAAAGATTTTTTTTTAAAGTAAACTAAATTAAAAATAAAAAGTTTTTGTCTAGTTAAAGATATTTAACAGGACTATTGACACAATTAAGAACAACATATTAAAATATTAATAATAATAATTTATGTAGGTATCTGTTATGTCTTAAATAAATAAATAAATCTTATATAATAGGTACTACCTTGAATCTTAATTCACCAACAGGTGGTTCTGCGTAGGGTATACTGAGAAAAGCCGAAAACAATTTCCCTTTTCTTGTTTTCATATATTTTCCCTTCAACATCCCTTGACTTATTTCAACTTGCGGTTCATTTTCATCGCAGAAAACTCCAACCGCTGTTAAAATTAAACAATACAGAAACACTTGCCTATAAGTTGACATTTTGGCGTATTACGACTGAATAACCGGTACTGAACAATCAAATAATAATGTAAATTGTTAAAAAAATATATATGTATCAATGACATTGAATAAGATTTCGCCAAAACGCTACTTGCAGATTTGTGCAAGTATTTGAATCGTTTCAGTCAAGCTATTGGAAAAAAATGTATAGATATATATAGATTCCAATATAAATGATGAAACAATAATTTCAGCATTTCCCAAAATTTAACCCTTAAGGTTAAATTTCATGATATTAAAGTTAATTCGGACATTATATTCAATTAAAAATGAAAGTTCGATATTCAAGCCCTAATAGCATGGGACGGGGACGATGATAGATTTAGATATGTTTTTTTGCATACATACTTTACTTATAAAGGTAAATTCGTCATCTATTAAAATAAAAATTTCGACATTCAACCCCTAATGGCGGAGGTAGACAGGGTTTGTGTTTTTGATATGTTTATCTGCATAGCTGCTTACGTTATAATGGTGGAGTCGGGCAAAATAATCTGCAATAAAAAAATTCGATATTCAACACATAATGGCGAGGGTAGTCAGGGGTTTGTTTTTACAATTTTTAACTAAGATCAGAGATATTTACGTTTTTTATAGGTAATGAATAAAAATCAATATAAAAAAATGTAATATGTCATCCCCTTTCACGTATGGAGGATTTTAATTAGTTTCGAAGTATACGCGAGCGAAGCCGCGGAATTCCGCTAGTAATATACATTTATCAATAAGATAAACGTGGATATTTCCATATTTGTAAAAAATTATCATATTAACAAACAACCTCTATCGGAGCAAAATCCATTACATTAAATATATTTTTTAACACATAGACAAATTATTTTTTTCTGTGTACGAGTCGTGGGTGGGTTAATTTAGAGATATAAAATTGTTAGTTCTCTCCATAGAGATAAGATATAACTGTAGAGATAACTCAATGTTCTAGTGTTAGTAGAGATAGCTTATACTCGGGTACCGCACTTCCTTGTCTAACGAGCTCTGATTGGCTGACAACAGCGTGAACCGACTCTGTACTTTTATGCCAGTTACACTCAGCACTCTATAAAACAACCCTCTACTGAACGACCGCTCCGTGCGACGACTGGTCTATCGTTCTATGCAACGACCTTCCCCAATCCCCACCATAATACTACCGTGACTGCTATATTTCTGCGCGAAATTTAAATTAACGTTAAAGTCGGCACGGTTGTGTGTCCCTCTAGCCGTCGATCGTTAGAACGATTGAATTACCGATGCCGTCGCTGTGTAGAGTAATGAGTGTATATTACATCTCTATGGTTCTCTCCAGTAGCGTAGTAACGGGGAGGGTTTTGAGGACTCCGAAATGTTCAGTGTTCTGAAAAAACGTATGTTTTGAAGAAACATTAGTTCCAAATACCTTCCAAAATTTAACACATATCGTCACTTATCTAACAACACCGCTCAAGTCATTTTGACCAACTTTACAGGAGAGCGAAAAAACCGTGTATGTTTTATATAGGCTACCGGCTTGCGCGCTGTCACTATTTTTTGAACTCTGGTCTCTTATTGTCCGAAACGTCTAGAATGTGATTGGTAGATCGACGCGCAATGAGTAGCTCTATCCAATGACATTAAAATGTAAAAACCGCTAATTTTCAACCTGAGCGGTGTTGTTAGATAAGCGACGATATGTATATATCCCTCCCCCCGAATTTTTTTCTTACTACGCCACTGGTTCTCTCTTGTTAATAGTTTTAAATAATTTTAAAATGGTAGGTATTGTTTTAGGGTAACCACAAATGAAAATACAGAAATGTTATTATTTTTATTATTAATCCTATTACAATCCAATATTTATAATTCAGTTTTTGGAAGTTTCATCATTTTTGATTTCTCTGGTTCTGTATTTAAAGATTTCCATAGTTTAAGCCTTTCTGGTAACATGTTCTTCTTCATTGTTAAATTCTTGTTGGGACCTATATATAGATATTCGTGTTCACTTGACGATATTGGCTGCCATTTGATTTTGTCAGTAACTTCAAGAGTGCTCGTTGGATTTCTACAAAAAAATATGAATAGTACTTACGTAACAATCAAATTGAAAGACCTTAAGAAATTTATTTAAAAAAAAAATTTATTGCAAATAAAGTTTTTTACTTTTTACTATTTTATAGATACATGAAATGTAATGTATAATAATAAGTTATTGTGATCACGAAAAAAATTCAAACTCGAGATTTTAACGGAATTACACGTTTTGTTAGTCCATCTGCCCTGTTTAATAATTCTTAATCAGTCCACCTCTATCAACACAATAAATTCATAAAAAATATATAAAATAAAACACAGTACCCTGTTTTTGCAAAATCAGTCCATAACGTTGTCATTACTTCAATCATATGATAATCTGACTCAGAATATTTAAAATTTATCAAATTATCAAAAGGGAACAAATACAAAAGGTCATCTGCATGGCACACACCTAAAATTAAACATTTTTTTTATTTCAGCAATTTTGTAATAATTTAAAATTCATATAACATAATATTTCTAAAAACGCATCCTCCGTATTAAACAAGTTGAAATTACTTACCGTAGTCATTCTTGGGATCCCCAAATAATACACTGAAACTTGATGTACCTTTGTATGCAAAATAGTAAGCGTATATTGGACTTTTGGAAGTCGATCTGTGTAAATGTAATGCATCGTGAAGACATTTAGTAAACAAACCATCTGTGTACATCTGAAATTTTTTTTTTTCAATTAGATACTTCTTTCGTGTAGTAAAACTCGTATCGCACCCCCGCATAAAAGTGTCACAGCTCAAAAAATGTCATATTTGAGGTAAATATGTAGAATGATTCCAAAGTACTATACCGGGTGTCCCAGATAACTTTTCCAGCATGGGGATCTCAGTATCTGTAAGAGATACAGGTTTGGTTAAATGAGATGAATTGTTTGTATGAAAGGGGTGAGTATTATTACACCAAAAAATATTCATAATTCTATGTGGTTTAGGCGGTATACCCAAAAAACTGAAAATTCTGACTTTCTTTAAATGGCTATAACTTTTTTGTTAAAATAGATAGGTACTTTTTGTTTGCGGTTTTTTAAAGCACTTTTTTGTGTAGAATTGATTGGTGTATTTAGAATTTTTATATCACTTTTAGTTTCCAAGTTATGAGCCCTAACTTCAGTTTTTCTTATGGGCCGCTAAGTTGGCTATGGCATATTTGAACGTGTTTTTTACTCTACTTTACAACGATGTGTCACTTGCCATATTTATTATCAAAAAAAATATATAATATATTTTTTCAAATAGTTCATTGTTTCAAATATTCATTTGTTATTTTGATTGTTGTTATTGTGATTTTTGTTTACAATTTTTGTTTTTCATAGCTCACTTAAAAGTTTGTAATAAAATACTTCATAAATATCACTGATATTTAGTATTTCGACTTTTTTTCGATAATAAATATGGCAAGTGACATATCGTTGTAAAGTAGAGTAAAAAACACGTTCAAATATGATATATTCAACTAAGTGGCCCATAAGAAAAACTAAAGTTAGAGCTTGTAACTTGGAAACCAAAAGTGATATAAAAATTCTAAATACACCAATCAATTCTACACAAAAAAGTGCTTTAAAAAACCGCAAACAAAAAGTACCTATCTATTTTAACAAAAAAATTATAGCCATTTAAAGAAATTCCAAATTTTCAGTTTTTTGGGTATACCGCCTAAACCACATAGAAGTATGAATATTTTTTGGTGTAATAATACTCACCCCTTTCATACAAATAGTTCATCTCATTTAACCAAACCTGTATCTCTTATAGATACTGAGATCCCCATGCTGGAAAAGTTATCTGGGACACCCGGTATATGTATTTCTACTAAAAATTGTCATTAATGTACTTCGTGTACCTACCATCAACAAAACTAGCATATTCTAAAAAAACGTCACATTTTTTTTTTTTTTTTAAATACTAAACGTTTTAATAGTTACTATTTTTCAAACATCACTGGAATACTGAAATATTTAAATTAAATACTGTGTATCAGTCCTTTTCCTATACTTACCTTTACAATTTTGATTTACCTAAATTGTTATAATTTCATTTATTCCTATTTCCTCAAAACTACATTTTTTTAGTAGTGACACTTTTTTGCGTGGGTGCGGTATGACTTATCGGTTAAAATCGATTTTTAATATATAATGATACATATTGTCTTGAGGTTTTGAAAAAAGTAAATATCTTTATAAAATTATATATAAAGTAAATATACAGGGTGGCCCAAGTAAAACGAAACGGGCGCGGTTTTGATTTAAAATAAGATTTTGAGAAAAAACTCGAACACGTCGATTTTGCTTTCAAGGGGGACATCTTTTGCTATAAAATTTTTGCAAGAATCTTTTCAACCCTCAGCGCTATGAGCGCAACCCTTAAGATTTTAAATAGCATGATAGGGCAAGTGATACCTCATTTGAAAGGTTTTTTCATTCTGAATACGGTGCTTTTTGATTTTTTCAAATCTGTTTAGTTTTAGTCATGTTATTGACATTTTGAATTCCATAAATGCAATGATTTTCTGATCAAAAAACAAATATTTACAACTAAAATTCAAAACAAAGTAGGTTTATTTTCTTATCAAATAATTCAAAAACATCCAATTTGAACATTTATTGAATTAATTAAAGTTTTGGATGTTGATAAATTTTTTTTAATAAAATTTTTTTAATTTTTTAATATATATAAATATAATATAAATAATTCTAATTATGCTTACATCTGTTAACCTTTGTCTGTTTTCTTCCGTTATTGGTTCACCATGGAAATAAAACTCTTTTATTTTCTTTGCGATGGCATCCTTGTCTTCCGCGGTGTCTATGTAATCTAACGTTATGGGACACAGTTCTTCAAATCTATTGTTAATATCTTTGAGATATTGAGGACTTCCAATGACACCTAAAAAATATGAAATATTGTTTTTTCGTGCTATACTGTTACATAATAATACTAGATATATTGAATTGGTGAGTGAAAGAACAATACAAGTGCCAAAAATGGCAATTTTAACTGAGATAGGCAAAATGTTTAAAATTCATAGCTCTATCACTTAGCAAAATAATAATACATCGACCAACATCGTACGTGCGACGGGAGGTAGTTCATTTTTTTTACAATTACTTTTACCTTACTTTTCTGACGAAATCCTCGAATTTTACTACCATATTATTTCTTGGAAAGTCAAAAATGAAGATTCTAAGTAAAAATTACAAATAATTTTTTTTGTAAAATAATAAAAAATAAAATAATAAAGCCGAAAATAGAGCAATAAAAAAAATTTGCATTTTTTTTAATTGAGTGAAAGAACAGTATAACTGCAGGTAATTTTTTTTTTCAAATATCTTTTTTTGCAATTTTTTTTTAATTTATTTATGTACGTATTATTATCGGTTAACATAAGTTCTATAATGTCACAATACATAATTAGACTAAATAACCCATAGTTCTCCTTTAAAACAGTTTTTTTCGTTTTTCTCAAAATGGTCATTTTGGAGATATATTGTTCTTTCACTCACCGATTCATTTATATTAAAAAAATAGCTTACCTGGAGATCGCAAAGCTCCCTCATCCGAATTTATCCCACTGATCCATGATATCTCTGATGCAACACCCTCTTTTATGTATTCTATAGGATGTTTTGTAATGAATGCACCTTTGTGATCATGCTCTATAACTGGTTTGAATGTTATTAAGGGGTCATAATCCCAATACTAAACGGAGAAAAATATTTAATAACAATCACTAATTTTTTAAAAAAATATTACTAACATAAGTATAGGTACGTAGTACGTAGTAATCTTGAAATGATCCAAAATATTATAATTCTTGCTAGACCACGTGTTACTAAAGTTACAATACGAATAGTAGAGTAAAGTCGGTATATATGGACCAGGCGGGTAATATGGAAACCTCATTTTTTGCTCCATTTTACATTTTATAAAGACAACATTAATATGTGTCTAAGCTTACACTTCTAAATAACTACGTCAATTGATATGACAGTGTTTGGTGTGCCGGTATCTCATATTTGATTATTTTTGTTAAATTAAGTTAGTAAAAATTTTTATTGTATTAAATTGTTGAAATTAATTATATTGCTGTTTAAACATGTAGGTACAAGGGTTGGCCGTATGAACAGTGGTTTTAATCCACGTAATATTTATTGCCTCGGCGATAGCAATTTTTTTTTTAATACACGTGGTTGCGGGTATTATGTACTATGAGGTATTATATGGCTATGAAGTGCAGGGATGCTAGCGGTCCTCTTTTTTCCTCTTTTCCTCTTTTTTTGGGAGGTCGGCCCTAAAGCACCCTTTTTTCTAAAAAAATCCTCTTTTTCCTCTTTTTTGACTAAGTTCAAGTTGACTTTGTTATTTGTTAGCTCATAATTAGCTTATTATTTTGTAAAATTTAGTTTATTTTATTTTATTTTAACTTATATATAGCTTATAATTTTATTTAAAAAATAAAATTGTTCGATGTAAGAGACACAAAGGCAGAAATGTAAAAAACGAGTTAAATTTTGATAATATATTTCTTAAGCCTTGGCATCTTAAAACTTGCGCGCCGCGTTAGTTATTTATCTACTATACAATCATTAAAAAAATTAAAAGATAATTTTAAATAAACAAATTTTTTATCAATTTTCAAACAGTTATATTTCCGCGAAAAATGATTGGATTTGCATGATCTAAAGCTCATTCGAAAGCTTGTATTATCTAGTTTTTGAATCATGAGCCCAATTATTTTTATTATCCCCTGCTGCTCTGGGCCAAGGGTTAAAACAGTTCGAAAAATTTAAAAAAAACCTTGATCCATTAAATTTTAATCATTTTTCGCAGAGATACAAAATAATATTAAAAAATAAGTTTTTGAAGGGAAAATAACACTTTTCTAAATGATGTTATGCAATTTTTTTTTCAATAATTGTTTTTGTACTCTACAGACACTCTCAAAGTCCTTAAATCTTTTCAAAACAACTTTGTTTCACGCTTGGTGTGGAATAGTGGAGTATAATAAATTTTTATTTAGCTTATTTTCAAAAACTAGAAAGTATCAGCTTCAAAAAAGCCCTAGTTCATTAAAATTGAATCATTTTTGGCGGATTTACGGTAGTTTGAAAATGTTCTGTTTCTTATTGTTTTTCAACGCTAAAGAAGATGGAAAAATACCCTTTAATTAAATCATAAACATTTTACAGCTGTGAACATTAAGAATAAATAAAAGAGGCAAGTGCATGTTGGGCACGCACATGATAGGGTTCCGAAGTCATTCTCACTACGATTTATAAAAAAAGAGTTATTTCAAAATTTTCGAGACTGAAGGGTTAAAATCATAAAGTCATTGGACTTTTATTATTAGATTTTAGGAGACCTATCAAATGACACCTCACTCAATGGGGTAAATGAAAAAAAAAATTTTACGCTTTTCAGTCTATGAAAGAGGGGTCCAAAATATTTTTGACAATGTTCGTTATAATTTTCAGTGAAAGTACTAATTAAAAGCTACATTCTGAATTTTTTTCAGATTTTTTAATCAATAGTTTAGAAAATATGTAGACGGGTGGGGACGCTCTGACGACATTAAAAAGCAAATATATCGTGACTGAAGGGTTAAAATCAAAAAGTTATTTGACATTTTTTATTGCATTTTAGGAGACCTATAAAATGACATCCCACTCAATGGGGTAAGTGGGAAAAAAAGTGAGTTCACTTTTCAGTCTATGAAAGGGGGGCCCAAAATATTTTTGACAATGTTCGTTATAATTTACAGTGAAAGTACTAATTAATATCTACATTCTTGAATTTTTTCAGATTTTTCGAATTGATAGTTTAGAAAATATAGGGGGGGGGGCGCTTTTATAACGACTTTGGAGGGAAAATACATCGTGATTGGAGGGTTAAAATCAAAAGGTTCTGTTACATTTTTTGTTGCATTGTAGGAGACCTTTCTAACGACACCTCGCTCAATGGGGTACGTGAAATATTTTTTTTGAAAACACTTTTCATTTTATGAAAGGGGGGTTAAAAAAATTGTTGTTTCCAAAAATCTTATCATTTCTGTTTTTGGGTCATTAATCTACGACTGTATACCAAATTTCATTTTATTATCTCAAAATTTTTGAAAACGGACGGACGGACATGGAGAAACTATAAGGGTTCCTAGTTTTCTACGGACCCCTTAAAAATTGCGGCAACTTGCTATTCTAAATAATTTTTTGGGACACTATTAACTTAAAAAAACACGTTTGCTTTTAAGGTTTCGTTATTTTTGACAAAATACCGTTTTTTAACATGTTTTAAAAAACGAAAATCATGGGAGTGCGATCATTATTTCAGGATATACAGGAGTTTAAAGTCAAAATTGTCGTTTTTACTTCGACAGTAAATAACGCGGTCAAAAAAATCGTACAGGGACGATAAAAACAAATTTTCAAGATAAAAGAACAAGCTTCCAAATGTTATTATTGAATTTCTGGTAAAAAAAAGTTTGCAAAAATTTTACGCTTTCAAAGTTTATAAAAAATTAAGAGATAACTTTTTCGAACTGTTTTAACCCTTGGCTCACAGCAGCAGGGGATGATAAAAATAATTGGGCTTTTGGTTTAAAAACTAGAAAACGCAAGCTTTCGAATGAGCTTTAGATCATGCAAATCCAATGATTTTTCGCGGAAATATAATTGTTTGAAATTGGTAAAAATTTTGCTTATTTAAAATTATCGTTTAATTTTTTTGATGAGTGTATGATATAAAATATGTAAAACGCCATGGCGTTCGACGAAGGTAAAATGCCACTTATATGAATCACATATACCTAATAGATTTGCAAAGTCGTAAAGCAAACGTTAGTTTTAAGATGCCAAGGCTTTATGGTTTCATATATCGTACACCTAGATCTAAAGGGAGCTAACTCAAAAATTGAGATTTTTGAGTTATGCACACCATCGAATTCCTTATCTCAATACCTACCGAAAAAAAAACAGATTTAAAAATTCCTACAATATCTTTCTTCTAGCTGCATATAAAAAGCATAATAAATCTATATAGTGCACAATGTAATTGTAATCAGTTTTTCGCCTGTACTGAAAAAAGTGTTTTTTGAGTTAATACCTGTTTAGATCTAGGTGTGCGATATAATACCCAGAATTTGTTGTCTTTTAGGTTCTTTATATTTTCTGGAATGTTTTTTGTCCTTAATAATAAGAAATAATAGCGCAAAAACGTAAAAAAATATTTTTCTAGATTAAACGTTAAAAATATCTATAGATAACCTATTCAATAGCTAGAAAATTCCTCTTTTTGGTCTCTTTTTTCAAGAAAAAAATCCTCTTTTTTGGAAAAAAAAGATACTTTCATCCCTGGAAGTGTGATAATTAACTATAATCGTAGTAAGACAAATAGTATGAAAAGTATATTAATCATCCAGTACTTCACAAATTCACAACTAATCACTTCCGAAAAAATCATTTTTTAAGTACAAATCTTCATAAAGGTGCCCTGTAAATGGGGTACTAATAAGGGGGTTCTGCCCAAGGTAAGTAAATGTCAAGGTATGCTGACTTGCCTTGTGACGTCACTCCGAAGTTCTTTTCAACACTCTAGATTTCAAATGGTCGCCAACGCTGTCAAACTGTCATAATATAAATTTGATCGTGATTGATTTATTAATGTGTTATGTGTTTGTGCTATTCATTTATTGCTATAGTGAAGCTTCACACATGATATTAATTATATTCATTATAATTATTTGTGATTTGTGTTTAATATTATGACAGTTAAAATAATAAAAAAATAAAAAAATCAAGAAGGTAGAAAAGAACTTCGGGGTGACGTCACAAGTCAGCGAACCTAGACATTTACAAACCTTGGGTTCTGCCCGCGTAATCTTTGCTACACCACTGCTTTTTTACAGTGACAACATATAAGTTTGAAATAAAAATAACAAAATAAATTTAACCACCTAATATAGATAATCCTGTATTAAAGTAACAAGCGTGTAATAAGGACCACTCTGGTCCATATTACACGCACATTTTTTTGAGGTTGATTTTCGATTGTTTTAATTTTGTTTTTTTTAATTTAAGAATTCTATTTTTGCCTGCTCAATCTCATTAAAAGATTAAATTCTCTGTCTAATGAAATAATAAGTGCTGATTTTAAATGATATTATCATAGTTTTCTTACCGAAAACATGAATGGTGTTCCATATATACCGACTTTACTCTAATTTTTGCATGCAGGATCGAAATCTATATTATTGGTTATTTATACAAATAAAAAATATACTATTAATATAAAAATGTAATTAATTTTACACAATCGTAGTATTTATTGTATTTTCTTTTAATTGAAATGAAATAGTTTGTATTTGTATAGTACCTACTTAGCAAATAATAATTCAACTTTTAAATAATTAGTAGAAAATATCTTATAAAATGATATTTACGAATTTAATTTTGTGTATTATAAAAATTACAATGTAGATTGTATAAATTACTCAATTGACAGTACATGTTAAAACTGATATCTAGTATTTATTAATATAAAATTGAAATTTTAACCGGCAACTTTAATTTTTATTAACAAATCGACTCCATTTTTTCCGTGGAAATAAAATAAATATATATTAAGTTTTATGACTTCCTGATTATAACTAAAAATATACAAAAAAATTAAACAATTTATACCTGATCTACACCAATATACGATACAACTGACTAACAAAATATAAAATTGTGATATAGGTAATTTGTAGGAAACTATTTTCAATTGTAAATACAGGATGATTCTTTTAACCTGGAATTTTGAATATGTCGAGAACTAACAATAAGTAAAATAATGAAAAATGGTTCAGACAAAAGTTATAAGGTATCGAAAGGGTCATATATTGGTGACCTTGAATTTCACCTTAATACTTATTTTTAAGGTCAATTGAAAGTCAACTTTGATTTTTTAAATAAGAATCTGTATTTTTTATTGCATATTCGTATTATACGGGAGAAAACTTTTGTACAAAAAGTTTTTTTTTAAATGTAATTTTTTGTTTCTAACGAAATTTGTATGCACTTGCTATTTGCTTCGTAAATTTAAAATTACTAAATACTTTTACTTTTGATAAGGTCGATTAATTCCAGAATTACGCCAAAAGTAGTTTATTAATCGACTGTATAAAAAGAAAAATTATTTAGTAAATTGCAAGTGCATGGAAATTTCGTTAGAAACAAAAAAATTACATTAAAAAAAAACTTTTCGTACAAAGGTTATATATTTTTTCTGTATAATACGAATATGCAATAAAAAATATAGATTCTTATTTAAAAAATCAAAGTTGACCTTCATTTGAGCATGAAAATAAATATCAAGGTGAAATTCAAGGTTACCAGTATTCGACCCTCTCGATACCTTATAACTTTTGTCTGAACAATTTTTCATTATTTTGCTTAGTTCTCGAGATATACAAAATTCCAGGTTAAATGAATCACCCAGTATATACTAAAAAAGTGAGTATGTGTACTTATGTACGTGCGCTATAAGTTATACTTTTTATCGTAGTGACATCTAGCGTGCAAATTCAAAACTAAAAACCAGTTTCATCGACTATCTTAAAAGTAATATGTATTATCTACACCGAACCTAACTTCATGGTGTTAATTTTTTTCCGTTGCATGGTGCATTACTAAAATATCACCCTGAACTCCCTTAAAGAAGTATAACTTTAAAAATAATATCATTACCTTGAAACTTTTATCGGTTTTAATAATGGCACTTGCGTCTTTTTTCCGCAAACAATCGACAAGATCTTTTGTATTTTCTGTCGGGCAGTTTAAAAGTTCCCCGAGTTTTTTTGATTTCATTTCTGATTCAGTTTTTTGGGCTACTGCCCAAGAACATACTGCTGTCCCACTTTGTGATATGGCACGGTTGAATAGACCTAAATAAATCTATATTATTTTTCATTTATCAAAAATAATCTTTTTTCTTAGCTCCTACCTATAAAACTTAACCACTAAAACATCTGAAGGGCTATAATTGTAATCTATACTTAAGTACCTTTGCTTAAGGGTGATACCATTTGAAAATGTACGCTAGCAGCTCCTGCAGATTCACCAAATATTGTTATTTTGTTTGGATCTCCCCCGAATTTAGCTATGTTATCTTTAACCCATTTTATAGCCAAGTTTTGATCCTTCAGACCGAAATTTCCAGACGCAGAGTCGTCTCCAGTACTAAGGAAACCTAATGCCCCTAGTCGGTAGTTCATTAAAACTAATACTATATCTTTGTCTAAAAGAAATTCGGGTGAGTAGAAATTTGACCCACTCTGGCCACTTACCCAACCCCCTCCGTGTAAATATATCATCACTGGGTAAGACTGGGTTAGTTCTTTCTCCTAAAATAAGTAAATAGATTTAGTTTTTGATAGCATTGAATTTTAAGATTTTTAAAATGTTCTTTATATAATTTAATATTGTAATAAAATCGTTTTTAGTTTTTGATATTAAGAACCGTATCCGGAAAGTTGTTCGAATGTAATTTGTTCGAAAGTAATTTGTTCGAAAGTAATTTGTTCGAAAGAAATTTGTTCGAAGGAACTTTGTTCGAAGGAATTTGGTCGAATGGAAATTTGTTCGAACAACATTTGATCGAACGGAAATTTGTTCGAATTTTTAAAATTATTTAAAAAATATGTGACAAAATGTAGACTACGAAAATTTTATATATTTGTCACGTGTAAATTAAAAAATATACATGTAATTGATTTGTTATTAATTACAGATAATTAGCTCAGGGCTGTATTATTATAAGCAACACCCTTAACAATTTGAGGCCAATTACGATAAGAACAATATAATTTTTAGTTATAAAAAAACATATTCCTAAGTACACATTTTAAAGTTTTTAAGTTTTTTTTTGTATTTTATAATAAAATTTGTAAAAAAAAATAATACGACCCTGAGCTAATTATTTGTAATTAATAACAAATCAATTACATGTATATTTTTTAATTTACACGTGACAAATATAGAAGATTTTCGTAGTCTGCATTTTGTCACATATTTTTAAAATAATTATAAAAGTTCGAACAAATTTCCGTTCGATCAAATGTTATTCGAACAAATTTCCATTCGAACAAAATTCCATTCGAACAAATTTCTTTCGAACAAATTACTTTCGAACAAATTACTTTCGAACAAATTACATTCTAACAAATTACCTAGATTCATTAAGAACAAGGCTTGAAATGTACCGGAGCAAACTATATCGGTGTTTAGGTTCGTGAAATTATTGAAAATATTCTATTTATATTTTCTGGTTAGTGAAGTTTTTTATTTGGAGCTCTGGTCAATATAAACCCGGGAAAAATTGTAGATCTACTGAAATCTTCTCAGGTCTCGACAGATCTCCATTTTGAGACAACATTATATTTTTCATTGGTTTTTGATCTGTGGAGACTTGCAAAGATCTATAAAGATCTACAACGATCTACAAAGATCTCTGAAGATCATTATAATCATGAATTTTCAACTAATCTCTATCACGATCTACAACGATCTTTCGAAGTCTTTGTAGATTATTTTAGATGTTTAAGTCATTATAGTTATTTGCAAGTCTCCTCGGATCAAAACGCAGTGAAAAATATGATATTGTTGTAGCGTTATTCATAATACTTGTTTTGAATAATCGTAATCGATAGCATTTAGTATTGCGTAATCCCTTGCTTATGTTTTATTGATAACCATTTTGGAAAAGGGGACTTTATGCAATGCTCGTTGAAATAAGAGAGAGATAAATAAAATCTAGTCAGTCGTTAGCACAGAGTGCCTAAAGTACCACAATAAAATTTATAATTGTTCAGTGATTGTAAAATCTACCAAATACTGAAAAACCTCCTTGCGCGCTGTAATTCACGCCATGGAGAAAGTGAGGCTCTGGGGTAGCGACCACGAAAATTACTTTTAAGAGCATAGTTGTTTTTACCAAATAGTGTTAATAAATTGTATTATTGTATATTGTGTCCAACGTGTATTTAAGTTAACTAGCAATCAGTTAACTTCTGTAGGATAGATTATTGTTTCTATTAGTGTTTTAAGTGTAATTAAATAGTGTTTAAAGTGTTATTAAATAGTATTTAAATTGTGTAAACCTTTATTAAACCGTTATGAGTTATTTTTATAATTAAATTTATTTTATTAACTGTCAAAGTGTACGTTTCTATAGTCACCTATAGGTTATTCTGCCTAGCCGATTAATAGTACAGTCATTTGGTTCGAAATAAAGAGGTTACCTGGAAAGTTTTCAGGGAGTTTTGAAAATTGGTAATTATATTGATTTCGATGTGCTCTTTCTGAATTCCAACTTTGCCACCTCGTATCTTTGCCGCTCGCGCCGCCATATTGAAAAAATGGCGTCTAATAGTAGTTTTTATCGTAAAAAGAGTTGGAAAGAAGATATTGTCAAAAAAGGCGCGAGCGGCAAAGATACGAGGTGGCAAAGTTGAAATTCGGAAAGAGCAGATCAAAATCTATAAAACTACCAATTTTCAAAACTCCCGGAAAACTTTCCAGGTAAAACTACTAAATGAAAACAATTTTGAATAACGGTTTTTCTTATTTTATGAATTATAAAAAAAGCACCGAGGCGATTTTTTTCGCTTTGGTCCTAAAATGTTCCTTGAATACTATAGAATTGAACTGTACAAAAAATCATAGGTGATAATTTTTTTATTAATGGTGGTGGCATCCAGAAGACCGTGCTCGATTTATGTATTTTTGTTTTATGAATTATTAAAAAAGCGCCGAGGCGATTTTTTTCTTTTTGGTCTTAAAATGTTCCTTGAATACTAAAGAATTGAACTGTATAAAAAAATCAGAGGTAATAAATTTTTTTATTAAAGTTTGCTTCCAGAGCAACCTGATACGCAAAACACGTGTTGGTGTAGATGAATAATAACTTGCGGCGCTCGTACGCCAAAACTATAGATTTTACAAAAAAAATTGTTATTACATAAATTGTAGGAAAGTTTCTCTAGTTTAATTTTGTACATAAATATTTTTATCGTAAAATGACTTGGAGAGGAGATATTGTCAAAAAACTACTTTTAGGTGCCCTTTTTCCAATATGGCGGCGCGAGCGGCAAAGATACGAGGTGGCAAAGTTGGAATTCAGAAAGAGCACATCGAAATCTATATAATTACCAATTTTCAAAACTCCCTGAAAACTTTCCAGGTAAAACTACCAAATGACTGGACTATAAAGGATAAATAGAATATTGAAAGAAATTAGAACCCAAACCGTTACATTGTCTCAAAATGGGTATCTGTCGAGATCTGATCTGAGTACATAATTTTTTTCCGGGAAGATATTTTTCCCGTCAAATATAGAACTTACATTGGGGGTATACACATTGAGGTACAGGCAATCTTCTGTGCCTTCAATTGTCTCACTTTTTATAAAAATATCTCTCTGAATACACACGGATCCATCTTCTTGGGCAAGTCTAGTACCATTCCATGGTTTGGCCGGAACTGGGTCCTTTAAAAGTCAGAATATTTAAAATCATGTGCGCGCAGCTACCGCGGGAAACGAATTTTCTTAGATAGCGAAAAAATAAAAATAAATATTAAAATTATTTTTTTTATAATTTTTTGTGTAGATAATTTTAATAAGTAGGGTAGACTGGGTAGCGTTGTGCCAGGTTACGGTTGTGACAGTCGTGATATTAGTAAAACTATAAGGAATACCGTGATACTTGCAAGGGAAGAGAGGAGCGGCGCACAGTGGTTTAAAATCATACTTTTTTGTGCGAAATTTCGCTTCAAGCCAATTTTCAACCAATTTTAATGAAACTACTCTCATTTGAAAGGTTAGTAGTTGTAGTTTCTGAAAATTACCCCAAGAATAGTCAATTCACCCTCTTAATTACCCTTTCATCCCCTCAAATCTGAAAAATCGATTGAACGATAAATCTACAAATTAATAAATAGAGTAAGAAAATATGCATTGCATAAATGTAAAAATAATTTATTAGCACTATTATATAGTATGTGTAAATATGTGTGAATAAATCTATATATGTACAGGCTGAGTCATAAATTTGTATTTTTTCGATATCTCCTCTGTTAATATTTAGAGAAAAATTAAAATTTTGCATGATATTATAAGTAATAATACACAACTAAACTATATTACAATATGTAATGTGGCCCCGAAAAATGTGTATCATTACAGGATGAGTTGATAGTGCGTATCCCTTCGATATCTCCCATTTTTTGTTTGTTAGATTTTTCAAATTTAGGGGGATGAAAGGGTAATTAAGAGGGTGAATTGACTGTTATTGGGGTAATTTTCAGAAACTACAACTACTTACCTTTCAAATGCGAGTAATAACATTAAAATTGGTTAAAAAATGGCTTGAAGCGAAATTTCGCGCAAAAATGTATGATTTTAAACCACTGTGCGCCGCACAGTGGTTTAAAATGGTACTTATAATATCTTTAAAAATTAAAAATTTTCACTAATTATGAAACAGAATAGATATCGAAGAAATACTGACTTATGACTCACCCTGTATATATGTAGGTAAGTTCACACCTGTTTATAGATACTATATAATAGTACTAACAAATTGATCTATATATATGTTCAGTATATATTATCTTACTAGATTTATTAATTCACGAATTTAATGTTTCATCGATTTTTCAGGTTTAAGGGAATGAAAGGGGTGTTATAAGGGTGGACTGACTATTCTTGGGGTAATTTTCAGAAACTAAAACTACTTACCTTTCAAATGAGAGTAGTTTCATTAAAATTGGTTGAAAATTGGCTTGAAGCGAAATTTCGCGCAAAAAAGTACCATTTTAAACCACTGTGCGCCCATGGGGTGTGGTCGGTTGTGACATTTTTCTTTTTTTTTTTCTAATTTGCTCCTATGAGTTAACCATTGTAATTAGGGACAACATAGTAGTATTTATATGTAGACAAATGTACACTTTACTATAAAAAATACCTTTCTTCCAGCTAACTGGCATATTAACAAAATTATGGACGATCAAATGAAAATTGTTACAACCGTACCCAGTCTTCCCTACAGGACCCCTATACTCGAGTTCGTTCGACTTTTTCTCATTCGAGATTACTAAACGAAAACTAAAAGTCACTAATGTAAGTTAATAACTAGAATCTCGATTGTGTAAATTATACTGTATTCTCGAATCTCGATGCGACTCTTTTTACTAGAAATGTCGAATGAAAAATCCGAGATACAAAATCTCGAACGAAAAACTTGAATCGACATATTCCCAAGTGAGCTCGATAATAGGGGTTATCGTACCTTGCCTTACCTTGCCTTATTATTAGACCCAAGCTAAAAAAAAATTTCACAACCTTTACACGCAAGCACGAACTTTTAGTATTTGGCTGTTTAATTATAACCAATATCTATTTTTCTTTTAATATTTTTTACTCAACTACACGAAATTCCTAAAATTTCAGCTATTCGATATTGCGTTGTGTTTTTAGCTTTCATTTTCCGGTAATTTAACTTTAATTGGCAACAAATCACTAGTTTTTCCATTCTGAAAATTATTTCTGTCACAAATCTCAATATTTTTTTTAATATAGACATCGAAAAATGTCAAACTGTCAACAAAGAGCTTACATACCTCACGCGATTTGAATGCACTTTAACTTGTTTAACTCGTCAAACTATATGACATTGTCTGTTGCATCAGTGTTATAAAAACAACAAAAATATCTATGAAATTGAAAACACAAATACAAACAACTTACAATAAATTAATGATAGTAACAAAAAAATGTGAAAATTGTGATTTTTCAGCTTGAGTCTAATAATAATATAAGGTAGGGGAAGGTGGGGTAAGACGGGGACCTTAAGGTATTTCATAAATAAAACCCTTTATTTTTGATTGCACATTGTAGGAACTTTTATTAAGAAAATAATCAGCCTTTCTTCCTTAAATTCTAATCAGTGAAAACAAAAAAATATAATTCTTCTTATAGAAATATCAACTTGAAAAAAATAACTAATTTGCACCATCTTGCCCCACCTATAGGGCAAGATGGGGTACCCCCTTGGGTAAGATGGGGTACAGACTCATAAATACTCATAATACAAGCCGAGGCAGTACAGACATTCTGTATCTTCGTCCTCAGAACTCATCAGCTTTCTTTGTTCTTTTAGATCTTTTATTTGTTTTTTTCAGTTTCTTTTTATTTGTTACCTTTGGTTTGGTTTCTTACTGTCTTTCCTCTAACTCTGTTTTATACGGAAACGCAGTAATAATAGCTGTTGTTCCTCTTCTTCGAACTTGTCTTGGCCTTTTTTCGGAAATCCATGGATACGGCATTAACTGTTTCGGGCTAACCAGATCGAATGTTGTGTTATCCAAAGAATCATACCTACCCCATCTTACCCGCAAGTAGGTACCCCATCTTTCCCAAACTGGATTCCCAAGTTGTATTTTTTATGAGGTTATAAATCGAAGCAAACCGGAACGAGTTAATGTCATTATAATAGTAAAATAAACAAATATCAATAAAAAAATATGACATATATCTTGTACACCATACATTTTGAACAGTCACGCACTTTATATACCTCAAAAATTAGATGTAACTTATGTAACCACTAAAAATTTAAAAAAATACTTACAAAATCACAACGTGCACACCTTCGACCAAACTATTTGTGACATTAATAACTTCTGCTAAATAACGTCACATGGCCATAGAAGAACATTTCTAACTACATTGTATCATCAGTTTTGTTACGGTCCCCATCTTACCTCGCTACCCCGTCTTACCCCACCTTCCCCTACTGCATAATTCAAAAACAAAACAAAATAGAGATAAAATGTTTCGGGAAAAAGTTGAAGGCTGATGGCTTTAATGGGAACCTTATTGTGACAATTAAAAAAAATTATACCTATTTATATTTTGTTTGTTGTTTCTGTAAAGCAGTGGTTCCCAAACTCTTTTGGCCCACGAACCCCTTTTCATAGTCAACTTGCCCACGGACCCCCTTTCATAGTCAAAACTTTCCCACGGACCCTGGGTGAAAAACTACTAAATTTTAACACGCGCAGTTGATTTTTGTACCACTTCGCCAATTTTTATTCGATTACGTTGAAATTTTAACACAATGAAGAAGATAGATAAAGCTACTAATTTAGTGAATAACATTAAAATTGGACAAAAATTGTTTGTGTTAATGCGCTTTGAATTTTGAAAATGGCCGAATTTTTGCTAAAAACATAGATTTTTTTTCGTTTAAAAAATAATTTTCGAAGGGAAAAACTTTATGAATGTATATAATTTAAGGCTTTTTAGTTCAATTAGGACCCATAGCTTCATTCTGAATGATTTTTGGTTGAAGTCATTGATTCAAAAAATATATATATACAAATTGGAATGTTTGCATATCGAGAAAAACATTTTTTTGCAATATTGCAAAAACAAGAGCTGATTGAGCAAAATAGTGGTCATTTTTGGATTCAGCGTGTCCAAATTACTCTTAAAAAGTTGTTGTATGCTCTGCAGCAAAATGGCTGTCGGCCAGTGTAATTTATTCATTGTTATTTATTTTAACTTCCATATTAATAAAAATGTGCGCGGACCCCCTGACGTTGTTCAGGGACCCCCAAATAGATTTTAATTTTCCACGGACCCTTGAACGATGCCAGGGACCCCTTGGGGTCCGTAAGGACCACTTTGGGAACGACTGCTCTAAAGTCTAAAGTATACATATTCAAACAAATATAAAATAGTAAGTTAAATTCCAAAAATTGACTGATTGTGTTAATTTAACAGGTTACAGTTACTGTTAATTTAGTGAGGCCCGTTTTTTCTCGAATCGACTTTTTTCGATCTCGTCCCGGCGAATACAAGACCAATTAACCGATTTAAAAAAATACTAAATTTTTTTACATAGATGATGTTGAAAATTTTTATAATTACTACTTTTCAAGGACACTTGAATAAAAAGGCTCTAAAAATGAGAAAAAAATTAAAAACATAATTTTTTACTGGGAAAGTAACTTTTAGGGAAAATGTACAAAAACAAAAAAAGTTTATTCTAAGTGAAATATTTTTTATTGATTCATTAAATTTAACAGCAAAAGTTAAAATTAAATTTAAAATAATTATTTTTTTGTACTTTTTTTTCTAAAGTTTTTGGTTATAAATAAAAATCTCATTTACTACCTTGAATCTTAATTCACCAACAGGTGGCTCTGCGTAGGGTATACCGAGGAAAGCCGAAAACATTTTCGCTTTTCTTGTTTTCATATATTTTCCCTTCAACATCCCGTGATTTGTTTCAACTTCCGGTTCATTTTCATCGCAGAAAACTCCAATTGTTGTTAAAATTAAGAAATAAAGAAACACTTGCCAATATATGAACATTTTAACCGCGAATTACGACTACGTAACCGGTACTGAATAATAAAATAATAAGGTAATTGTTCTGTTAGTAATTGCATATCAGTGGCATTGAAGAATATTTCGCCAAAACGCTACTCGCAAATATGTGCAAGTATTTTAATCGTTACAGTCGACCTATTGAAAAAAATATGTAGAAATATTGTAGATTGATGCATCGAGGTGATTATATATGTATACAAAACACTACTTATACTGTAACAGTACTCGATTTACCCTCACAAATTCCTACAAATTAGCCCTGCAGATTGGATGGTGTGTAGAGGCCTTTAGAGGTGGCAATAATTTTTATTTGTGGGTGTTGTTTTATGTTTTTTTAATAGCTACTTTGATTACAAAACACATAATTATACAAAACACTACTTATACTGTGACAATACTCGATTTACCCTCACAAATTCCTACAAATAGCCCTGCAGATTGGATGGTGTGTAGAGGCCTTTAGAGGTGGCAATAATTTTTATTTGTGGGTGTTGTTTTATGTTTTTTTAATAGCTACTTTGATTACAAAACACATAATTATACAAAACACTACTTATACTGTGACAATACTCGATTTACCCTCACAAATTCCTACAAATAGCCCTGCAGATTGGATGGTGTGTAGAGGCCTTTAGAGGTGGCAATAATTTTTATTTGTGGGTGTTGTTTTATGTTTTTTTAATAGCTACTTTGATTACAAAACACATAATTATACAAAACACTACTTATACTGTGACAATACTCGATTTACCCTCACAAATTCCTACAAATAGCCTGCAGATTGGATGGTGTGTAGAGGCCTTTAGAGGAGGCAATAATTTTTAATTGTGGGTGTTGTTTTATGTTTTTTTAATAGCTACTTTGTTAAGTTATATTTCTGTTAAAAGGATCTAATTCTACACGAAAAAAAAGAAACTATGGTATCAAATATTTTTTAACTTGAAACAAAATTGCATTTGTTATTTGTTTTTAAATAGAATAAATTTTTTTTAATTCCTTATTATTACATTTGTGATATTTTTTTCTTCTTTTTTTGCACTTTTTCTCTAAATTCATTTGATAAAATTTTTTTTATCGCTTCTGATAAAAAAAGTTACAACAAATAAAATATAAAAAACCATGATACTACTCCTTCCAAATTGAATAACTTTTGTCTGAAAAGTTTTTTGTTTTATTATTGTTTTATTATTTTAAACATTTTTTTATAATAATTATAGGTGTTGGCTGGATTGCTCCTTTTCCAACAGCTCAGTGGTGTTTTTTTATTGTCTTATTGACTTATTGTTACTGTATTGGGACTTAACAGAGTTACAAGATGGAAGAGGATTGTGCTGATGGACCGATCATCGCAGGTTAACACTTACAAGTAAGTAAAGTTGGGAGATACTTGGAATGAGTAATTCCTAGGTATTCTATAGAATGCCTAAAAATCACCAGGCAATGTATGAAATGAAATTAATTATATACATTACCCAGGATTTGTATAGACTAGAAATATAAACATAAATAGGGTAAACCAACCAATTATTTTGGTTCAGGCACAGATATTGGTTTACTTTCTGTAATAAAATATTAATATATTGATTATTTATCTTATTTTATTTATCTTACTTGATATTGGCCTTATATGTTATTAAATGACTAAATACATAATATGTATCTAATTGTTTTTTTTTGTTTTTTTTTTTTTATTTTTTAACAATTGTAAATCATATAGGTATTTAATATTCGTCTGAAATAATAATTTATTTTATAATAATAAATAAAAATTATTTCATACTTTGCCTGAAATCGTTAGGCATTATATAGAATTCCTAGGAATTATATAGAATGCCTGAATTCTGAATTACATACATACTTTGCCGGTAACATTTATACCCGGTATATACAGAATGAGTTACTTCGTATTTCTTCAATATTTTCTATCTTTATCTTATTAAAATTGTAAATGTAATTAAATTATTAATTTATTTAATTTATTTTTTTGAGAGATTAATGAGATAAATATATTTTTTTTAAATTGTCATATCTATACACATCGAAAATATATATAGGTTTCCGTTTGAAGATTTATTTTGGTGACAGTAGTCTAAAGTCTAAGGCAGTGGTCCCCAACCCTATGCCCGCGGGCACCATTGTGCCCGCCGACCGTTTTACGTGTGCCCGCCGCTGACTGTAAACGATAAAAAAAAAAAAAGTTTTCAATAACATGTTATGTCATTTTTTTTTTATTTTTATTTACTCATTAAAGAAATATAAGTGTATTTATTTGAAAAAAATATTTTTTTATAAATATATTCTATTATTTTACATTTATTCTCTCTTTAACGTATACCGTAAAGTACAGTCAGAAAAATATGTAACCATTTAATTTTTCTGGCTGTATGCATTTACAAAAATCACATTAATTCTAAGGATAAATTAAAAATATTTTGTTGATGCAGATGCAAAAAACATTTGTGCATATATCAAACATTGCACAAATTCGTTCAACAGTATATAAACAATGATCAAAGTTTTAAGAATAGCATTTTTTACTAGTCACAGCTTACGTAGGAACTAAGAAATATATGAAAAAATGAACCATTTTGTAGATTACAAAATTTTCCATCAAAAAGTCAGCGAGAGCATAATATAAATATGTTTGATTTTTTTAGTTTAGGCGTGAGAAACGCCTGAGTGCCTAAATCAAAATCGCGATTTTGATTTGGCACCTTGAAAAAATAAATGGTGCCCGCCGCCCGACCGGTATTCTAGAATGTGCTCTTAGGTACAAAAAGGTTGGGGACCACTGGTCTAAGGTATGTATCGCCTCAATATTAATGTAAAATTTAACTATCGTATAATTAAAAAATTATAAATTATAATAAACTAGCTGCCCCGGCAAACGTTGTTTCGCCAAAAGATAATTTGCATGCCCTTTCTTTCTCATTGTTATGGTGTTAAATTTGTTAGGGTTATTTTGTGTATTTTGACTATTTTGAGTATTTCGACCGATGTTTAAACATCGTCGTGTATGCATTTTTGTATAATTTCACTATATTTTAAGAATCTAAATAAACTGTATCGTAGGTTATATTAAAAACACGTGTCCCACGTACCGAATAGATAAAATAAAATAATAAAATTACGTAGTATACCTGTTTAAATTAAACACAATTGAATTTAAGAAATACAACAAAACATACCTATTTCAATTCGGTTATCACCAATAGATATATAATTTTACTTCCATGTTTGAAGAAATGGAAGTATTGTAATACCGTCAAAAAATCGTGTCCGAGATAAGAGCAGAATCTGATTGTATTAACTTCAAAACTTAAAGAAAAGTTATATCCGCATGGCGGCTGTGCGTGTGTTGGCTGTGTGTCTGGATGTAGAATTTTCTTCCGTTAACGATAACTACTGTAAATATGCACCGTTTTGAATTATTTTTGGGGAAAATGTTTGCCTCAGTGAGTACTCCAGACCTACTGATTTTGGTGCTAATCGGATTAAGGGTTTCGGAAATATTCAAAATTTTGTACCTATTATCGTTTAAAAAGTATTACCTCACCAAATTTGATAAGATTTGGTACACTTGTAGTTTAATCCTATCTAAGGGGCAATTATTTCATATACGTGCCGAAAAAGCCACTGAAGGGGTAAAATCCAACCTCAAAATTTTAATTTAATTCATGTTGTCATGGAAACAAACGCAGTTAATTAAAAATTATTGTAAAATACATTACAGAACACGGAAGTCATGTATGGTTCATGGACATATATTCCTATGTCCATGGTATGGTTCTCCTTAAACGTCAAAATACCAAAAAATATTTTATTTTAAAGGCATGTTTTGTTTTCATGATGTCACTGTTATTTATATAAAAACATAGTAGCCTTTGAAAGGTTTTTCTCATTTTCGTAAATATCTCGACCCCCCAGTCACCTACCGGGTTCAAAAAAATCTATAAACCTTCCCGAAGCCCAAACAAATATATGGTGTGAATTTGGCTTCGATACGTCCAGTGGTTTAGACCTGATGATCATAGGTACATATGTACATTTGCATCAAGAGTTTTATATATTAAGATTAAAAGTTATAAAACTAAATTTTTTTAATGAAAGACCTATATTTTTATATGTTATAATATGTAACATTTACATAATATTTGATAATAATATGTATATCTAGGTACTAAGTATGTAAACTATTGCTACGCGCAAGTGATAACAGTGCAAAACTATTTTATTTCAGAATTCTATCTAGAATTAAAAATATATATACAGAGCGGGTCGTATCAGGTAAAAACAATTGATCGAGAAGAAAATTTAAAAATGTGAGCAAGAGTGAGCAAAGTTGTATGGTTTCAAGCGGAGAGTAAGATGATGACCTTGACTTTGAATTTGACAATGTCCCTCAAGGTCATTTTAAAGTCAACCTTATTTTTTTAAATGGAACCCTGTACATTTTATTGCATATTCTTATAGCTTATCTTGAGGGCTTTCCAAAACACTATAATAAAACATTTTTTCATTAAGTACTTTTTGAGTTATAAAGGTTTGAAGTTAACAATTTTTTGATACAAATATAAAATATTTTGTCAAATGTTATTAAGTTTTCAGTAATCAAACCTTAAATATGAATGAAATTTATTTCCAACAAGATGGAGCTCCACCTCATTAAATTTCATCCATATTTAAGGTCATTTTTGACAAGATATTTTATATTTGTATCAAAAAATTGTTAACTTCAAACCTTTATAACTCAAAAAGTACTTAATAAAAAAATATTTTATTATAGTGTTTTGAAAAGCTCTCAAGATAAGCTATAAGAATATGCAATAAAATGTATAGGGTTCTATTTCAAAAAATAAGGTTGATCTTGAAATGACCTTGAGGGACATTGTCAAATTCAAAGTCAAAATCATCATCTTACTCCCCGTTTGAAACCATACAACTTTGTTATTGGACATTTTCTCCAAAATGCATTCTAACTCAAGATATCAGGGGGGTCCGGTACTTTTCGATGACCCTGTATATTAAAATTGAATGTTTTCTTTATTTTGATGATTTAGAAAAGCGCTAGCGAATCCAACTTTTACACGCTTAATAGTACTAACTCATTTTACTTATGTTTTTCTACCACCCTTTAAAGTTCTTAAAGGCTTTGACTTGTGACAGTTTTTCATAAAAAAATTTGATCAAATTTTGTTCCCTGGTGGCCAGTGGCCACACATGGAATTAACAGTTGTGAAACTCTTGCATAAAAATCTATACCATCTTACTATTCTTCTAATGAGTTTAGTACAAATTCGATATTTTTTTAGTTGTGCCACTCTTGCTCCGAGTTGACAATATGTTCGGAAATGAAGAAACTACCAAAGATTTTACTCCAAATTAGTTTTTATTTAATATGTTATACAATATACAATAATAAAAGATAATCGATTTAGTATTAACCTTTACAGGACCTACGTGACCACTTTAGTGACCACTAAGGAGGGGGAGGCTCAATTGGACATGTTGGGCCCACATATAAATTAATTGGCCATATTTGTGACATCACTTTTGAACTGAAAAATGCCAGTCCTTTAAAGGTTAATACACACCCTGTGTAAGTACCTAATAAGATGTTTAAGAATGATATATGCCAAGCTTGTCCAACCCGCGAGTAACTTTAGTGCGGCCCACATTTTTTTTAGTAGAAAATTCTTTTAATAAAAATAAAAAAAATATTTAAAAAAATTTAAAATCAAAAGAAATTTGAATATTTCAGAATATTAACACAATTTATTTATTATTATTAAAATCCGAATTGGTTGGCAAATTAGGATTTTAAAACTATTTATTTTTTTTAAATACAAATAAAAGCGTATTAAATTTAAGAAAAAATTAAAATCACTAAAAAGTATAAGTACCTAATAATTAAAAACAGTTTTTTTTATTAACACTACGTCACTATTTCTGGACAGTTTTTTTTTCGTATATAATACAAAAAAATTATATCGCACCCCTGCAAAAAAGGTATCACAACTCAAAAGATGTAGTTTTGAGGATATAGGAATAAATGAAATTATAACAATTTCGGTAAATCAAAATTGTAAAGGTAGCACCTATATGAAAAGGACTGATACACAGTATTTAATTTAAATATTTCAGTATTCCTGTGATGTTTGAAAAATAGTAACTATTAAAACGCTTAGTGAATAAGTATTTAAAAAAAATATTAAAAATGTGATATTTTTTTTAGAATATATGCTATTTTTAACGGTATAGGTACACGAAGTACATTAATGACAATTTTTAGTAGAAATATACATATAGTAACTTATTTGGAATCATTCTACATACATATTTATCTTAAATATGACATTTTTTAAGTAGTGACACTTTTTTGCGGGAGTGCAATATGGGCAGCCCTTGGTAGATTGAGTTTGTGCTATGCAACCCAGAAGGTTCAAAAGGTTGAATACCTATGACCTATGGAACTTATGGACATGGATGGGTCTACGAGAAAAAGCCGACATGAAATAAACACCGACAAAGACATAAGGCCAATAGGGACAAAAAGCCGACTTACAAAATATTTGTAAATAATGTAAAAAATTTGACAAATGAAAAATGAAATAAAAATACTTGTATCACCTGTATGTAATATAAAATAAATAAATAACTTAGTTGTTAAAAATTATTTATTATATTAAATTTTAAAAAAATTGTATATCAATAATATGCAAACGGTTGATAATTGTAGTATAAAAAAAACGGGCAAGTGCGTGTTGGGCACGCACATGATAGGGTTCCGTAGTCATTCTCACTACGATTTATAAAAAAAAGAGTTATTTCAAAATTTTAGTGACTGATGGGTTAAACTCAAAAATTAATCTGAGTTTTATTATTGCATTTAGGGAGACCTATCAAATGACACCACATTCAATGGGGTAAATGAAAAAAAATGTGAGTTCACTTTTCAATCTATGTTAGGGGTCCAAAATATTTTTAACTATCTTCATTATAATTTTCAGTGAAAGTACTAATTAAAAGCTCCATTCTGATTTTTTTCAGATTTTTTGAATTTATATTTTAAAAAATGGGGGGGGGGCGCTTTTATAATGACTTTGGAGAGCAAATACATCGTGATTGAAGGGTTAAAATCAAAAGGGTCTGAAACATTTTTTGTTGCATTTTAGCAAACCTTTCTAACGACTCCAATAGGGTAGGTAAATTTTTTTAAACACTTTTCATTTTATGGAAGGGAGGTCTAAAAAAATTTTTTTTAATCTTATCATTTCTGTTTTTGAGTCATCAATCTACGACCGTATACAAAATTTTATCGTATTTTAATTTTTACAAAACGGACGGACGGATGGACATGGAGAAACTATAAGGGTTCCTAGTTTTCTGCGGAACCCTAATAATTACTGTGTTCGCGCCTCTACTATATGGTGTAAGCCAAACGCATAAATATTTGAGTATCAACAGTGACGCCATGTAGTATCGTAAGTATGCATACTTTATTTAATTTATATAAAGAAGGTAGGTAAGTAATAATAGTTATAACACTTTATACTTGTGTAGATAAACAAGTTAAAAAAAATAGTATCTATGTAGATAAATAGATATAATAATTAAGTAAGTCGGAATGGATTCTGAAATAATTTTTTTGAAATTTATTGGGGACATGTAATGCCTTCTCAGGAAAAGCGTGAACTATCAAAAACTTAGTCGGAATGGCGTCTGAAAAAAAATGAAATTTAAAAAGTACATGTGGCGCCCTCTATCAGAAAAAACATAAACTACCAAACATTTAGTTGTTATAGCTTCTGAAATAAATATTTAAAACGAAAAAGTACATTCGGCGCCATCTTTCGAGAAAATCGTAAACTATCAGAAACTTAGTCAGAATGGCTTCTGAGAAACATATTTGAAATTTAAAAAAGTACATGTGGTGCCATCAGTCAGCAAATGCTTGAACTATCAGATACTTAGTCGGTATAGCTTCTGAAAAAAATATTTAAACCTAAAAAGTACATGTGGCGCCATCTCTCAGGAAAAGCGGAAACTATCAGAAACTTAGTCAGAATAGCTTCTGAGAACGCCATCTGTCACGTAAAGCTTGAACTATCAGAAACTTAGTGGGAATGGCTTCTGAATAATATTGTTAGATCAAGCTTACAGACATGTACTTTTAAAATTAGATTTTATTTTTTCAGAAGCCATTCCGACTGTACGTGTACATATTTTTACATTTATTGTTTTATACATATGTACTATATGTAATAGTCAATAGTAGAATTATCTTTTATTAACCTCCATGGTGGAGACGCAGTCATATGTACATTTTTTATATGGTGGAGGCGCCGTCAGATTACGTCATCGCATCAAATTTTTTTGTCGATTAAGGGACGCTGTCGTGTGTACATGGCAATTCCAAAAATGTTAATAAAAAGTTCCTCTTGGGCTGCCATCATAGTTCATCATGTCCTTTTACATACGATAACGTGTATAATACTTTCAAAATCAAAATGGTGTATCCATAATCGTACTGAAAAACACACCCTTAATGAATTTGAAAATAATAGACACCCCATCGTATGTAATATGACACCCTGATATCATATATTACACTATATTTTAAATTAATTCATTAGTTCAAATTTTCATTAATTTTTTTAAGGCAAAAGTTGATAAAAAACCATGTTATCGATCCGAGCGCAACTTTTGATGGGCATATTGGGTATTAGGGTGCCCTAATACATCCGATAGCGTCTCTAACTCGACACAAAAAAAAATTCTCAAAAAAAAACCAAGGTAAACCCCTTGCTTCTTTTTTGACCGAAAAAAACTTTTTTCGATTTTCGAATAATTAGACACGTTATCGTATGTAAAGGGATACGCTGATTCGACTTTTCGTGTCAGTTGCGAAATTCATCAAAGGGTTCAAAAGTTATAGCGATTTTTCCACGAAAAATTGATAAAAAACGGTGATGGCAACCCAGTAAAAACTTTTCATTAACATTTTTGGCATCAGCATGGTATTATACATACGATAGCGTCCCTAACTCTACAAAACATATTTTGTACATGGTGGAGGCGCCGTCATGTGACGTCACCAGACAAAATTTTTTTTGTCGAGTTAGGGACGCTATCGTATGTATACAATGCTGATTCCAAAAATGTTAATAAAAAGTTCCTCATGGACTTCCATCCCTGCTTTTTACCAATTTTTAGTCGTAAAATGGCTATAACTTTTGAACCCTTCAATGTATTTCACAACTGATACGAAAAGTCGAATCAGCGTATCCCTTTACATACGATAACGTATCTAATTATTCGAAAATCGAAAACAGTTTTTTTCGACTGAAAAAAAAAACCAAGGTAATAGCCTTGCTTCTTTTTTGGTCAAAAAAAACTTTTTTCGATTTTTGAATAATTAGATACGTTATCGTATGTAAAGGGATACAATGATTCGACTTTTTGTATCAGTTGCGAAATTCATCAAAGGGTTCAAAAGTTATAGCGATTTTACGACTAAAAATTAATAAAAAATGGTCATAGCGGTCCGAGCGCAACTTTTTATCAACATTTTTGGAATCACCATACGGTTATACATACGATAGCGTCCCAAACTTGACAAAAAAAATTGATCTGATGACGTCAGAAGACATATTTTAAAATGTACTTAATGAAATATTTTTTTGTATTCCTAAGTTGAAAATATGAAATATTAATTATTTGTGTACATTTTAATTAATTGTGAAGGCTGAAGCCCCCGCCCCCCCCACCCCCTAGTAAATTGTTTAAAATATTATTAATTAATATCCCCATATATAAATAAAAGCATTGTGATAATAGTATGTATTAATTAAGTAGTAAATCATGTACAATATCTCGAATTTGTTATTTTTAATTTAAAGTACATTGTTATAAACAATGCGAGGGTGGGTGATTAGTTTACATTTTTGTCACACCATCAGCCGGTTATATATAAATTACATAACACCATGAATTTGATATGTTGAGGGTGTAGGCAGTGCCGGATTTACCAATAAGCAAAAGAAGCAATTGCTTAGGGCACCCGACCATAGGGGGCACCATGTGAGGGCATCAGCGTAAAATTTTGGTGAGGACTAAAAAAAAAAGGTCTTCACAATTTTTACGACTAAGAAAAAGGTCGTCAAAATTACAAAAGGGGGCCTTCACATGATTAGTGCTTAGGGCATCACATAGGGTAAATCCGGCACTGTATACGTACCTATTTATTATTGATGCACCTACTGCATACGATAAAGGTGTAGACACATTATTTATCTAAAACACATGCAATAATACAGAGAGGGAAAACAGTTCAAATAAATCTTTAATTCACGTCTTTGGATTTAACAAAAATTTTGACTTAGTCGGAATGGCTTCAGAAAAAAACTAGACAGAAAACACCTCCACCATATTTCCAATATTTCTTGAAAAAGATTTTTATATATGGTGTAGGCGCCGTCATCTGACGTCATCGCATAAATTTTTTTTTCTGTCGAGTTAGGCACGCTATCGTATGTATTACAACATGCTGATTTCAAATATGTTGATAAAAAGTTACGCTCAGACCGTTATAACCGTTTCTTATCAATTTTTCGTGGAAAAATCGCTATAACTTTTGAACCCTTTGATGAATTTCGCAACTGACACGAAAAGTCGAATCAGCGTATTCCTTTACATACGATAACGTGTCTAATTATTCGAAAATCGAAAAAAGTTTTTTTCGGTCAAAAAAGAAGCAAGGGGTTTACCTTGGTTTTTTTTTGAGAAAATTTTTTTTTGTCGAGTTAGAGCCGCTATCATATGTATAAGGGCACTCTAATACCCAATATGCCCATCAAAAGTTCCGCTCGGATCGTTAACATGGTTTTTTATCAATTTTTGTTTTAAAAAATTTCATGAAAATTTGAACCAGTGAATTAATTTAAAATCTTTTATCATTTTTGATATCAGGGTGTCCTTTTACATACAATGGCGTGTTTTTTACTTTCAAATTCAAAAAGGCTGTATCAATTTTTTTAATAAAAAGGACATCCTTTTCGAATTTGAATGTAAAAAACACGCCATTGTATGTAAAAGGACACCCTGATATCATAAATGATAATAGATTTTAAATTCATTCACTGGTTCAAATTTTCATGAAATTTTTTAAAACAAAAATTGATAAAAAAAACATGTTAACGATCCGAGCGGAACTTTTGATGGGCATATTGGGTATTAGAGTGCCCTTATACATATGATAGCGGCTCTAACTCGACAAAAAAAAAATTTCTCAAAAAAGAAACAAGGTAAACCCCTTGCTTCTTTTTTGACCGAAAAAAACTTTTTTCGATTTTCGATTAATTAGACACGTTATCGTATGTAAAGGGATACGCTGATTCGACTTTTCGTGTCAGTTCCTAAATTCATCAAAGGGTACAAAAGTTATAGCGATTTTTCTACGAAAAATTGATAAAAAACTGTTATAGCGGTCTAAGTGCAACTTTTTATCAACATATTTAGAATCAGCATGCTGTAATACATACGATAACGTGCCTAACTCGACAGAAAAAAAAATTATGCGATGACGTCAGATGACGGCGCCTTCGCCATATATAAAAATCTTTTTCAAGAAATATTGGAAATATGGTGGAGGTGTTTTTCGTCTAGTTTTTTCTGAAGCCATTCCGACTAAGTCAATTTTTTTGTTGAATCCAAAAACTCGAACTGTTTGCCCTCTGAATTATTGCATGTGATTTAGATAAATAATGTGTCTCATCTCATTGATTTAACAATAAGTTTTTACTTTAAAAAAATAAAAAATTATTGAAACAAAATTATTAAAATTTTAATATATAAAACTAGACTTTATAACAATGTATAACTTATGTTATATACCTCTAAACATGAGACGTATTTTAACTGTAAATTAAACAGTATACAAATGCAGTAGACAGCCTATATTTCATTTACACCTGTCTAACATTGCACATAAGTTAAGCAGCATCATCATAAGACATATGTTGGATGGGTGACCGGCCGGGCGGCTTTTTTATTTATTATTCTATTTGGGGAAACGTTATATGTACTAAAGTAAAGGATCTCTATATTGAACATTATGAAGTAATGAATGTGTACCAACACCGCGACGTGGGCGTGGGAAGACATTGTGAATATGTGGCGCTTATAAAAAATATACTAATTACAAGTAAAATACCACAAATAATTCACAGTAGTAGGGAGGGGGCACTTCAAGCGCGGGGCGCCTGGGAAAGACTCACGCATATTTGTGGAATGTCCTGGTCCCAATAGCGTGGGAAATGCATTGTTAAATAATAATATAAATAATATAATATAATATAATAATATTAATAATATTAAATATACATAGTTGCTAGGGATTTGACGGTAGAAATCGTAAATCGTGTCGTCAAATCCCTTGGCGATATCGACTGGTAAACTTAAATGAAACAAGACTCTATTATATAGTTATCATGAATAAAATTTAAAATCGTTTACCAATGGATAATAAATTTTTGTTTAATTTATTTAAAACAGAGCCCTATCCTTCCAATTTTAAGGGGCATTTTTTCTCAGTGAGTCAGTTGCAATTATATCTTTAGAACTTTCTTTGTATGAACCCTTTGTTTAATTTTTGAGAGGTAATTACATATTTTTTTATGAAAAGAATAAAATTAATATTTATTAATGCTGTGAACATGCATAGATAAGTGATTTAAATCACTTGAATTTGATTTAAAAAACCAAGTGATTTAAATAATTGATTTTAACCCTGAATGCATTCTATTAAAAACAGGGGTGGACTGCACTGAAATACTTTTAAAGGGCCTACGTCTGAACATTTAATAAAACTTTATAGGATGGCTTAATTAGTTTAATAAATATGTTTTTGCATAGAAAAATAACTAATTGTTTAACGAAAGAGATGAGAACATTATTTATCTAAATCACTAATTCAGAGAGGGTAAACAGTTCGAATGACTCTCCTAATACAAACGATAATGTCTCTAACTCGACAAAAACATTTGACTTAGTCGGAATGGCTTCAGAAAAAAATATTAAAATTTTAAGTTACATGTGACGACATCTATCGGTAAATTTGTTTAACTAGACAAAAAACACCTCCACCATATTTACAATATTTCTTGAAAAAGATTTTTATATATGGCGAAGGCGCCGTCATCTGACGTCATCGCATAATTTTTTTTTTCTGTTGAGTTAGGCACGCTATCGTATGTATTACAGCATGCTGATTTCAAATATGTTGATAAAAAGTTACGCTCAGACCGCTATAACAGTTTTTTATCAATTTTTCGTAGAAAAATCGCTATAACTTTTGAACTCTTTGATGAATTTAGGAACTGACACGAAAAGCCGAATCAGCGTATCCCTTTACATACGATAACGTGTCTAATTAATCGAAAATCGAAAAAAGTTTTTTTCGGTCAAAAAAGAAGTAAGGGGTTTACCTTGGTTTTTTTTTGAGAAAATTATTTTTTGTTAAGTTAGAGCCGCTATCATATGTATTAGGGCACTCTAATACCCAATATGCCCATCAAAAGTTCCGCTCGGATCGTTAACATGGTTTTTTAACAATTTTTGTTTAAAAAAATTTCATGAAAATTTGAACCAGTGAATTAATTTAAAATCTGTTATCATTTATGATATCAGGGTGGTCTTTTACATACAATGGCGTGTTTTTTACTTTCAAATTCAAAAAGGCTGTATCAATTTTTTTAATAAAAAGGACATCCTTTTCGAATTTGAATGTAAAAAACACGCCATTGTATGTAAAAGACCACCCTGATATCATAAATGATAACAGATTTTAAATTAATTCACTGGTTCAAATTTTCATGAAATTTTTTTAAACAAAAATTGATAAAAAACCATGTTAACGATCCGAGCGGAACTTTTGATGGGCATATTGGGTATTAGAGTGCCCTAATACATATGATAGCGGCTCTAACTCGACAAAAAAAAATTTTCTCAAAAAAAAACCAAGGTAAACCCCTTGCTTCTTTTTTGACCGAAAAAAACTTTTTTCGATTTTCGAATAATTAGACACGTTATCGTATGTAAAGGGATACGCTGATTCGACTTTTCGTGTCAGTTGCAAAATTCATCAAAGGGTTCAAAAGTTATAGCGATTTTTCCACGAAAAATTGATAAAAAACGGTTATAACAGTCTGAGCGTAACTTTTTATCAACATATTTGAAATCAGCATGCTGTAATACATACGATAGCGGGCCTAACTCGACAGAAAAAAAAAATTATGCGATGACGTCAGATGACGGCGCCTACACCATATATAAAAATCTTTTTCAAGAAATATTGGAAATATGGTGGAGGTGTTTTCTGTCTAGTTTTTTTCTGAAGCCATTCCGACTAAGTTAAAATTTTTGTTGAATCCAAAAACGTGCATAAAAGATTTATTCGAACTGTTTACCCTCTCTGTATTATTGCAGGTGTTTTAGATAAATAATGTGTCTCTTCTCTTTGGTTTAACAAATATTTAAAAAAATATTTTTAAATATATATAAAACCACCATATATAATAATGTCATGTAAATTTGAACCGGTGAATTAATTTTAAATCTTATATCATCTATGATAACAGCGTCTCCTCTTACATACATTGGTGTGTCTATTACTTCCAAATTCGAAAAGGGTGTGTTTTTTAGTACAAAAATTGATACACCCATTTTTATTTCGAAAGTATTATACACGTCATCGTATGTAAAGAGATACGCTGATTCCATAAATAATACCAGATTTTATATCCATTCTCTAATAATAATCGAATAAATACGATATCGGTCTACGATTTAGTCAGAATGGCTTCCGAAAAATATAAAGAAATTTTAAATTCACATCTAATGACATCTAGCGGGAAAAGTTTGAACTATTAAAAACTTTCAGTAGAAATCTCTTCTGAATAAAATTGTTAGTTCAACCTTTCTCCGCTAGATGTCGCAGCACGTAAATTATGATTTATGCAATTTAATTTTATGTATATGTTTATTTACACATACACATTTGTTAACTGATTGAATTTATAATATCTATTTATCTACATAGATTCTCTTATATAGTTCTTTATTACCTGTTTATCTACACAGGTATTAAGTATTATCATATATTAAGCATACTAATATGTCCCATGAGGAGTTTCAAACTAGCATGGTTCTAGATGGCGACACGGGTTTATTTTTTTAATGCATTCAACATTGATACAATCTGAAAACACTAGATGGCGTTATGTTTGTTTACAGTTTAAATGAGTATTCATGATAAATTCGTCTAAGGGGAAATTTTATTTTTCGGTATAGTGGGGGTAAACACCATGCCAACGTTTACACTAAAAACAACATCTGTGGACAGTAGTTCAAATAAATACTGTGTATTTTTACTGTGAGATATATTACCATTTTATACCTGGATAAGCAATATTTTCTTGTCTCACAATTTCTGTTAAAATCTCTGCAGTGTTTAGAATTTTTATTTCGACTCATGTTCATATATGTAATATTTTTATATAACCATATATGTATAACCAAACATAGTTTTTAAAGTTAAGATTTTTTTTATTTCATCAAAAGATAGTTTTGAATGGTACAAACTGATGTACAAAATCTCATGTCTTAATACTTTTTTAACAGCCCCATTAAACAAATTACGATTTTTTAATACGATTGTTACAACATAAACAAACCGGAGATATTTCAAAAACGCTATAACGTCGGAAATTCTCGAAATTTATATATATTTTTTACATTTTCATAGTTTCTCTTAAAAAGTAATAATAAGAATAATAAAAAATTAAGGACACTTCTTGAATTTTAATATTAATCGGTGATTATTTAAAAACAATAACATTACATTTTAAGAAAAAATGTTATTTATGTAAGTATAAAGAAAAAAATAATGAGTCATATATTCTTATTTTAACCTTTTCTTTTTAACTTTAAAATGCATTTTTTATTCTTTCTCAGAAAAATACAATGCACAAACAGCTAAAACAACCCTTACAAGAATTTCAAGCTAGAAAGGTAATTTTAAATTACATCCAGATGTGCTAAACAAAAATTTAACTTCAAAACCATATTCTTAACTAAAAGTACATACCATACATTATTGAATATAATAACAATATAAGTGCCCCTGCAGTAGAAAGTATATATATTTCAATGATTATTTTTATTTCCCGAAATTCCCGAGAAATAGTTTTATTTTTCCCGGGATTCGGGAACTGAAAAAACTACAAAATTTTCCGGGAATTCCCGGGAGGAAACACTAGCAATAATCATAATCAATTTCGATATAATTTTACTTTTCTTGGTGAAATGTTTCTTTATATTTGAATTTACAATCAAAATATTTAATTGTTAAATTATTGACCAAAATTAATAAAAATGCTATTTGTGACATCATGGAATCAAAACACGACGATAAAAGATTTGTTTAGTTTTTTGATTTACAATTTTCGTTTCTTAAAATATTAACAGTTAATATATGATTTAATCATATATTAAACAACATTTAGTATGTTTAATATATGATATATCGCACCCCCGCAAAAAAGTGTCACAACTCATATTTCTCAAATTTCATATTTCATATAATATGTATAGTATATATATAATAAATTTATAAATATATAAATTTCATATTTCATATAATATGTAGATTGTAGAATGATTCCAAATTACTATATATTTCTACTAAAATTTGTCATTAATGTACTTCGTGTACCTGCAGTCAAAACTAGCATATTCTTAAAAAATGTCACATTTTTAATTTTTTTTTAAATACTTAATCACTAAGCGTTTTATAGTTACTATTTTTCAAACATCACAGGAATAGTAAAATATTTAAATTAAATACTGTGTACCCAGTGGTGTACGCAGGGGGATGTTAGGGGGGGGGGTCACCTCCCCCATGACATCTGTGATCTTTTTTTTTAAATCAATATTAATATTATTCCCAACAAAATTTGCAACATTTATTTTGGAGACCTTTTTTTTAAAAAAAATCTCTTTGACCCCCCCCCCCCACGACACTGTGTGTACCGGTCCTTTTCCTATACTATGTATACTGCCTTTACAATTTTGATTTACCTAAATTGTTATAATTTCTTTTATTCCTATTTCCTCATACTACATTTTTTGAGTTGTGACTTTTTTTTGCGGGGGTGCGATATGTATTTACTTAAGTTATATTATGTCATATCATATGACATAAACATTATGTATGCTTTAAGAACTTCTTAATTTCCCCTCTTTTCCTTTTTTCACCGCTCCCCGCACGGCCCATATTTAACGACATCTCCTCGCCAATAACAACTCATATATCCCCACTATACCTACTATATGGAATAACAAAATCGTCATAAGAATAGATCACAACGATATCTACTATCGGTAACCAGAAATGGTTCATGTATTAGCTAAATTCCAAATTTGGTGCCAGTGTTGCCATCTATATTCATGCTGGAAAAAGTCATAAAATGCAGGATGGGTTATATTAGTATGCTTAATATATGGTATTATGCTATATATTGAAGTTACTTACCTTCTATTTATAAATATTATTGTATACGTACAGTGCCGGATTTACCAATAAGTAAAAGAAGCAATTGCTTAGGGCACCCGACCATAGGGGGCACCATGTGAGGGCATCAGCGTAAAATTTTGGTGAGGACTAAAAAAAAAGGTCTTCACAATTTTTACGACTAAAAAAAAGGTCGTCAAAATTACAAAAGGGGGCCTTCATGACATGATTAGTGCTTAGGGTATCACATAGGGTAAATCCGGCACTGGGTGTAGGTCTCGCTAAATGCCCCAATATTTTTTTAAGTCAACATATTTCCCGATGTTTGCGTTATTAAATCTTATAATTCAAGTAGAAAAGAAAAGATTATTTGTAAATTTAATATACATCGTTAAATTGACATGTTTGACGCATGCCACATCAAAAACGCCAGAATCCTCAGAATTTTCGAAGATAGAGTTTGTAGGTTACGCCAAAATTAATCCACCCACGAAATTTCAGAGGAGTATATTTTAATTAAATTTTTTAAAGCGGGACCAAGGACTAGTACGTGTTCAGGATATGCAGCAGAGACATCAGCATAAAGACTCTGTTGTCTTACAAAGAGCATAAAAAATCATGAAAATTTTGTATTGTAGATTTTTTTAAATTTTCATTACTTTCTGAGTTATTTGAAAAAATATGATTATTTTGCACATATTCATAGGGGTGTATCACCCCATTAAACCATTTTACCACAGCTGTGATAATTTTTTTGTTACTTACCTTGACCTCCTCTATACATATATACAAAGTTTAAACTCGATACGAATTTTTTCGACTTGAAAAGGTTCCCTTGTAAGTAGGTACACGGCAAAGCATTATATCTATTTATACATAGGTATGTGAATATTTATATTAACATTATAATCAACTTACTGGAGGGGGTAGGGGGGTTCACAATAAATTAAAACGTACACAGATAATTAGTATTTTGTATTATCGACTAAGGAATACAAACATATTTCATCAAATACATTTTAAGATATGTTATCTGACGTCATCAGATCAATTTTTTTTGTTGAGTTAGGGACGCTATCGTATGTATAACAGCATGGTGATTCCAAAAATGTTGATAAAAAGTTACGCTCGGACCGCTATAACCGTTTTTTATAAATTTTTCATCTTAAAATGGCTGTAACTTTTGAACCCTTAGAAGAATTTTGCAACTGATACGAAAAGTCGAATCAGCGTACCCCTTTATATACGATAACGTATCTTATTATTGAAAAATCGAAAAAAGTTTTTTTTGACCAAAAAAGAAGCAAGGCTATTACCTTGGTTTTTTTCAGTCGAAAAAAACTTTTTTCGATTTTTGAATAATTAGATACGTTATCGTATGTAAAGGGATACGCTGATTCGACTTTTCGTATCAGTTGTGAAATACATTGAAGGGTTCAAAAGTTATAGCAATTTTACGACTAAAAATTGGTAAAAAGCAGGGATGGAAGTCCAGGAGGAACTTTTTATTAACATTTTTGGAATCAGCATTGTATTATACATACGATAGCGTCCCTAACTCGACAAAAAAAAATTTTGGCTGGTGACGTCACATGACGGCGCCTCCACCATGTACAAAATATGTTTTGTCGAGTTAGGGACGCTATCGTATGTATAATACCATGCTGATTCCAAAAACGTTAATAAAAAGTTCCTCAAGGACTACCATCACTGTTTTTTATCAATTTTTAGTCGTAAAATGGCTATAACTTTTGAACCCTTTAATGTATTTCACAACTGATACGAAAAGTCGAATCAGCGTATCCCTTTACATACGATCACGTATCTTATTATATGAAAATCGAAAAAAGTTTTTTTCTGTCAAAAAAGAAGCAAATTACCTTGTTTTTTTGATAATTTTTTTTTTGTATCGAGACGCTATCGGATGTAATAGGGCACTTTGATACCCACTATGCCCATCAAAAGTTGCGCTCGGATCGATAACATGGTTTTTATCAAGTTTTGTTTTAAAAAATTTGTTGAAATTTTGAACCAGTGAATAACATAAAATCTAATATCATTTATGACATCAGCGTCTTCTTTTATATTCGATGGTGTGTCTATTACATTCAAATTTGTAAAGGGTATGTTTTTCAGTAAAAAATTGATATACTCTTTTTAAAATTGAATGTGTTATACACGGCATCATATGTAAGAGGACACACTGATTTCATATATTACATCAGATTTGAAATTCGTTTACTGTTACAAAATGTATTGTATATAATTGACAATGTATTAGCATATTTAGAATCAACATGTCGATATTTATACTATAGAATGCGTAACTGAACAAAACAAACTCTACATTGAATTGCATGATTTTTTTTATACATCTCCACACAATGGTGGAGGCGCAGCCATAATAAAACATATTAAGTTACATTAATAACATGCCGTTAATACAGATATCTGTAGTCGGTAATGATAAGTTTTGTGGTTTGATCGCTAGATGGCGCCACCAACCAATATAAATAATAATAAATATATTCTCATTTTTGTTATAATTACGTTGTATTTAATCTACATAGATCCATTTGATTAGTTCTACAAACCTGTTTATCTACACAGGAATAACACGTACATGCTAATGCTACTATGCATTTATGACTTCTATCATTGAGTAAAGAATAACTTATTCTTTACTCAATGCTTCTATTTATCTAATAATATTTACATTAATAACATGCCGTTAATACAGATATCTGTTGTCGGTAATAATGTGTTTTCTCGTTTAATCGTTAGTTCGCGCCACCAAGCTTGTTCTATGTTTCCTTTTTATCTACACAGGTAAGACACGTATAAAAGCTATGTATTGTATGTATTCATGACTATTTATCTAGATTTCTTTAGATACATGAATAACATGCCAACATGCCATATAAATTAGGGACACTTTAATTTTATTTAAGTGTCTAATATAAATATAAATTATATATAAATTTATATAATATAAATTATATAAATAAATATATAACTCATGAAGGTATACCTTCATGATCGGAAGTAATCGGATATGTCTACATTGTTAAGTTTAAATTTGAAAACACTACTATTTGCTATAGTAAATGATTTGGTTACATTACTACTACCATTTCTCTCGTTTTGGTAGTGTTTTGGTATAATCCATTGAATAAAGTACAATCAGTTGTCGCTGTTGTCTATGGAAGATGTTTTTAAAAATGGCTACCCTTTAATGTTGTGTATCCGATTTAATAATTCCTGTATAATAAACGGTTAAATTTATCTCTTGTTGTTAAAACTGTGTCGATTGGTTTGTAATTTCTTAAGGACATAATTCAGGTTAGTTAAATAACTATGTATTATTCATATATTTCCCTCAATTCAACATAATAATATACGTTCATAAAGACGCGCTTTTGCTGATATGCTTTTATGTTGATAACCGGTTTATTTATTTTAATTAGAAGAATTGGTGTTTGTTTAAGAGAAATTTATTGTTTTAATACGTCCTCTACAGAACAATGATTTGATTCTTTTATTATAGTCTCCACATACCATATATCTTAATCTTAAAAGTATATAACGGAAATTTGTATGTTAACAGGTTGAAAAACTTTTTTTTATTGAATTAAAACAGTACTGTATATAATTTTTTTTAATTTTTAGGTAACTAAATTAAAATAATGGAACCAGTGGCTACGACAACCAGAGCTTCTCCTTTGTCAAAACGTAGAGGAAGTAAAAGTTCTGTCAGTTCTGAGTCCTCGCAAACTAGCATTAAAAATAAGAAAAGTGAAAAAGAAGTCGAAAAAAATGCTGAACCTTCTGACGTAATAAACAATGGTAATTTGTCAGATAAACCTGAAAAGAACGGGTGCGATAAGCCACAAGAAAATGGTAACTCTGTTCCTAATGAAGAAGACAAAAATTCAGTAGACAACGATAAAGCAAATAAAGAAAAAAATGAAGAAACAAATAAACAACAAGAAGTAATGGAACCTTTGATTTTACAAGATGAAATAAAACCTGAACAACAAAATACGGGCGATATTTCGCCGGTTTTGAATAAAAGACTCGTCAAACAAAATAAACCTATCGAAAAAAATGAAAATCAAAAGGACGAAAAATTATCACAACGTGTTAGTGTTTCGGTTACGAAAATACCAGTACCTAACGACCAAACTAGCGAAGAAGGTGAAAACTCTGATGCGACAGTCGATACAGAATCCAGTATCAAGCATTCACAGATTTCCATCGATAATGCAAGCATTATGGCAAATTATTCCGGAAACGACAGTACTCAAAATATAGATTTTGATGAAAACTCGTTCGTAAACTTGACCAAAGATCTAAGCTATTCGGAAACTCTACGAGTAATCGGAGGCCGAAAAACTGTCCGTGATCTGCGTCAGCAGAGTTTGGAGAACAGATTAAAAGCGTCGGAGAGTTCCGGAAGGAGTAATACATCGATTATGAGCAAGGTGTTTGAATTCGGAAGGGAATCGTCAGCTAGTATGAAAAGAAAGTTAGAACGTAGCGTGACGCCGGATGAAAACTCAAAAAGGAAAAAAGAAGATGGATTCTTTTCGTATGTCCGCAGCCCTCTTGAGATTTTCAAAAGACGGCCGATCGATTCGACTATGGCGAGTAGCACACCCAAAGATAAACACAGTAGTGATGACAGTACAGAAAACGAGTACGAAGCTCAATCATCAACTTGTGATGAAATCAGTGGAAATGAAACTGCACCAAAGTCACGGTGTTCAATACAGTAATACTTTTTTTTATATGTTTCTACGAATTACGGAAAAATTTTTATTACTCCTTGCCCGATTTAAAATGTTAGGTTATGGTTACAATTAATTTTTTATTTTTTATTCATGAATGATTATCCTTACGGTAAAAATTCTAACTGAACGATTGAATGTGTTCCTTTAAACTCATACATTGAATGCATTCTTTATATTATTTTAGTTGTTAACTATCAGTATTATCAAAAAATAAAAGCATCACTTTATACGTATCAACTCGTCTAGTTTTAAAAAAATTATATATAGGGGTGAGAAAAAATATGAGATTCAGAAAATAAATAGAAGTGATTGAATTTTAGAAAAAAATGGCTATTGTAAATGTTTTAGGACTTGTTAAGGTCAACTTTTGATTCATTAATTCTCAAAAAGAAACATATACAGTGGTCCGGTTTGGAATACAGATATTTTAGTAGCTGATTCCCTGACTCATTGTGAGTAAGAAATCTTTAACACCCTCTGAGTTGCAGGGTGTTTAAAAAATTTCCTTCAGAGTAGTTCTTACAACAAAGATTATCTCATAACTTCTAAAGTAACGTATCTAGAGCAATCAAAATGAGTCAGTTTCATAGGTAATTAACTAACATATTTTTCAGTATTACGGTTATTACTATCCGTATTTTTATTTCCGAGTTATAGCACATCAAAGTTGAAAAATATCTTTTTTTGTTGAAATTTTTTTATGAAAATGACATTTTTCTCCAAAAGTACCCCTAACATGTTGTATTTTTTATAATTATTTTGGTACATCATAATGTTACCCACAAATTCACTATACAAAGTTTGGACGTGGGTCTTATAGTTTTCCAGTTATTAATTAAACACCAAAGTTACTATTTTGCTACCTGCCCTATTAAATAAAACAGTAAATAAATTTATTTGTTTATAACTACATAATTTAACTATTTATTATTATTTACCATAAAAATAATTCTTTTCCGGAAAACTGTAAGACCCACATCCAAACTTTGTATAGTGAATTTGTAGGTAACATTATGATGTACCAAAGTAATGATAAAAAATACAGCATGTTAGGGATACTTTTGGAGAAAAATGTTATTTTCAACAAAAAAATATATTTTTCGACTTTGATGAGCTATAACTCGGAAATAAAAATACTGATAACAATAACCGTAATACTGAAAAATATGTTAGTTAATTACCTATGAAACTGACTCATTTTGATTGCTCTAGATACGTTACTTTGGAAGTTACGAGATAATCTTTGTTGTAAGAACTACTCTGAAGGAAATTTTTTAAACACCCATAACTCAGAGGGCGTTAAAGATAGACCCCCACTTACCACACAATTTCTTACTCACAATGAGTCAGGGAATCAGCTCCTAAAATATCTGTATCCCAAACCGGACCACCCTGTATATAAACAAATATATATATTTTAACATCTATGTTACACTTTTATATTGATATATTCGCTGGGTGCAAAGTAGGTAGTGGGGGAAACGAAATCGATCACAGCGCACGACGTGGCTAAAAAGAACACTTTTGGACTAACTGTCATTTTTAATAGGTTTGTTTTTAACTGAAAATAGAAAAGTCAACATGGTTAACTCCATTATAGGCTATATGCAAGGGGGTGGAGTTAGAAATAATGTCAATGCGAGCGCGCGTGGTGAACAACATTGTAAAATTATCGGAGCCATAGTTTGAGGTTATGCTATCAGTATAAACGAATTAATTATTTTTCTATTATACGTCATAATTAAAGAGAAAAAAATATCCAAAATTAATAATTTTCACGTACCTTTAATGCTATGATATTTGTATTATATGCACACAGCTAAATTAAATGATATTTGTTTATTAAAAAATTCAGCAAGAGGCCCAATTTAAAAAAGTGTGACTTTGTTTTGTACATTTAATTGACAGATTAAATAGTAAAAAAAATCTTACCCCTTGATTTATAAAGATGTGTTTTGGAAAGGTTTTGATTTGAATTTTCTTTATTTTTTCTTGTTTTTCTATAATTCTAGTCCTTAATTATTTTTATGACTTAAAATTGTAACCATAACTGACTTTTCTACATATTTTCCTGCAACCCAAACTCGCTGATATTTTAGATTTAATTACAGAATATACACGATTTGTATGACGTTTATAAAGTATATAAATGTTAGGCAATATTTTTTTATATTTGTAGAATATAGAACATAACCTTCAATTAAATATTTTTCCGACAATTAGGAATAGATTTAGTTTGTAGATTGTTAAATATTTTAAAAATGTTTTATTTGCATTTATTAATTATTCATAAATACTTTTTATGATTTAAATATTTTTATACTGATTACAAAAATCAAAACACATATTATCTGTATTTTTAGTAAACTATTGTAAGAGTTTTTATTTTAAAAATGTTATTTTAATTTTTCTGCATTCCTTTTTAGAATATTGTTTTTTTATTTTCTTCTGAAGACTTTCGTGGTTGTTGTCGATAAGAACTAACTTTCCGGATTGTTGTATTTTATATCTTTATATTTCGACTTTCATTTCAGAGTGTTTCCGAAACGTTAAGTAATAAAATATGACAATGTGGACAACTGTCCGAAAAGTTAGTTCTTAAAGTTTTTTATTATTTCAAAATGTTTGTTTTTTCGTGACAATTTTGAAATAAATTGGAAGCAGTTATACAAAAAAAATGTTTAAACACTGATTTTATAAAAATTGAGGGTACTTGTCAATTATGGTCCCAATTTTTGAAAAAACTAAAATCACTAGGAACGAACCAGAATTCGTGCGTAGATAGGCATATGTCATGATGAAATTAGCGCCAATGTGACAAAAGTTTGCACTATTAATTTTAATACGACAATTAAATTTTTAAATAATAATTGAGGTAGAAAGTGAAATATATATAACCCTACTAACCCACCTAACCCCTAACCGTATTAATAACCTACCCTAAGTAAACAACACGATTTCGCCCCAAAATTATAATAATTACCTTAATTACCTATTTAAAAATATTGAAATTAATAGTACAAACTTTAGTCACATTGGCGCTGATTTCATCATACGTGTATATATAATACATGACATTCACCTATCTATAGACGAATTTTGTTTCGTTCCTAGTGATTTTAGTTTTTTCAAAAATTGGGACCATAATTGACAAGTACCAAATTGAGTGTTTATTTTTTCTGTATGTATTTGTTTATCTAATTTTAGTCCAATGTAGGGAAATAAAAATTTTAATTAGGTAATTCTTAATCATTTTTCATGTGTCAAAACTCAAATGAATAATTAAATAAGATTTGGAAAGTTCAATGGATTGAAAAATTAGGAAATGCTACCCACAAAAATATAGTGCTCCTTATTTTACAGTGGCGTAACCAAGATTTTTAAAAGGGGTGGAAAAATTGTTTATAAGGGAGCCATCGCATGGCATGTAACATATTTTATGGTACACTCAGCATTCTACAAAACGACCATTACTGAACGACTGCCCGACAGTTCTATCCAACGACCTTCCCCTATCCCTACTACAATACTACCGTGACTGCTATATTTCTGCGCGAAATTTAAATTCACCAAATAACGTTAAAGTCGGCATGGTACTGGATGCCCCTCTAAGATTGAATTAACGATGTCGTTGCTGTGTAAAGTAATGTATATAACCATTTGGCCCCTTGCTGGATACAACAATGCCCCCCCTCCTCCCAGTTGGTTACGTCACTGTTGTCTTCATAAATTGAGTACTGTTCTAGACTTTTAAGAGGTAGTTATGTCCAGAAAATGTATTTTGTGTCGTGTAAAATGAAATACTGTGTGAATATCATATTTTTTGAGTAATCGTATAACAACTGAACATTTTTTATTGTAAGAAAAATACTTTTATCAATAAACAATTTTAAAATCTTTTTAATTTTTTGTATTTTTTTCTTACCTCCATCTTAACATTTCTATGCGTAGGTACATGAAATCTACACTTGTTTCGTAGAACACTGGTGAAAATTGAATTTTTATTTGAGAGGGTGGCAAAAAAAGCTTTTTGGCTACAAAAACTGACACGTTTAATATATTTAACAAAAATTAACACGTATAAAATTTGTGGTGAGTAATGAGTTAACATAAATGTTGGTTAACGTGGTAAAAAAAATAAAATGTGCTGCTTTTCACGATGAAAAATTAAAAAAGCAATTTTTTTACTATATACGTTCATCCTTTAACCCTTAACTGCCACTGTGGGGTACCAGGTGCCCCACATTGTTTCAACTTCAATGTAAACTGTTTAAATTTTACAAGGTTTTTCAATTTTTTATATTCATTAAATATTATATATATTTTTAAATAACCGATTGGAGTGCATTCCTTAAAATATTCAATAGCTTACGAGTAGATAGCATTTTAGTGTCTGGGGTACGAGGTGACCCCAGTGCGGTACGGGCGGTAGGTATGTTATTCTGGAGAAGTGGAGCAACTAAGGGTTAATGCTGCACAAAATAACTTCTAGAACTGAACATTTCAATTTCAGAGCTACACAATAAAAGAACCCCTTATATTTAAGGTAGGTAATACTCAAAAAAGTTCTCCGCGGCCATCAGTCTATAGTATTTATCTACGATATTTTAAAATTTATAATTACAGATTTAAGAAAAAATAATAAGTACAAGTAGAGAAAAAAATACAAAACTATTTTCTATTAGATATTTTTAAAATTAGTTCACTTTCCAAACCTATTACTATAGCACCTCTACTATTAAACCTTAAAGGTATATCAGTTTTACTGCATGTATCTATGTTATATTTTCTTAAAAATGATACCAGTCCAATTTTCACTTGCATTTTTCCCAGTCTTGCCCCTGAAATATCAAACATTTTAGATTTAAATATCTTTAGTAATAAATAGTGGGCTATATGTTGATTTTTCCCCCCTTAAGAAAATATGAGAAGTCGAAGAGACCAAAATATTGAGATACAAAATACTTAAACTAAAATTGTACCTTAACCACAAAAGTTATGTACGTGTTTCGACTTCACAAGAAGTCCTCATCAGGAGCCAGACTGTCTGGAATCGTTAATCTTCTGATGAGGATTTCTTGTGAAGTCGAAACACGTGTCGAATGACATAACTTTTGTGGTTAAGGTGCAATTTTAGTTTAAGTGACTAAGGCCCGGTTTCTCAATATGAGTTTAAACTTCAGATTAAATAATCTTCATCCTAGGTTTAAACTGAACATAATGTCCAGTTTAAACCTCACTCTGTTTCTCAATATAAGTTTAAATGGAGACTTTTTTTATGTCAAACTAAAAATTAACCTCTAATTATTATATTAAATGTGATAAAAACAGGTTATTTTCAATAAAAGATAACAGGGTACATTACTAGAATTAATAAAAGAATATAGTGCTACTATAGAATGTAAAAGAAGTTGGATAATAAGTTAATATTTAGGCTAGAAAAATAAATGTTTTCATCTGTCAGTTAAAAGTTAATCTTAAGATTAATTATAATTTTTAACTGGACATTGAGAAACAAATTTATAGTTTAATCTTAAGTTTAACTGGGACATGTGGTTTAAACTCATATTGAGAAACCAGGCCTAAGAAACCACAGTTTCTCCGTTTTTCAAGTAACAAAATACTTACAAGATGAGACTAACTTAAATCAAGTTTCATCTGAGAAAAGAATCAAACGGAATGAAATAAAATTTATGTTTTATTCCGGAATCTGAACGTAAAAGATATAACAAATTGTCAATCTGAATGACGTTTACCGGATTCAAACGGAATCAATAATGAAAATTGACAACTGAAAAATAGGTTGGTAGTACTGCAAAACCTCTTCAGATTGCTTGGACGTAATAAACAATAATATAATGTAATGAAATTATTGGCGATGAATACGGAATTTTACAAAAACCGGAATGAAACGTTAAAATTCGATTCTTTTTGATTATTTTTTCAATAACTGGGAAGCTTACATAACCAGTATATTTATTTTGAATAACACGCACTTCAAAAAGAAACCAACATATACTGGGTGAGTCATATCAGGTGGAACAAACTTGGACAGTTGACTGAGAAAAATATTTCAATCAAAAAAGTTCTTATGAACATTTGCCCTGAAACTCTTCGTGAGGGAACTACAGACTCTCAAAGATTTTGTCTAAAATTAGTTTTTATTTAATATTTTGAGAACCCATTGCGATAATTTAAATTTGATACCCAATTTAGTATTAACATTTGTTATCAATTTCCAATATCTACTAACGATTTTTAGACCAGGGGTGTGTGGGGCCAGTGGGTCCTCAACCGTTTACAAAAAATATGATAGTAAAGATATTCAAGAATTTAACTTAATGATGACCGTTTTTTTAAAGAGAATAAAATTATACTAGAATTTAATCTAAGTTTTTCTCCATGTGACCGTCCGCCGCCCCTTCTGAACTGGCACCCCGGGCGGTTGCCCAGTTTCCCTCCCTAAAACCAGCATTACTATTATACATTAACAAAATAAGCAACGAATTTTAACAAATATAAAAATTTCAAACATCAACCATTCTTTTTTCCAAAGCTTACTTGACTTAAATTTAATATTGCACTCGAGTGAATGTTCTACACTCACCGCTTGATTAACCGACGTAGTTGGTAATTGAACCACTTGAATTGCCGACGTCGAGAGGGGCCCCCACCACCGTGCCAACCTCAGCGTTGATTGGTGAATTTAAATTTCGCGCAAAAATATAGCAATCACGGTAGTATTATGGAGGGGATTGGAGAAGGTCGGCAAATCGCGCGTTTGGTCCGTCGGTCATTCAAGCTGCCGGTAAATCAAAGGTCGGTTAATCAAGCGATGAGTGTATATAGTTTTGGTTGACTCACAAACATATTATTTTAGTTTTCCATGGCAATCGTGATTTTTATTCAATAATGAATAAAATGAAATAAAATGCGTTGTATCTTTGTTACAAATTGTTTTATTATCGAAGATACCAGAAGTTTTGCGATCGTATTTTAAATGGAAAAAAAAATCTCCAATTTCTAAAATTTCACTCGATCTTTCTGTTTCAGATCAATAATCGTTTGAATTCTCAAAATATTAAATAAAAATAAATATGAACTTTTTTTCTTAAAATATTTTTCTCAATACATTGTTCAAATTTGTTCCACCTGAAATGACTCAGCCTGTATAATATAATTATTTCACTGAATTTTATCCTTAAAAAACTCACCTATACAATTTCTTGGTCCTTCTCCAAAAGGTAAATAACAGTAAGGGTTAAATGTTTTATTTTCAGGTAAAAATCGATCAGGATCAAAACTGTCAGGGTTTGGGAAAATCTCTGGGTCATTTTGTATTGCTTGAACAGGGATGATTACGTTCACCCCTTTTTCAATAACTAGCTCACTGTCTGGTAGTTTATAAGTATTTGTACACACCCTGTTTAATATTGGTAAGATCGGATATTTTCTTAACGTTTCTAAAAAATAAAATCATAAGTCACAAGACTCACAAGCAATTATCACTGCCAGTGGCGCGCCAACACAATTTGCCGCCCGGGTGCAAGACTTTATTTGCCGCCCATATGTATGTCGACAATAAAACACAATAAAAAAAAACTATGGTGAAAAATTCGTGATTCCCCAATAGGAAATCGCTAATTTTTAGGAAGTCCAGGGACTGAATAGTTGGGAAAGAATCCAATTTCATGGCATAATCGGGAAAGACACGTGTTTTAACAATCCATTTGTTTTTAAAATTTACGCGCAAAATTGGACCTTAGAAATGATTAATTAATTGTAGGTACTCGTTCTAAAATACCACCTGCATTTTCCATAAGTATCTAACATTACCTACTTCATTTATTTTCGTCATAATAACAAAAATATTTTTTTACATTCCACAATTATTTAATTAAAATGATAAACGTTTTTTACGATTATTATTATTATTAAACAACGACTAATGAGGCGGCTTTTTGCCGCCCGTGTGCGGTGCACTCCCTGCACCCTCGGGTTGGCGCGCCACTGATCACTGGCCCAAAGCTACAATTTGAGGGAAAGAGGAAGAAATAGTTTCATTTTTAAATCACGTTCCCCTTTTCTCATAAAGAAATTCTTAATAAAATATTTCTCATTTTTAAAGAACCCCCAAAAACATTTTTTTACTTTATACAGTGCCTTCCAAAATTTAAGGTTAAACTAAATAACTTTTGAATGGTTTGAAATATAAGATTGAAAGAACCCCGCAGAATCCTTATGGGAAAGGGGTTTCGGTCAAACTCTATATCTTAAAAGTTTGAGTTTTTAGGACTTAGTGCCCATTGACACTTTTGAACTACTCATCAAGGACTATCATAATCCAAAGTTTCAAAGAGTTTGACCGAAACCCCTTTCCCATTCTGCGGAGTCCTTTCAATTCTATATTTCAAACCATTCAAAAGTTATTTAGGTGGCCCCGAACTTTTTGGAAGGCACTGTATATTTATAAAGAACATAAATATATAGCGCGTCATTGTTTTTAGTTCTTACCAGCAATTACGTTATCCAGATATTTCATTTCTGAAATCGAGTCGTATGTTATTTTGTTGTCATTTTTTGACAAAACTTCATCAATTTCTTTCTGGACTTTAGCCTGAATATCTTTATGCAATGATAACTCGTACATGCAAAGGGTCATTGTAGAAGAAGATGTCTCAAAGCCGGCAACGAAAAATAAAAACGATTGAGCTACGATTTCTTCGAAACTGAAAATTCCTTTGTTTTCTGTAAAAAAAATCTTACCTGTATTATGTAACTGTTATAATACTTAAATACATAGGTGGACATTAACTCGTTAATCCGTTAATCGTTAATTAACGAAGTTAACAAAATGCTTAACGGATTAACTTTTAAGTTAACTCAAAAAAATGTTAACGCTTTTATTAACTTCCGTTAACTTTAGTCCGTTACATTGGTTTTTTGATGACAAGTACATAAGAAAGTTGTCGAAATAACAAAAAAAGTCTTCAAACATTTTCGATGGTTAACTTTTAACGGTTAACTTTCGTTAAATTTGGTTAATTTTTAACGGTTAACTTTTGTTAAATTTTCGGAATTTTAACGATTAACGAAGTTAACTTTTTTATTAACTGTGCCCACCTATGCTTAAATACCAAAATATAAAATATAAGTTAGATAACAAAATACCTACTTAAAAACTGTTCAACTTTTGTATTTTTATACTGAGTAAATAAAAAGTAATATTTTTGGTCGTACATTTATGTCCAGTATCATAATGGAGCTAGTAAAATTTGCTACTATATATAGCAAGCACTCTCAAATGAGGTATTAATTTTAAATTTTGTGATAGTAACTATGCATTTGTTATGAAATTTAGAGCAGCGATACTTCAACTTATTGTAATACAGTTGGCGACTCTGACCGTACAAAATAATTATTATATCACCACTATTTTAATACCGTTGGTGTTTACATACAACACGTTTGCGAAACTTGTCAAAGTCTTCATGAAACTCCAAGAAAACTGTCATATAAGTTTGATACCTCATTTGAAAGTGCTTGCTAGCTAGCAAATTTGCTAGCTCCTTTGTGATACTGGACATTTTAATGTCGGTTATTATAAAGAATTTGCTCTAGAGCAGAGGTACCAAAAATGGTACACTGCAGGTTTATACATCTCATCAATTTAATGTTAATGAAAACCTAAATAATAAATGAATGAATTTGTTCAGTAGTGCAGTTGTTTGAGTCAGTGCCGGCTTTAGGGGGAGGTGAACCAGGGCAACCGCCCGGGGCGCCAAGCCAGCAGGGACGGCGCACGGAAGAGGTAACAACGAAAAAAAGGTCATCCATTTTTTTGTTGGGGAGGGCGGCAATGAAAAATTCGCCCGGGGCGCCGGGATTGCAAAGGCCGGCTCTAGTTTGAGTTGTTCATTACAACAGGGAATGGCATCATAGAAAAACCCTAGTTATAAAAGGGCGCCGCTAGTTGAAAAAGTTTGGGAATCACTACTCAAGAACAAAAACTAAGATGGCGCAATCTGCAAGGTGTTAAACCATTATGAATTTGAACAGAAAAAAATAATTTGTCTATGTGCTAAAAAATGTGATCAATGTAAAAAAATCCGTAATCGATTTGGCTTCGATAGAGGTTGTTTGTTCATATGATAATTTTTACTTTCTTATACCAATGTATATGAAATATACATATAGTATAAGTAAGTATAGTAAACGCGATTTTTTTCGAAATCCGGTTTTTGATGGAATTATCAATTTTGACCTTCCCTGAATCCATTCTGACTATTTTCGCCATGATGTCTGTGTGTCTGTCTGTCTGTCGGTCGGTCTGTCTGTAGACGCTGTAACTCAAATACGACAAATCGTAGAAAGGTGGAATTTTATACTTAAGATTGATTTTTGCCTGGGAAGAAAACCTCCTATTTTTGAAAACGATCATTCAACCGGAAACGGATGTTTACCTACATCGATTTTTGAATTTTTCGAATTACACTGAAACAGTGCGAATTAGAGAAAAATGACAAAGTTGAAAATTGTAGGTAATATTATTATCTATAATTTATGTTCTATTCATTTTTTTCGAAAAAACAAATTTAATTTTTTTTTTTTTTTACCAAGTATTTGTTTTTAAGTACATTTCAAATGGTTCATAATAGAGAAGAAATATCTGCCATGAGTGTCATGGGACTTTCTTATACGTATTACAGAGACTGTACGTGTTTGCCATAGGTACCATGGGTCTTTCTTATACGTAATACTGAGAATAAACACTGTATACTCTATTTCATTTAGTTTGCAGTGGTCATCGTTTTGAATTTTTCGAATTACACTGAAACAGTGCAAATTAGAGAAAAATGGCCAAGTTGAAAATTGTAGGTAATATTATTATCTATAATTTTATCACGTACACTGTTCACTGTCGTTATTATGTATAAGAAAGTCCTGTGGCACACGGCAGATTATTTACCAATATGGAAATATACATATTTCTCTTATTGATAAATGTATATTATTACTAACAATGTTCTTATCACGGTGAAAATTTTGTTTCGTATTGAAAATATATATTTTAAATACAAAAAAAAAAAACTTTATAAATGACATCATCACTGAATTGCACTTTCACTAGTTGGGTGGTGTAAAAAAATTCACACTGATAAATATTTATTAATACAATCATTATCTACTTAAGAGTTTCGTTAGTTGGTGTAATAATTTTTTTATTAATTAGACAAATGAAAAGATTTTTTTAGATAAACATGAAGATATATTTTCCAAATTAATAAAATATCCTCAATAAGATTTTTTTTTATTATTATATTGAGGAAATATTATTATATTAACAAGATAAATATATTAAGCATTTTTCCATCTTAAATTTTCAACAAGAAAATGTGTGCTCGGGATTTTAGAGCAGTGATAAATGTATAGTTATGTAAATTTGAATTATTTTTAAGTACACCTATCACCACTGCTTTTAGATCGTTGATTTCAAGGTCATATAAACCATAACCATTGATTAAAACTGTAAGTGGGCTGTAATATATTTTTAATACCCCGTTAGTTTAACTATTGCTTGAAAGAAAATTCTTTATAATACCGGAAATGAGTTATACTTACTTGTATTGTATTCACTAAGATCGCTAAAAACTTCTTCAGAACTAACACGCCCCACATTTTTTAACTGTATAAGCATCTGAAGAAAATCATTCCTAGATACTCGATTTTTTTCTCTATAGTCGATTGTTTCGGCCAAAACTTTCTCAAAAAATGATGTAACATCGTTTGGGAAAACGTCAAAGTAATCCAAAAATGATACGTATCTTTGTAAAGTGCCTATCACAGATCGGATGAAGGTATACTGGAAACTCTTCTTGCCGTATATTCTAAATTCTGCATTTGGATTTTTTAAGCAGTTACAGTCAATTCCAAAAGCTACTGAAGCTATTATATCAGTTGTGAATCTTGCAAAGTATTCTTTAATCTGGAAAATAAATAAATTGCAGTTAAAAAAACACACGATTTTATGAGCGTATAGTCCGGTGAAAATAGACATTTCAAATAACAAAAATTCCAACAGAGCTAAATTTTGGTGGAGACCATTAAAAATAAAGTGTCCCATGTCTGCTAAAATGTTATTCGGGGTCAAAGGTCAAAAATTGAGGTTTTTTGTTTTTTTTCGAAAACGGTAAGTTTTATCAAAAAAGTAGCGAAAACAAAAATTATAGATCTTAAAATTATCTACAAAAAAATTATCTAAAAAAAAAGCGCCGAGGCGATTTTTTTAATTTTGGTCTTAAAATGTTCCTTGAATACTAAATAAAAATTGAATTGTACCAAAATTCAGAGGTAGTCAATTTTTTTTTATATTGGCATCGAGAGCACCGTGCACGATTTATGTATTTATGTTTTATGAATTATTAAAAAAGTGCCGAGGCGATTTTTTTCTTTTTGGTCTTAAAATGTTCCTTGAATACTAAAGAATTGAATTGTAAAAAAAAATCAGAAGTAATCCATTTTTTAATTAAAGTTGGCTTCCAGAGCACTGTGCATGTAGAACGTGACGGTAAAACAATTATGATAATATTATTTAAAGTCTATCCTTATCATTTCAGTGGTCATAGAGAACTTAATATTTTAACGAGATCAAGCAGGCAAAAATAAATTTTTTTAATGAAAAAAAAATAAAAATAAAAAAACTAGAACAATCGAAAATAAACCTAAAAAAATGTGTAATATGGACCACTCTGGTCCATATTAATACAGGATTATCTATATTAGGAGGTTGAAGCATTTGTTTTTAAAATTAATTTTGTTGTTTTTATTTCAAACTAATATGTTGTCACTGTAAAAAATAGCAGTGGCGTAGCAAAGAGTACGCGGACAAAACTTCTGTAATAGGCACCCCATCATGAAGATTGGTACTAAAAAAGGATTTTTGCGGAAATTATAGTTGTAAAGTACTGGACGATTAATATAACAAAAAAATTGAACCGTAACCAAACCGGAATTTTTTTTTCTGTGTAAACCGGAATCGAACCGGTTCGGAAAATAGTACCAGTTCGACTCCCTGATTATAGGTACCTACTTGTATTTCTTGGTTGGAATCAGCCGGTACTTGCAAAACGTTTTCTAATTCAGTTCCACAATCGACCAAAAACTGGAACATATTTTTTAGTTTTCCTGAAGTAAACGTAGGTGATAGTTTATTTCTTGTACTTCTCCATCCTTCTGTCATAAAAAACAAATGATCTGCTATTGTATTTTTATCCACTTTACGTTGAAGCATTCTGTCTTGAAAATTGTTGAAATCCTTAACTAGAATATTTTTTATACATTCTGGGTCCTAAAAACATAAACTTGTTTCATGCTATTCTTAATTTTAAACTTGGTTTCTTAATTTGGTAGAAGGTTCCATGTCCCATATTGTCTAAAATTGTTATTTTTTTTCTCTCAATATCTCAAAAACAACGCACGCTACGTGAAAATTTGTAAGAATCTTTTTTGTAGAGCATTAAATTTTCTATAAAAAAGTTAATAACAACTTTTGTAGTAAAATTTTTCTTTACGAAGATATATTTAGTACGATCGTAGAAAAACAGAAACATTTTTGAAAAAATAATTTTTGTAGAATGAAAAGTACCTACACTCGACAAATTAATTAAGGGGACACCTAAAAAATAGCATGTTTTCAAATGCTTGTAACTTGGTCAAAAATTAATTTTTTTCTAAACTTTTTTATTATTAAATTGAGCAAATTTACTCTACTTTATGATGGTCTAATTCGTTCCTCAACATCTTTTAATTTTTTAACTTTTTTATGTAATTATATAAATTAAAAAAAAAACTGCATATTTTGACACTTGATGTAGAGTGCATCTATGTAGAAAATGAAATTTTGAAATAACCTTTTTGTAGAGAATTTTAATACCTTCAAATTTATTATGGTGCGAAAAAAATGTGACAAAAATTCGCAAAAGTATTACAGTTTTAGTGAAAATCAGGAAAAAATAATTCAAATGAATATAGCCGGAGTAATTTTGGTGGTACAGAAAATAAATAAAAATAAAAATGAAGCTCAAAGTATCACCTTTCAGATTATGCAATGTAATGAAAGATTTTTTTTATGAATTACAAAAAATATTCAAACTTTAAACAGAATAGAAAATATGAGTAATTAGACAGTAAAATTAAAACAAAGAATACATACCCTAAACATTACATTTTAGGTGGCCCGAGCTAGAGGTCTCATTAACAATACATGTTCTTTATAATTCATTTTTATTTTTTTAAATAGGACCATATTACGCGAAGATATTCAACTTTGATGTCTCAACATCAGAAAACCCAAAAAAATTACAAATTGGAATTTATTGAAATTTTTCTCGAAATAAAGCAGCTTATGAAAAATTTTAAGAAGTCAAAAAATGCATTATTTTACTGAAATAATAACCCAAAATGATCCATATGGTTTTAAAATTGTACCTAAATATGTGTGCTTACTGTATACATTCATTTGTGCATGTAAAAATAAATATTTAGTAAAAATAAGTCTTTTTTGACTTCGTAAACATTCCATGACCTGCTTTATTTTACAAAAAAAATTTAAAATTTTTGCAATTTGTAATTTTTTTGGGTTTTCTGATGTTGAGACATCAAAGTTGAATATCTTCGCGTAATATGGTCCTATTTAAAAAAATAAAAATGAATTATAAAGAACATGTATTGTTAATGAGACCTCTAGCTCGGGCCACCTAAAATGTAATGTTTAGGGTATGTATTCTTTGTTTTGATTTTACTGTCTAATTACTCATATTTTCTATTCTGTTTAAAGTTTGAATATTTTTTGTAATTCATAAAAAATCTTTCATTACATTGCATAATCTGAAAGGTGATACTTTGAGCTTCATTTTTATTTTTATTTATTTTCTGTACCACCAAAATTACTCCGGCTATATTCATTTGAATTATTTTTTCCTGATTTTCACTAAAACTGTAATACTTTTGCGAATTTTTGTCACATTTTTTTCGCACCATAATAAATTTGTAGGTATTAAAATTCTCTACAAAAAGGTTATTTCAAAATTTCATTTTCTACATAAATGCACTCTACATCAAGTGTCAAAATATGCAGTTTTTTTTTTAATTTATATATCTACATAAAAAAGTTAAAAAATTAAAAGATGTTGAGGAACGAATTAGACCATCATAAAGTAGAGTAAATTTGCTCAATTTAATAATAAAAAAGTTTAGAAAAAAGTTAATTTTTGACCAAGTTACAAGCATTTGAAAACTTGCTATTTTTTAGGTGTCCCCTTAATTAATTTGTCGAGTGTATATTCAATTATTTTTTTTCACTTAGCCCAAAGATCTCTTAAAATGCAACAAAAAATGTATCAGAACCTCATCAGTCACGATGTATTTGCTTTTCAAAGTCACTATCAGAGTGCCCCCCCCCCCTTCTAATTTCTAAATTATCGATTCAAAACATCTGAAAAAATTCCACAATGTAGCTTTAAATTTTTACTTTAACTGAAAATTATAATGCAACACATTCCCTTTTGGTTTTAACCCTTCAAAAACGATATAATTATTTGCATTTCAATGTCATTGTCAGAGCGCCCCCACCATTAATTTCTAAACTATCGGTTCAAAAAATCTGAAAAAATTCCAAAATGTAAGTTTTATTTAGTATTTTCTCTGAAAATAATAATGATCACTGTAGCATTAATAGTTAATGAAAGATTTTGAAATAACTCTTTTTATAAATTGTAGTGAGAATTACTACGGAACCCTATTACATGCGCAGGGCCATCTTTAACCTATTAGAGGCCCTGGGCATATTAAGATAATGGGGCCCCTATGACCTTGACAGTGCACTATTTTGTTAAGATAGACAAAGGAAGTAGATATGCAAGTTTCTAGATTTTTAGGGTTCCGTAGAAAACTAGGAACCCTTATAGTTTCTCCATGTCCGTCCGTCCGTCCGTCTTCAAAAATTTTGAGATAATAAGATGAAATTTGGTATACGGTCGTAGATTAATGACCCAAAAACAGAAATGATAAGATTTTTGAAAAAAAAAATTTTTTTAGGCCCCCTTTCCATAAAATGAAAAGTGTTTTCAAAAAAAAAATTATTAGCTATTAATTAGTACTTTCACTAAAAATTATAACGAACATTGTCAAAAATATTTTGCACCCCCCTTCTATAGACTGAAAAGTGAACTCTCATTTTTTCCCCACTTACCCCATTGAGTGGGGTGTCATATAATAGGTCTCCTAAAATGCAATAAAAAATGTCAGATAACTTTTTGATTTCAACCCTTCAGTCACGAAATATTTGCTTTTTAATGTCGCTGTCAGAGCGTCCCCCCCCTCTATTTTCTAAACTATCGATTCAAAAAATCTGAAAAAAATTGAGAATGTAGCTTTTAATTAGTACTTTCACTGAAAATTATAACGAACATTGTCAAAAATATTTTGGACCCCCAAATTCATAGATTGAAAAGTGAAGTCACATCTTTTTCATTTACCCCATTGAGTGGGGTGTCATTTGATAGGTCTCTTAAAATGCAATAATAAAAGCCAAATTACTTTTTGATTTTAACTCTTCGGTCACGAAAATTTTGAAAAAACTCTTTTTTTATAAATCGTAGTGAGAATGACTACGGGACCCTATCATGTGCGTGCCCAACAAGCACTTGCCCGTTTTATTATTTTTTATTTTTACTGTCACATTAAATAAATTGATAATATAATATAATCCACAAAAATAACTCTTTTAGCATTCGCAGGTTAGTGCTTAAAAATCTATGTTGATTGAAGAGGTATCCTTCTAAATTTGTAATGGACGTTAATAACTTCTTCAAAATATATGTTTTTGAATGTGATAACATTCTATAAATTAAAATGTTTTTCGGTAGTAAATATCGGTTATCGTTTGGTGATATGGGGCCCCCTACGCACTTGCTCATTTTATTTTTGTTTATTAAACAAGAATAAATAGAACAAATAAATAAAATAAAATTCACACAAGACCTAAATTTCTAATAATGGATGATCTATCAACAAATAGGTTTATTATAAAAATATTAAATAACATCTAACATACCTTTATAATCAAACATGGTTGAGTAAATACATACAATCCCCCATAAGACCCTTTAATTTCTTTATAGGAATTATTAAAAATTTGCGGTAGAGTTTTTTTACCAAAAACTGTCAACCTCGCATTTCCAAAAGGAAACATAGCGGATGATAACACCTGAACATTCCTCTTACTCCAATATTGGTAGCAACGTTGGAAATATATGTAAAGGGCAATAAAAATAATTGCCAATGCAGCAATACTTATTTCTATTGTATTTAACTCCATTTTCTGAAATATTATAAAATATTAATTAGATAAAAAATAAATAAACCAAAAATAATTTTGCGTTCTACAATAGTTACTGGATAGTTCTAATAAATTATTGTTTCTTATTGTTAGTTCAAATGATATTATATATATATTTAAAACATCTTTATCTAGAATGGTATAATATTAATAATATATCTACGTACCTATGTATTTAAAAAAGTAGCAATAATAATTATTATTCTAACTAGTATATAATTTATAACCTATTTTGATAAATGAAAATATACATATATGTATATTGTATATATATAATTATTGAAAAACATCTATGAGTACGTTTACACAGTACTGTTATTCCAGTTTTAGTGTAACTAATGTAGTCAGAGCCAACTTTAGCCATAAATCTCGCCCAGGGCGCCAAACTTGCTAAGGCCGACTCTGACTGCATCGAATACAGTAAAACTGAAATAACGAGTTCGTTCGACCTTTTCTCATTCGAGATTACCAAGCTAAAACTAAAAGTCACTAACAAGGGAACATTTTCAAGTCGAAAATTCGTATCGAGTTTAAACTTTGTATATAATTAGAGGAGATTAGGGGATAAGTAAGAAAAAAATTATCTTACTGCGGTAAAATGGTTTAAGGGGATGAAACATCCCTATGAAAATGTGCAAAATAATCATATTTTTTTAAAATAACTCTGAAACTAATGAAAATTTAAAAAAATCTACAATACATAATTTTAATGAATTTTTACGCTCTTTTGACTATCACCGTTCGAAAGAGCATAAAAAATCATGAAAATTTTGTATTGCATCAGATTTTTTAAAATTTTCATTAGTTTCAGAGTTATTTGAAAAAATATGATTATTTTGCACATTTTCATAGGGGTGTTTCACCCCCTTAAACCGTTTTACCGCAGCTGCGGTAATTTTTTTCTTACTTACCTTGACCTCCTCTAACTATATACAAAGTTTAAGCTCGATACGAATGTTCGACTTGAAAAGGTTCCCTTGTAAGTTATTTACTAGAATCTCGATTGCGTATAAATTATACCGTGTTCTCGAATCTCAATGCGACTTTTTTTCTAGAAATGTCGAATGAAAAATTTCGATATTGGGTATACGAGATTTAAAATCTCGAACGAAAAACTCGAATCGACATATTCTCGAGTGAGTTCGAGAATAGGGACCCAGCGCTGTGTAAACGTATTTTATGACCATGAAGGGCATAAAAACAACTCATGGACATCTACATATAGGAGGAAGGGGGCATCTAATTATTTGTATGCGTGTGTATACTTAATATGTATTACAAATATAAGTGTCGCAATTATATTTATTATACAAAATTATTATATGTATATACAAATTAACGTTTTGTAAATAAGCGTGTACCGTTTATTGTTTGTTTATTAGCATAATAGTCCAAGAGCTGATCGCCACCTCGACTAAGGTGCTCGTTACAAAGCTAATTTTTTTTTATATCGTTTATTTAATGATAGTAAAGTATGAAAACCTACGTCTGCCGGGGCTAGCACGGTTGCATAAAACCGGAAACGAATGTTTACTAGAGAAATTTTGGAATTTTTCCAATTATTTTTGAAACGGTGCACAGTAGAAAAAAATATTTTAGATCAAAGTTGTGGAAAGTACTTTTATCTATAATATATGTTCTATCTATTAAAAATTAATCTTTTTAAAAAAAAAAAAGATTATTTCCTTCCACAATTTTTTTTTGAAAAATTGTTAGAACAAAAATTATAGATAATAATATTCTCTACAACTTGTATCTCAAACATTTTTTTCTAATACCTACCGTTTAAAAAATAAATCGAAAAAAAATTTTTTTTTTGAAAATCGATTATTTCCTAAAAATAAATTTTGGGGGGGAAAATGGATACAACATAAATTATAGATAAAAGTACCTTCCACAACTTTGATCAAAAACATTTTTTTCTACTATGCACCGTTTCAAAAATAATTCGAAAAATTCCAAAATTTCTCTAGTAAACATCCGTTTCCGGTTTTATGCAACCGCGCTAGCCCCGGCAGACGTAGGTTTTCATACTTTACTATCATTAAATAAACGATATAAAAAAAATTAGCTTTGTAACGAGCACCTTAGTCGAGGTGGCGATCAGTTCTCCGACTATAACAAATCAACCGAAAAAACGTGTTTTTTTCTCAAACCTGCGTTATAGTATGTTAGGTATACATAAAAAAACGCTGCATTTTTTGATTGGGGTATGCCACTTTCTGTGGTCATACATAAGGCCAAAAGAAAGATTTTTAGATAGGGAACCACTTTAAAATCCGTGTAGAACACTGTTAAATGGGCAATCAAAAATAACCCCCACCAGTGTTTTAAAATTAGCTTTATCGCAGCTCCTAGTTATCCGATTTCAATTTTCTTTAGTTTGTTTTAAAGTTTTTATTACGAAGATTATTTTTTGTCATTATTCATTTTTCTCTAAATCTTAAGGGTCCCCTACAATTTTTAAAAATCTGAAAATTTCATTTTTCTTACGAACTTAATTGTTATATAACTTTTTTATCGTATCCAATATTATTTTTTTAGTTCGTATAAAAAATAAAAATAATGATTTCAGCATTTCACTGAAAGGTAATACTGTTTAAATGAACAAATTCTTTGGAAATCGCCAGTTAAACTAAAAAAATAGACTAATTTTGGATCATTATATTCAATTTTATTTGACAAAGTTCATAATAGAATAAAATGTTTATAACAAAAATTGTAGAGTACGTTATTTTTTACAGTTTATGTTCTATTAATTTTTTTGTATCTCTTACCAAAAAAACATTTTTTTTTTAATTTAACAATGTTCTACACGGATTTTAAAGTGGTTCCCTATCTGAAAATATTTATTTAATGTATGACCACAGAAAGTGGCATACCCCAATCAAAAAGTGCAGCGTTTTGGCTTTATTTGCCACGTACCAGACTATTGGTGATATTTTAAAAATTAATTCAGATACAGAATAAACTCAAAGTTTATTCGATTTTGATATTATATAAATTCTCTATTCGCAGCGTGCGCGATGACAGCGCCAACTAACGGATGAACTTTAGTAGCAACTTGGGTGGACTTTGACGTACTAACAAACAAATAATTTCAATAAAATATCGTAATATATACATTTTAGACGAATATTTATGACTATTGGCTATGTGCACGAAGTGTATTAGCGCCGCTAGCGGGTAATAGAAAAGGATTGAATGAATTCAACTCTCTTTTTATCATTGTTTAATATGTTTAATACCGTGAAATTTTTTATTAAACAAATATCATTTAATTTAGCTGTTTGCATATAATATAAATAGTATAGCATAAAAGATACGTGAAAATTATTTATTTTTGGTATCTTTTTCTCTTAAATTATGACGTATACTAGAGAAACAATTAATTCGTTTACATTGACAACATAACCTCAAATTTTGGCGCCGATAATTTTACAATATTGCTCACCACGAACACTCGCATCGACATTATTTCTAACTCCACCCCCTTGCACATAGTCTATAGTGGGATTAACCATGTTGACATTTCTATTTTCAGTTAAAAACGAGCCTATTAAAAATGACAGTTAGTCCACCCAAAGTGTTATTTTCTGCCACGTTGTGCGCAGTGATCGATTATATTCCCCCCACTACCTACTTTGCACCCAGCGAATAGTCCGTATACTAGAACTAGAACGATCCATACAAATAGTCCGGTGCAGTTAGCCGTAAAAAATGTAAAACCTCGGAACCCGTCTATAGTGAATGGATTTTCATGGGACTTTTTTCATTGAGTTTCTAATCGTAAGGACTTTAATCTTTTACATTAAAAAAATATTGCTAATAATTATTTAATTATTTATGGGTCATTATATATCAGTGGTCAAGCACTGGTTACTTGACCATTCTTAAAAAAAATTGAAATTATGTGTGCAATTACTCTAACATGTTGGTACCTAGTTGAAATATTTTTTACCGTTCTCTATCGCTACTAAATCCTAAAATAAAAGATTCACCGAACCCAGAAACCATGTATCCTTAGTGGGCTCTCACACCGGAGCAATATAGCAACTAGCAACTTATAACTAGCGATATTATTGCTATCGATCAATATACATTGAATCGGACATATTGTCTCACACCAAAGCAATATGATATCGCTATATTGCTAGTTGCTAATTGGTAGTTACTTTATTGCTGTGTTGCTATATTGCTATATTGCTCCGGTGTGAGAGCCCACTTAGTGTCATTTTTACTTGTAAACTTTACCCCTTCCTGCATAAACATCCCCTTGAAAATGGGATTTAAAAAAATAGAGATACGAGTTCAAGCTGAAATGTAATCCTTTAAGACTACATTGCGAAGAAATTGTCTATATTATCTTGTAGCTAATGCTTTTTTGAATAATTTGGTTTTAGTTTCATGTCGATAAGATTAATCAATGCTGAGATAGTACCGTTGCCGCAAACCCTTTAAAGTGCAAAAATAATATGTAGAACAAATATGGCCGTTACGTGAAAACAAAAAAATATAATTAAAAACATGGTCATTTTTAGGGTTCCGTAGAAAACTAGGAACCTTTATAGTTTCTCCATGTCCGTCCGTCCGTCTTCAAAAATTTTGAGATAATAAGATGAAATTTGGTATACGGTCGTAGATTAATGACCCAAAAACAGAAATGATAAGATTTATGTAAAAAAAAATTTTAGGCCCCCCTTTTCATAAAATGAAAAGTGTTTTCAAAAAAAAAAATTCACCTACCCCATTGAGTGGGGTGTCATTAGAAAGGTCTCCTAAAATGCAACAAAAAATGTATCAGAACGTTTTGATTTTAAAATCAAAAAGTTCTGATACATTTACTATGATACTGATACAATACTATTTTCTAAACTATCGACTTAAAAAATCTGAAAAAATTCCAGAATGTAGCTTTTAATTAGTACTTTCACTGAAAATTATAACGAACATTGTCAAAAATATTTGTTGTCAGAGCGTCCCCCCGCCTCTATTTTCTAAACTATTGATTCAAAAAATCTGAAAAAAATTCAGAATGTAGCTTTTAATTAGTACTTTCACTGAAAATTATAACGAACATTGTCAAAAATATTTTGGACCCCCTTTTCATAGATTGAAAAGTGAACTCACATTTTTTTCATGTACCCCATTGAGTGGGGTGTCATTTGATAGGTCTCCTAAAATGCAATAATAAAAGTCAAATGACTTTTTGATTTTAACCCTTCAGTCACGAAATTTTTGAAAAATACTTTTTATAAATCGTAGTGAGAATGACTACGGAACCCTATCATGTGCGTGCCCAACACGCACTTGCCCGTTTTATTTACTATTTTTTCGTATTCAGCGCATCGAATTACGTAGGGAAACATAAAATATTTTGTGCCCTATGGATGGTCGATATTTCGACCACTCTCGTCCTTAAAAGGTTAATAAGGCCCAAAGTTACTTTTTTTAAGATGTCTTAAAAATATGGTAAAAGCATTTAAGATATTTTGATTTTTGTTCGTCTTTAGATTAATTATAATAAATAATAAACCAAAAAATCACTTATTAATGTTTTTTTCAAATTACTAATTTTGATAACTGAATATGTACTTACTTGATGAAATAAGATATTTTCAGTTATTTGTCAGTAACTTCTAATTTATCCTTAATCTTTAAAATACTTTTGTCGTCTTCTTATATAGGTTGAAAAAAAAGCCACTAATACTGAAATTTTTAAAAACTGTTTCAAATTAAATAAAAATATAAAAATAATCAAGACATAATACTTACATGTCTATCTGGCTAACGTTCACATAAACATCTACAAAATAACTGTTTATATTCGAATTAGTAATTATAAACTAGTCGAGACAGTTATATATGAACCCAGTGACGTATCGTTAAACGAATTTATATAAATTATTATTAAAAATATTTTTACTCATTCATTATTAGGGTGGCCATTAATTTTCTTATTTTTTGAATTTTTTTAAGGTCACCCTCCAAAGGATCCTGCAGAATCCTTATGGGAAAGGGGTTTCGGTCAAACTCTTTGAAACTTTGGATTCTGATAGTCCTTGATGAGTAGATCAAAAGTGTCAATGGGCACTAAGTCCTAAAAACTCAAACTTTTAAGATATCGCCCTCTGAAGTTGAGGATCATGATTGTCTTTAATTTGCAATAAAATTTTTTTTAGAACCTTAATGTTCGCACAACTTTTTATATGTGTTACCAAAGACATCTATAATCGATTGCCACCATAAAAAGTCAACTTTTCAATTCATTGCGAAATGACAACACTTATATCTTATTGTTACGTTTTTTTAATTATAGACAAATCCAATTGTTTTATAATAAAAAAAACGTGATAATAAGATTTAAGTACCTACTGCCATTGGCTAAAGAATTTAAAAGTTTACTTTTTTATGGTGACAATCGATTATATAAGTCTTTGGAAACACATACAAATAGTTGTGCGAAAATTAAGGTTCTACAATTTTTTTATTGCAAAATAAAGGCGAGCATGATCCCCAACTTTAGAGGGCTATATATTAAAAGTTTGAGTTTTTGGGACTTAGTGCCCATTAACACTTTTAATCTACTCATCAAGGACTATCAGAATCCAAAGTTTGACCGAAACCCCTTTCCCATAAGGATTCTGCGGGGTCCATTCTTAAAGATATGAAAAAAATAATGTATACAAAATTTTAAAGTGATTGGATATTATTAACACGTGCCACCGAGTGATCGAATATTAACACGTAAATGCATTTGATTTTTTCAATTTTTATTTAAACAGCTGTATCTTTGTGAAAATTTAATGGATTGTGATGTTCTAAAACGCATTTTAAAGCTGACACTTTATTGTTTTTGTACTTTTTATTCGATATTTTATCGCTTCCCACTACTCCTTGAGAGATTTCAGAAAAGTGAAAGAAGCCTTAAATTTAATAATTCAAAATTGGCGTACCAAACTTAAAAATCACCTAACAAAAATCTCCCCATAACTAAATTTAAAAAACAGTTAAATCTCTACCTGCTAGACAAAAACTATTATAACAATCATTTCTATTTAAATCAATGATATCGTGAGATACTCTATGTCACAGTTTCATTTTGGAGTTTTTACAATTATTTTATTAAATAAATTATTTATTAAACAACTAAAGTATTTGTACTTTAGAAACTAAATGTAATGACATATTCTACACTGTATATACAGTCAACAGAATAAAAAATATTATTATTATTATTATTATTATAAAATCGGTACTCTCCTCATTTTTTGAACTGTTTACATATGTTAAGGGGTTACATACAGTTAGAATTTTCAAAAAAATTATTATTTTTTTATTTCATTTTCGTAATGTACTGACAAATTTTTAAATATACACACAGAAAATTTCAAGTCAATCTGGCGATTATTTTCGAAGTTACACGTATATTTGTAAAGACGTCTCAGAGCGTTTGAATGTAGGAGGTCGGAGCGGTAGCGCGTTTTTCTAAATTATGTGTTTTTAAAGTCGGTGACCACTATTCCTCGGAAACGGTTGAACCGATCAATCTCAAATTTTAACACAAGTTTCTTAAGAATATTTTTTAGTAATTAATCGATGGTTTTATCTCACCGATAAATATTTATTTTTTTATAAACAATTTAAGGTCAAATTTTTGTCGAAAATCGATATTTTTTTGAGAAGCCGCCATTTTGTCAAAAAATTTTATTTTGCTTATTCCTTCGATTAAGTACAAGATTATACATTACTTTAAAGAAGTCCGTTTGGGTTTCTTATTTTAAAAGATGTAGTCCAGAGATATCGTGGTCACCGCAAGGTGCCTTTTTTGAGATGACCTCCTGGAGAACAGCTGTTGCAGCTTTCGAAAATATTATTTTTAGAAATAAAAAATGTTAAAAATACAGTTAAAAGTTACCATAATATGTGTACAAATTTTTACATTGATAAATTATAAAAGTATTCTCTTAAAAAATTCTTGAAAAAACACTTTTTTTGGCCTTCTGACTGTATGTAACCCCTTTAACGATGTGTTATAGTAAGAAAGTTTTAATTTTGAATAAAAATTGAAAAAAGATTAATTTTATGTCCAATATGCATGCAGCTGATTAAATAAATTTTAGACTTTCTTTACTATTATTACATAATATTTTTGTATTTTAATGTCAATAAGGCAATTTTTATTTTATTTTACTATGTATATAATGAGATAAATATTTGTTATCTATGTTTTACAAACATTACAGTTTATAATTATGCAGAATAATTGTAAATAATTACATTAAAATAATTAAAGATTATATTTAAAGGTCGTTATCATTTTTGAAAAAAGAAAATAAATTGGTTTTTGATTTCAAAATTTTCTCATGATCATGTAAAATATTTATTTATTTTTTCGTAAATTTTTGATTTTTTAACAATGACAATTTAAATCAGTGGTCCCCAACCTTTTTGTACCTAAGAGCACATTCTAGAATACCGGCTGGGCGGCGGGCACCATTTCAAGGTGCCCTCATCAAAATCGCGTTTTTCACTCAGGCGTTTCTCACGCCTAAACTAAAAAAGTCAGACATATGCTCTCGCTGACTTTTTGATGGAAAAATTTGTAATCTACAAAAATGTTCAGAGGCATTTTTCCATATATTTCTTAGTTCCTACGTAAGCCATGACTGGTAAAAAATGTTATTCTTAAAACTTGGATATTTGTTTATATATTGTTGAACGAATATGTGCAATGTTTGATATATGCACAAATATTTTTTATTAACAAATCTGCATCAACAAAATATTTTTAATTTATCTTTAGAATTAATGAAATTGATTTTTGTAATTGCGTATAGCCAGAAAAAGATTAAATGGTTACATATTTTTCTGGCTTTACTTTACAAATATTTTTTTCAACTAAATACGCTTATATTTCTCTAATTAGTTACTAAAAATAAAATGTAATTGAAAACTTATTTTTTTTATCGTTTAGAGAGTTCAGAGTAAGCGGCGGGCACACGTAAAACAGTCGGCGGGCACAATGGTGCCCGTGGGCATAGGGTTGGGGACCACTGATTTAAATCTATTTTTTCTGCTATTCAAATGCCAAATAAATATTGATTTTTACTTTCTTATACACATGTATATGAAACTAGAGGAATCCCGCGGCTTCGCTCGCGTAAACTTCGAAACTAATTAGAACCCTCCATACGTGATAAGGGATGACATTTAAAAAGAAAACGTAAATATCTCGGAGCTTAGTTAAAAATTGTAAAAATTAATCCCCTGTCTACCCCCGCCATTAGAGATTGAATGTTGAAATTTTTATTTTAATAGATGACTATTTTACCTGAATTTACCTTTATAAGTAAAGCAGGTATGCAGATAAACATATCTAAATCCATTCTCGTCCCCGTCCCGTGCTATTAGCCCTTGAATTTCGAACATTCATTTTTAATTGAATTTTAATTTATCCGAATTTACTTTATTATCATGAACAATTATGAAGATAAAATTTTATCCCCGCTCCACTCCCATTCCTATAGGAGTTGAATTTTCGTAGCTGATATTTGTCTTGTAGAGTAGGTACCTACCTACTTGTGCCATGTTTTATCGGTGAATACAAAAAAGAAATATTTTACAAATTTTTCCACCCCCTAACACCATAATTTATAATTTGGAAAATGCTAAAATAATTGTTTCATTATTTATACAGGATGATCCAGACTACCCGTCCACTATGTTTTACGCCCAAACTATTGAAGATAGAGTTTTAGGGCTAGTCTACACGGCGACATTTTAATGTCTAGACTAGGTCTATACACTAGTATACACTGAGTGTCATCGTGTGGACATCACCTAGAATAATGTAGCTACATTAAATTTGCGGTGTCTGCAACTAGAGTCAGTGTCGCCTTAGTTACCATGTGGATATATTAAAAAAAAGTTTCAAACGATTGGAAATATATTGCAAGTGTCACATAAAATTATCTAATACCATCGTCAATTGTTTGTCGATCGCTGATTAATAAATTTCATCGAGTGTCTAATTAGTTAAATAATTTCTAAATATTAACAAAAAAGCAAAATAAACACAATATTTTCTTCATCAACGAAAATTGGTACAGACCGATTGAAGTATTGTAAATGTGTTTTTTTTTTGCATGGGCTTTACTACATCCTGGACCTTATTAGCCATAAGTACTTAGTTGACAAATGGGTCTAGAAATAGTATTGCAGGAGATGAAAGGGATTCCAGGCAAAATATGTTTTAACCCTCTCACCCCCTTTTTATTTTTTTTAAATATAATTTAAAAAATTATTATTATTTAATAAATATGTGAAGATCTTTTTTGCTCAATCATTTAAAAAAGGTCTTCATCATCAAAATTATTTAAAAACCTAAAAAGGTTCTCACTTTTTTTTATCGATTCCCCCTCTTCAACTTGGGGCCCTGGGCTAGTGCCTAAAGTGATTACTGAATAATGCACCACTGATTTTGTATAAGTAATAACTTAGTACAAAAGGATGAACAAATTCTAAGCATGCAACGTTTTAAAAACTAATATATGTTACGTATTCATGAATTTTTGACCTTCTAGCATGTTTCATTGATCTTAAAAATGCCCATAAAATAGTATATTTTCCAGTAAAAAGATAAAAACATTACAGTTATTACGGCCACTTGTACGCGTTCGTTCATTTCGACATTATCAAATTGCGAGTGTCAAATATTACTAATACCACGTGTAGACACATGAGACACTGATCTAGCAACACTCGCTCTAGTCAAGTGTCCTAGATTGATCTAGAGTTGAAAAAATGTCTACATGTGGACAGTAACGACATTTATCTAAACAAAAATGTCGACATTAAGTGTCTACGTGTAGACCGGCCTTTATTCGTTGTTATTCTGGAAATATTCCTGTATGGCCTTCGCGAACCTTCCTGATTTCTTTGTTGCGGGCTTCTTCGGATATTTGTCCTATAGAAAGGGGGCAATTATTAATAATATATTTTGAATAACACAAAATTTTACTTATTGTATCTCTTTCTTTCTTTTTTCATATTTAAATTTTTGTCTTCTGTTCTCTTATTTGCCATTTCTGGATATATATTCTGCATGCTACGTGTTCTTCGTTTGCTCCAATCAGTAGAGTAAGAAAAGCCTTTGGTTGGGTAACCGACTTTTGACTTTTTTTCTTCGGAATTTCAGTAAATAAATTAATAAGCAGCTTGACAGTCTCCTTTAACTAGTTTTTTAATAACGATTAAAAATGACTATGCGTCGATATTTCACCACCTATCTTCTGCGAAAATTTGCACATAACTGAAAAAATCAAAATTAATTAACTCATAGTCCCTTGAAGCCTACTCTACGTAAATATAAACACGATTTTGTTGGTTTATAACATTTCTAAATTTGACTTTTGTCCAGCTAGATTGGCCGATTTACACACTGTGCGATGGTGGGTGCCCCTCTAACCGACGTTGTTAGGAGGTTTTGAATTACCGATGCCTACGTTGTTTAGAGGTTTGCGTGTATAAATTAGTAGATTGTAATAAAATAGCTATTAACTAGTGTCAATAAATTTCTACACAAATATGTAATTTGATTTGCTAATGTACACGTAAATTAATTATAGTTTCTTATTAAAATAAAACACGTGTTTTTATTTATATTAGATTTATTTTCAAATAAATATAATAATACACTAATCATAACAATTTCTTATACTTGTGCTATTTAACATATATAATATTATTAAATGGGCATTTTTTTTCTTCTCTACATTCTATTTATTTAGGTATACGTACGAACCAACCTAGGATAGAGGTATTGTGATCACTGTTAGCCAGGATCGGACTAGCAACAAATTCATCAGGGAAAAAAATTGTTTTTGAAAAAAATAATCCATCAAATTTTGTATGTATTTTTTTTAAATTTTGATAGAAATATTCGTAATCGTATTTTTGCCCTTTTTGGTACCCAGTCCGACCCTGTTGTGAGAAAGAACATTTATAACATCCACATCTGTGCCATAGTTATTTATATATCCCTAAATATGGACCAAATTATTTTTTTAGGGTTCAAAACTAGGAACCCTAATAGTTTCCGTATTTTGACATAATAAGATGAAATTTAATATACGATCATAGACTGATGACTCAAAAACAGAAATGATAAGATTTTTGAAAAAAAAAAAAAATTAGACCCCCTTCTATAAAATCAAAAATGTTTTTAAAAAAATCACCTTCTCCATTGAGTGGGGTGTCATTAGAAAGGTCTCCTAAAATGCAACAAAAAATTGATCAGAACCTTTTGATTTTAACCCTTCAATCACGACTTCAAAATGACTTCAATTAACCCTTCAATGACTTCAAAGTCATTATAAAAGTGCCCCCCCCCCCACACCGGGGAGTCCGCGGAGTTCCTTAAAAGATTTTAAATAAAAAGATTTATTTAAAATCTTCCATATTAAAAGATAACATTAATTTAAAAAGTTTAAAATGTATCCTCGTTAAAAAAAATAATGATTTAATCCATATTAGGGACACATATTACAATTTTGTGCTAGAATACTGAAACTAGAAGTAACTATGATATATAATATGTAATGCATTTATCATTTTATATTTTACAATCGAAACATTTGTTTCCTTTACAATTATATGGATATTTGGCATACATCGTTATTATACAAGTACAGTGGCGTAACTACAAGGTTTGGGAAAAAAATGTAAAATATTTTTTTTCCTTTTATTACACAAACTATTTTTTGTTCATTTGTTTAGTTACGCCATTGCATTTTATGGGGAAGGTGTGCTCTGTACAGTTTTTTGCTTTTTCATTTTGGATTTGATGTTTCTATTTCTATGATTATTTTTTATTAGAACTACACCGATTTTGACTATATACGAAGCATATGATTTTTTTTCTATTTACAGTGATCATAGAAGTTATTTATTCTTTTCAAACCTAAATCTCAAACTATTTTATATTTTATGAAGCATCATTTTTTTACCTTTTTTGAGAAAAAGTGTCATTTTTTAAATATATTTCAAATTTTTAATATATCTATTTCTCTATTATTTTCTTTTATTTGTACCCTATAACTTGTTTAGTTTGTAGACATAATTATAGGATTTAAATATCTGTAAGTTATGAGAAAATATTTTTAAAAGTGACACAATTTCTTCAAAATACTTTCATTTTTACATCTCAAAATAGAACCAAAATAAAAAACGGGTTTAATCTTTACAATCTAAATGAATAAAGGCCACACTTAGAATTTATTTACAAATGTTAATTTCTGGAAACACTTATACATTCTAAGGGGTATGCATGATTCTAGGCTTCTGGGCACATGCAGCCGACTTAAATACACTTCCAAAATCTACGATAAGATTACATACTACGCATTTGTAACCCAAAAGCCCGATTAACAAAACTTAATATGATGAAAAATTTGTAAGAACATTATCAATAAATATATCCTATAATTGTATGTATCTAATTGAAAGCCTGGCAAATAATTTATTATTTATCAAGCCTTGACACAAATTTTGTCTTGTTCTTATGAAATCAATAATTTCGAATCAAAAAGCACTGATTTTCGTAGCTAGTATACACGCGCCCGCACGAGGTACGCACAGATTTTGTACCTACAACAGACACGCATAGCAAACAAATACACCCGTTAAGATACAGTACGCACCCGCAGCAGGTATGCATGGACTATTCAATAAGCCTATTTTAAATGTGGGGTTGGTGTATTTGTTCGCTATGCATGTCGATTGTGGGCATGTAAAAGCGTACGTGCCTCGTATGGGCGCGTGTATACTTGCTACAATATTCAATGTATTTTTACTCGAGTTAATATGTCTACATTTATTTTTGTTAACTATTGTTTACATAACAATTTCAAAAACATTAATATGATATAGTTTTTCAATTTGGTTCTATATTTTTAATATATACAATCATATATTTTAAATTTAAATATCTCATGTAAATTTCTTTTGAAGAAGATGGCATTACTTATATAAAAATTAAAATATTTTTTATTACCGTGCATTATTACTGAAAAAACGGGAGCAGTGAGCAGCCATTTGATCCAAATAGCAAGTCAAATAATTTTTTAAGTTACCGTCAAAAGATTTTTCATTTTCCTAGTATTAAAAGTATTGTAACTAATTAGAAATAATTCGATAGAAAAAAAATAGGTAAGACAACGATATATACCAGGGATTCCCAACGTGGCCCAGGTGTAGTGCCGGATTTACCAATAAGCAAAAGAAGCAACTGCTTAGAGCAGCGGTTCTTAAACTTATGAGGGCTAGGGACCCCTTTTTTGAACAATTATTTTTCGGGGACCCCCATCCCTGATAGAAAAACAAAAAAGGTCGTTATAAACTAATTATTCACTGATAAATAGAAATATAAAAGTACTTTATGTAAATTAAATTTTGCCAAAAATGTTTCACGGCCCCCCGTAAAAGTTTGGCGCCCCCCCGGGGGTCCGCGGACCCCAGTTTAAGAACCGCTGGCTTAGAGCATCCGATCCCTGAGGGCACCATAAAAGTGATTTCTGGGGGCATCACCGTAATATTGCAGATCATAGGGAAAAATGGGAATGAAAATTTTGGTGATGACTAAAAAAAAGATAATTTGAATTTTGGCGACGACTAAACAAAAAAAAGGGTCATCACAATTAAAAATGAGGGCCTTCAGATGGTTACTGCTTAGTACAGTGGCGTAACTACCGCCGGTCTGGCCGGTTAGATTGTCCGGGGCCCCGAGCATCTAGGGGGCCCCCAAAAGTGGTGAAATATTTTTTTTAATTGCTGTGTTTTTTTTTTAGAATCGAAACAATCAATAAAGTTTTTGGTGAAAAAGCTGACATTTCAGTTATTTTATTTTAAAATTCGAAAATTTATCAAAATCTCAAAAACTTGAAAATATGGCGTGTTATTGACTGTTTTTCATTTTAGTATTGTATTTTTTTGTTACATAAATCAATTTTTCTCGAACATTTCCTTATCCATACCTTAAATATTTATGGATTTTATCCCTTCAAAATTCTAAGCAATAATTGAAAAATTGTCTGGGGCCCCCATTTCTATAGTTACGCCACTGGCTTAGGGCATCACATTGGGTAAATCCGGCACTGCCCAGGTGAACCCTCTGGGGGTCTATGGAAGTTTAAAAGGGGTCTATAGTAAGCCAGGGGTCTGTTTTAAAATCCGATGATTCTTTTTTGCATTTCAACTGTATTTATGTCTACTTTTTCAAATGTTAATTGTAAGTGAATCTATAATGAAGAAAATCATTATTTCAAAAGGTGTCTATGTAGAAAAATGATTGGGAATCCCTGATAAATACTATAACTGTCCTCGTTGAAAGTAAAATGGCAGCTGAGAAAATATACTAGGAACTTAGCGGAATGTTTTTTTAAATATATTGGAAGACAAAAAAAATATTTTTATTTCATTGTTGTAAAAATATCATTAATTTTTATCAAACATTTTTTCAATTGAATTTTTATGTGATAGGAAAAAATATATAATTTGAAATATAAATATAATCATAAGTATTAGATCTAAAACAAATTTGAAAAGGGTTTAATGTGTTAGCACGTGTAATTATTGTGCTAACAGAGCGGGAGAAAATAGACCTATAATAATCGACGTAGATTAAAATTTTGAAAAAGTTTATTTAACCCATTAACGCCCGCCATACACAGTTGTGTACACCTCATTTTATAATTAGTTCTGCTGTCTATGGATATTACACTCATCTCGCGATTTACCGGCAGCTTGATTTACCGACGGGCCAAACGCGCGATTTGCCGACTTTCTCCTATCCCCTCCATAATACTACCGTGACTGCTATTTCTGCGCGAAATTTAAATTCACTAATTAACGTTGAGGTTGGCATGGTGGTGGGGGCCCCTCTCGACGTCGGCAATTCAAGCGGTTGAATTACCAACATCGTCGGTAATTCAAGCGATGAGTGTAATTCACAATATTTCCTAAAATGGTAGAAGTGCAACAAACAAAATCTGTTAACGTTATTAGTTTCAAAAAAAAAAATCTTTTGCATGTTTTTGTTTTCTTTTGGGCGTTAATGGGTTAATATAATCTACTTAAAAATAATCCCAGGAATAATTTTTAGATTTTTATATTAACATTGCCATCTATAATAATTTCTATAAACCCAACATGTGATATATGATAAATGTATATTGTATAACAACAAAAATATCAGCTCTAATATATTTCTTACTCTTACAATTACATTTCTCTGATACTACCTTATTAAATATACATTGGTATTTTTTAAATTAAATTAAACTTCGCTAACTAAAATACTATAATATCAATTATAATTAAATTAATGTTATTTATTTAAATGATTTCAGGGTCAGATAGAGTACAGATGCATTTTTCTTGTAAAAATATCATTTTGAAATTTATATATGAAAGTATTACACAAAGGACCGTACTAAGAAATTTTAAAGCCCGAGTCGCGCGTTATGAAAGTCAGAGCTCTCATTTTATGTCGTATGGTTTTATTGTCTGAAGACATATTTTTGCTTTTCAAGCAATTTTGAAAACAAAAAAGGGGTTTTAAATATACATACAATTTTTTACTTATTTCCTCAGTTTAGGGGCTCCCTTATCCTCGGGTCACTAACAATAAGTCTGAAGTGCTTACTGTGTAACGCGCCATTGGGCCCAATGCGTAAATAATAATATAACTTATAACGAACGAGTGGGAGATTTTTATTTTTTTTTAAAACAAAATATTCGCCTGTTCATAGGCTACACGAAAAAATAAATCTAAAGAATTACAGTTTTTTCCTGTACATCCTGGATATCAGGGACCTGAACCTGAACCCGAAACCCGAAAAAACCCGTATTTTTCATGAACCCGAACCCGAACCGAACCGTTATATTTCAATGTCAATGAACCTGAATCTGAACCCGAACCTTTAAATGAATATCCGGTAACCATATATTTTTTAAAGGTTCAAGAAATTTTTTTTAGTATTTTACTAATTTTTCTTCAATGATTTTAAAATGTCTAAACTGGTAATCCGTTTGAATTCTGCGGTATAATGTGATGTGACTTATGCACCAAGGTCACTATCGTCACTACAATGATAATAAAAGTTACTACTAACAGGCACAGTTTAACCACCGTAGCTCACGGATACTCCCTTTGCCCCTTTCAATCTTAAAAATGTTAATCGTGACAAATTAGGTACTCAGAAAATTGTCGAATTAATATTTTTTATTAAAATTGTATGAAAATTCAATGGTTAACCACAATATCGATGATACAAGAATGAAATAGATTCAAAAAATTTTTCTCCGATTTAAAAATTTTAACTTGATCTTGCCGTTTCAGGTCCGTTTTTGTTTCGTGTTTGTCTCCTGAATCCTTGTCACACATAACTCATGAACCACTGAACCGATATTAATGAAACTTGGTTGGGTCTGGCTTGAAAACGATCCCATTTCAAAATTATTAAAATCTAGTGCAAGAGGGAGGGAGGGACAACAGTATTGGTAGTTTATTTACTTAGATTCCATTTGTTACAAATACCTTACTATAAAAATTTCATGGTGATGACGTCACAGTATAGAATAAATGAACTGCGAACTGTCAAACAGACCTTGTATTATTGGATCATGTCTGATCATGATAATTAACTACTTTTGATGAATTTAGCACGAGGAAGCACTGTGCATTTATTTAGCAAATATTTTTTTTTATTTGAACCCGAACCCGAACCTGAACCTAAAAAAATAACGGTTTTTGAACCCAAAAAATTTGCAACGTGCTGAACCTGAAACTGAACCCGAACCGAAATTTATTGTTGAACCCGAACCCGAACCCGAACCATAAATAAATTCCGGTTCAAGTCCCTGCCCCTGCTGGATATTAAGCGACAACCTATTATTATAAAAAAAATGTACAATCTGAAACTGTAATGTTTGCAGATACTCAATATAAACTTATGGATAAACTACAAATATTACAGCCTAAAATTATATTATTAGTTTCAGAGAGTAAAAAATATTTTATAATAATAGGTTGTCCCTTACTCTCTAGGATGTACATTTACAGGGTTAAACTGTAATTCTTTAGATTTTTTTTTCGTGTATCCAATTTATGGAAAATTTAAGGAAAAAATATGTATTTCTCAAGAAAAAGCTTATATTTCTTTACATTCACTATATATTTTTCATATATCATATTTATCAGTAAAAAAAATTAAATTGGTGTTTTGATATTTTGGTCAACTATGTTTTTTTATATATTGTATACTTTTTAAATTATCCAACCCCGACAAAATATTTTTTTATTAATTACATAAATAATATCTTATTTTATTATTTTTATTATTTGATGATATTGACTTTTTTTATTTAATTTGATAATATTATTATTTTTTGCCGAAACGTCTTAATTTGGCTTTCATTTATTGGCGTTTGTAATATTTCAAAGCTCTTAAATGTTTTTTTGTTAAATAGCCAGTCAGTAGCGCAGTTTGTAATTATTATAATTAATTAAAAATATTATTTCTCTCATTAAAAAACTAAATAAAAATACGTTTGAAATTAATAAAAATATATACATATACAGGATGTTCGCGGGAACCGAGTGATCATTGCTAACTTTGTTATTATTGGAGCTAGAAGGTCGGTTAAATGGGCAAAGTATCAGTATTTTTTCAGGGATGAATAATGGCGGTGTCAAAAAAACAATTGAATGTTTCGACATTAAGGGTATTCCATTTAAAAAAATGTTATGTTTCAATATATCTCTGAAATTCGACATTCAATTGTTTTTTTGAAACCGCCATTATTCATCCCGGAAAAAATACTGATAGTTTGACCATTTAACCGATCCTTCTAGCTACAATAATAACAAAGTTAGCAATGATCACTCGATTCCCGCGAACACCCTGTATATTACTCCTACAAATTTTGGATCTTGATATAGATCTTGGTTTCTGAGTGTAAGCAGGGTCAGTTTGTTTGTGTAATTAACCAAATTGACGCAACTTATACCCAGAACCCAAGATCCATATATAACTCCTTTTTTTGTATTTATTTCAATTATTTAAACAATTAAAATTGTTATTACCCTCACCCCTACGCCACTGACTAAACATAAAATGGGTTATATAGGATTAAATTATATTTTTTAAACTATACTAGGTTTTCGATATTGTAAAACAGATTTATTAAAAAAAATAAAATAAAATGAATTTTTTACTTTCCCACCCACCTGTTTTAACAATACCGATAATTTTCTTTGTTATTTCTAATTTTAAGGCTTTTATTATTGTCTTATGTTTTCTTCTTGATTATAGAAATTATGTTCCAATAATAAAGATTTTAAAATTAATACAGAAAAAAATACATTGATTTTTATGCACTCTTAAAAATGGTTTTCGCTTTAAACTTGAATAAATATGCGAAAACAAATCATAGAACGAAAAATCATATCTCATATTTCCAAACTGTAATTTCAAGCTTCAAAATGTATTATTTTTAATTGAATGGGAGAGCTCCAGTGGCATAGTAATGGGGGGGGGGCGACCATCAGTTCAAAATACCTTCCAAAATTTGTCAGATGTTTATAATACCTCCCTCCCCCCGAAAATTTTTCTTTTACGACACTGGAGAGCTCGACAAATTATTAAAAAATAAAAAAATAAATTTTCCGGGTTCGATTCATTGTTATTAATTTTTTCGACAAATTAAATAGATTTAAATCCTGAAAAATGATTCTAAATTAGAGATTTTAAGCTTTAAAATGGTTAGTGAATGCATGCTCTGTGACTATTTTTAACGAAGATACGATTATTTGAATTTGGCTAATTTTTTTCATAGAAAAAAACTCTGTGTTGACGTATAATATTAAACCGGGTGTTTTTTTAAAGAATTTCCTGAGGATTATTTCCAAAATAACGAATTGCCAGAGAAAATAATTCAGACAAAAGTTTCGTGATTTTGAGAGCACAAAATATTAAAAAGTTCACCCATTTTAATTTTTTAAATAATCGAGGAAAAAAGTGTAAAAATATGAAAAAAAAATCTGAGAATCCTTGCTTAGGTCTAAAAAATTGCTAGTATTCAAGTAAAAAAATTATTGAATATTCAGAAATTTCTTATTGTTTTTCTCCATATCATAAAAAATGACCATTTTCAAAAAAAATATTTCAGGTAAAAATTACGAATTTGTTACAAAACATAGATTTAGATTTGAAAAATAAAAGTTGAACCTGAAAACCCATCATATATCAATATTTAGCACCTTCGAAACCATGAAACTGTTATCTGTAACATATTTACTGAAAATTCTTTATTTTGGAAATAATTAGCTGAAACGTCTTTAAAAAACACCCGGTATATGTTAACATAGATATTAATTTAATGTAGTATAAATAAACGTTATTATCAATTTATAACTATAAATGATAACCTATTAATTAAATATTTTGTTCTGTTCAAAAAAGATTAAAAAAGTATTTAATATTTATAATTTTGTTTAAAATCTTTTATTTTTATTTTGTCATTTATTGGTACATAATTTACTATATCATAAACATATTATATTTTCTTATATACATTACACATAAATATAACACTCTATATTAATTTAAATATATTATTATTATATATATTGAATAAATACATATATGTAAGTAATTTTAATACTGATAATAAGTAAAAATATGACTTAAAGATTATTCAATTTTAACCATCAACAAATTCATAAATGTAATCGATCTAATGTAATTTTTAACAAAATAATATTGGCACTAACAATAATATAATAATAATTTTATAACATAATAATATAGTTTTTTTAAATTAAAATTTTAATATTAAATAGGATAAAGTTAAACATTTAAAAGTACACCATAAAACGAAGTGAACTTGACCGAGAACTACAAAAATAATTAATTGATATTCGCAGCGTGCGCGATGACAGCGCCAACTAACGGGTGGACTTTAGTAGCAACTTGGGTGGACTTTGGCGTACTAACAAACAAATAATTTCAATAAAATATCGTAATATATACATTTTAGACGATTATTTATGATTATTGGCTATGTGCACGAAGTGTATTAGCGCCGCTAGCGGGTAACAGAGAAGGATTGAATGGATTCAACTCTCTTTTTATCATTGTTTAATATGTTTAATACTGTGAAATTTTTTATTAAACAAATATCATTTAATTTAGCTGTTTGCATATAATATAAATAGTATAGCATAAAAGATACGTGAAAATTATTTATTTTGGGTATATTTTTCTCTTTAATTATGACGTATAATAGAGAAATAATTAATTCGTTTACATTGACAGCATAACCTCAAATTTTGGCGCCGATAATTTTACAATATTGCTCACCACGAACACTCGCATCGACATTATTTCTAACTCCACCGCCTTGCACATAGTCTATAGTGGGATTAACCATGTTGACCTTTCTATTTTCAGTTAAAAATGAGCCTATTAAAAATGACAGTTACTCCACCCAAAGTGTTATTTTTTGCCACGTTGTGCGCAGTGATCGATTTCGTTTCCCCCACTACCTACTTTGCACCCAGCTAATAAGTGTGCAAACTTATGCCTTGTTTACATGGGACGAGTACTCGGCCGAGGTACTCGTTATGCTGCTCGGCCGAGCACCAGTTTCTATTCATTCGCCCTTTCATTTCACTCGGCCGAGTACTATACTTTGTGTTTTTCATGAGACGAGTACTCGATCGACCTTACTGGCTCGGCCGAGTACTCGTTCGATGTAATCAAGGCATGATATGTAGCCAACTTCACCCCATTTGGGGTAAATATAACCAACCAAGATTTCAATTCTGTTTTGTTGTGAGATACAAGAATTAAAAAAAAATAAAAATCGGTCAACTTTACCCCATTTTACGGTATTATTATTTTTTATTAGATATCTTTAATAATCACATGAACATCTATCCTTTGATATTTTTTTTATATTTTTAATATTATATTTATATACTGTAATTAATATTAAACTTTATATATTTTTTTTGCAAATCGCTAGCATTTAAAAATATTCAATATTACCAGTGACATTATAATCTTCTATACCAGGTGTCCCAGATAACTTATCCAGCATGGGGATCTCAGTATCTATAAGAGATACAGGTTCGGTTAAATGAGATGAATTATTTGTAAGAAAGGGGTAAGTATAAAACTTAAAATTCGGAATTTCTTTAAATGGATATAACTTTTTTGTTCATGTAGATAGGTACTTTTTATTTGCGGTTTCTTAAAGCACTTTTTTGTGTAAAATTGATTGGTGTATTTAGAATTTTTATATCACTTTTAGTTTCCGAGATACAAGCTCTAACTTTAGTTTTTCTTATGGGCCACTAAGTTAACTATATCATATTTGAACGTGTTTTCTACTCTGCTTTACAACGATATGTCACTTGCCATATTTATTATCGAAAAAAAATTATAATACATTTTTTCAAATAGTTCATTGTTTTCAAATATTCATTTGTAATTTTGATTGTTGTTATTGTGATTTTTGTTTTTCATGGCTCACTTAAAGTTTGTAAGAAAATACTTCATAAATATCACTGGTATTTAGTATTTCGACTTTTTTTCGATAATAAATATGGCAAGTGACATATCGTTGTAAAGCAGAGTAAAAACACGTTCAAATATGATATAGTCAACTTAGTGGCCGATAAGAAAAACTAAAGTTAGAGCTTGTATCTCGGAAACTAAAAGTGATATAAAAATTTATTCTAAATACACCATTCAATTTTACATAAAAAAGTGCTTTAAGAAACCGTAAATAAAAAGTAACTATTTATATGAACAAAAAAGTTATAGCCATTTAAAGAAATTCCGAACTTTCAGTTTTTTAGGGTATACCGCCTAAACCACACAGAATTATGAATATTTTTTGGTGTAATAATACTTACCCCTTTCATACAAATAATTCATCTCATTTAACCGAACAAGTATCTCTTATCTATAAGAGATCCCTATGCTGGAAAAGTTATCTGGGACACCCGGTATATTAAAATTATATAAGCAATTTTATATTAAAAAGCATTTATATATTATAAAATAAAAATTGTTTAATATTATATTATTGAGTATTTTTTCAAACAATAATATAATTGATATTAATAATATTATAACCAAGACCACCTCTTGTCCTGAATACAGCAGTTCCAAAAACTGTGAAAACCCCAAAATAATTTATGGTGGATATTTTTTTTATTAATTTATTATTTTTATCCACCATTTATATTTAATATTGACCACTATTATTGACACGAGTTTTAAGTTTATATATATTGACTAGATTATATACAATTTTTTTTTCAATTTTATTTGCAAAAATAAATTGACACATAATTTATTTTTCAAAAGAAATAAAACATTTCAAAAATTTCCTCTAACTGATTTTATTTATTTTACTTTCTTCATATGAAATAATTAGAAGTAAAAAATATACAGTGCCTTCCAAAAGTTCGGGGCCACCTATGTTAATTTTGAATGGCACATCTCCGCGGGGAGGGGGAGGCAATAAATCTGAAATAGCACATGGGGTTGAGTGAGGACTTATTCGAAAGGGCTTACCGAGACAAAAACAACGCGGATCGCCAAGGTCTTTACGATTTTATTTTTTTGAAAAGTTATGATCATTTGATCATTTCTATTGAGTTTAGGTTAAATTGATTTTCAAAAATATTTTAAAATAAAAAAAAACACAGATCCGGTTGAAACACTGCCGTTTATCAAGACGTGTCATAATTATGTCAAAAAATTCCAAACTTTTGTTTTTTCTCATTTTAGTACATTTTTGAAAATTAAAAAAACAAGAGTAATGTTGTTTTTCTCTCGGTAAGCCCTTTCGAACGACCCCTAACTCAACCCCATGTGCTATTTAAGATTTCTTAACTCCCCCCTCAATGCGGGGATGTGCAAGTGAGTGTTTTTGTGATTAAATAATAGATTTGATGATCCCATTGTATTCAAAAGTTATTTAGGTGGCCCCGTACTTTTGGAAGACACTGTATATTATTATAAATTATATGTCATTTATTACAATAAATTTATATTTTTTCAATCACATATATATAACATATTGACTTTGGAATATTATTTACAATTCACACTCAGTTATTTTTAGTATTAACAAGCAGTGGCGTACCTAGAGAGCGAAATGTGAGTTAAATAATAATAAAAAAAAATGGTACGCCACTGTTGTTAGATTTAAATAAAAAACACCGAAAAACAGTACAATTAATTTTGAAGACAGTGATTTTGTATATATATTATTATTATTTTATTGACTTTAATATTGACAGAATTTCATTCAGAAAGTTCCCATAAATGCATTATTATCAATAAATATTATTTCGATGTTCAGGAGAATTGTTTTTAGGAATCTAAATTAACTAAAATCGCGCAAACTTTTTAAAGCAATCTAATATATATTTTACAATGAAAACAAACGATTTATTTTAACACAGGGCCTATTTTAATCTAAAGAAGTTATATACATGGGTAATTGGGTTTCCCTATATATATATTTTTTTACTTTAACAACTCACATATATATTTTGGAAAAACATTTATTCTCTACTTTTACATTACATATAAGGAGGTAATTTTCATGTAACGTTGTTTCGAATAACACCATTTTTCCTAGCACACATTTAGGCTTTGGTAAATTAAGGTTGGTCTTTGCTCCTGCCCTGGTTAAAATTTAATTTCACACTTTAAAGATATGATTCCTCTAATAAAAATATAACTATCATTAGTTAAAAATGCATTAAATAAAATCTATATGTGTATATCACGCAATAATTATGCTAAATCACAAATTGAAAAATATTTCTTTTAATTCTACTAAATCGTTTGATTCTATTATTTTTTTTTATTATTCAGACAAGTACGTAATTTTAAATATATGTCCAACATATGTTCGCATAGGATATTAATAATTTTACATCTGATACGACTTAATCTCAAATTTGGATTCGATGTAGAAGGGGTTCCTATACAAATACAATTGAAAAATAATGTTTACTCCATAGAAATGTAATATAATTAATTAATTAATTTATAGTTTTTGACGTACCACTTTGCTTCCAGTATTTTACTCCAATGTCCGGTTTTATAAAAAATTTGCTCGATGCAAAAACAAATTAGCTTCCAGTAACGCTATCTGCTAGGTATTAACCCTTTGTAGCCCTATGTGACATTTCTGTAACAAACCTCAATAATCCCGCTAATATACGTACTAAATATATTTAGTTTTCAAATATGTGTAACACTACTGTAACATACCACTGAATAACTTAAGTATCAAGTAAAATTCTCAGATGGCATAACCTATTGACTTACGTATTATTACGTAACTATTGGCAATAAGGCAGCATTATGTTACAACAAACTAAATAATTGTTTCAAATCCTGCCATACGACATAAGTGTTTTTTATGACTAACTGTAATGTCACTCCCAAAAAAGTCAAATAAATATTTTTAAACGTGTTTTTTATATGCCTAAACTTGTCTCTCTATCTACATAATTTAAATTTTTAAGATCTTGAGCTACAAAGGGTTAAATATAAATGAGAACCACTCACAGATGTAGCGAATGAAATCGTACATATGATAACCTTGACGCGTCCGCGATAAGTAGAAATCAGCTACTTAAAATAAGTGCTGTCAAAATGTACCTCATAAAATGTATAGCATTTACATTACTGTACATTTATTACCACTGCTTTTAAATCTCGGGCAATTTAATAACAATTTGACACCTAGCTTTAGTCGAAGTTAATTTACTTTTCCACTAAAGCAAATTCTTTATAATATCGAACACAAGAGAACTGCCATAAAACCCCCGTTTGATAGTTAATGCAAACTTTGTTAGCTAGTCTATAATACCGGGCATTAGACTATCAATATGAATTCAATTTCAACGTTTAAAAAATATAGATATGAAAAATGTTTTTTTACTATCGAACCAACTCCGGGATATCTACCTATCCCCAAAATATTGTTAAAATATGATTTTTACAATAATTTGAACCCCTTGTACATATATTCAGAGTGTAAACCCAGTAACTGAAAAAGTAATCGAAAGGAATCAAATTTTGACGTTTCATTCCGGTTTCTGTAAAATTCCGTATTCACCGCCGATAATTTCATTACGTTTAATTATTGTTTATTATATCCAAGCAGTCTGAAGAAGTTTTGCAGTGCTGCCAACCTATTTTTTAGTTGTCAATTTTCATTATTGATTCCGTTTGAATCCGGTAAATGTCATTCAGACTGACAATTTGCTATATCTTTTACGTTCAGATTCCGGAATAAAACAGAATGGTATTTCATTTCGTTTGATTATTTTCTCAATTACTGGGAATATATCTACAGTATATAGAAAAATCAATTTCATTTCAGATACAAATAATTTTTTTTTCTTCTGTCAAAATTACGACAAACTTGTACTGAATACATTTTCTCCTCATAAAAATGAAAAATTGATTTAAAATTATTCATTTTATTAGCAAATATTTGTATAAATCTGAGTTAACATCAATTTCCTTATGTACCGTAATTAGATTCCACCACTTAACGATTTTTTTTATTATTAATACCCTATTAGAACATCAGGACAAATACCAAAGAAATTAACTTCACGTTTTGTTTTGTACTTGTGAAGTTAGTCACTTTGGCTTATATATACATATCTCAACAGCAATCCCTTTGTATTTTACCCATAGAGATAATATTACATAGAGATAGTAAGCCAGCCGAAAAATCCTAACTGTCAGTAAAAAGAGAAAACAAAATGTGAACCGCTATCTATCTTTGTCAAACAAACCAGTTTCCGTAGAGATGGTGGTTCATAAAGACTTACGAAAGCGTCAAAAGACAAAGACACAAGTAGGTACACATTTTTCTTTCTCTTATTACACTATGCAACAAAAAAATACTTTTGTAATATAACATAGATCTGAATAGGAAATTTAGGAGGCTTTTGGCATGCCCAATTGGTTTATTCACATCAGGGTTTTGAGATATTCTAACCTAAAAGTTCCAAAAATGACTATATTGGCAATGTTAAAGAATTTATTATCAAGTAGGTAATTTTAAAAGTTTTCGGTCACGGTAACAAATAGTATTATCTTTCCTCTTTAAAATGAGTTTTAATTTTTTACTGTACGATTTTTTTAGCCGAGATGTACTAGTTTGAAGATATGATATTTTTGTTAATAGAGTATAGTATAGTAGATACAATGAACTTTACTACATATATCTTCAATGTAGTATATTTCGGTGAAGAAAAGTCGCATAGTAAAATGTAAAAAATCATTTTAAAGAGAAAAGATAGTACTATTCGAAATCATGAAAGAAAACTTCAGAAAAAAATTACCTACTTAGTAATAAATTCCCCAAAATCGTCATTTTTGTGACTTTTAGGTTCGGATATCTCAAAAACCTGACGTGATGGAATCATTTGGGTAACGAATTCAGTTTCGGAATGACAAATACCTTCTAAATCATCTATTCAAATTTCTTTTTTATGTCTACTTACATAAAGTGCTATGGCTCACTGACTCTATGTAATATTATCTCTATGGTTTTACCAACCACGCGGTTAGCAAGGGATAACTATAATACCACAGAAGCAATGTCGTCTGGAAGTGAATTTAGTACATTGTAGGGCACTCGGGTGGGTTGAGTTGACCGAACATGTTCAGTTCGTACATGCTAGCGAATATGATGAAGATCAGGTACCATATCATGAGTATCACGCCGTAACGCCTGTCCAACTTCCAGCCGTTCAAGTGCGTCGCGATCACCAGGAAAACCACCGTCGATAGAAGTGACAGTGTAGAGTACGTCAGACCTGGAGAATGTTAACAGTTGTAAAACTCACAAAAAATACTTTACCACAATATACATGATAACTGATTTAAAAAAAACTATTATATGATGATCTTACGTGTCTCATATTTCCAAAAAAATATTTATTTCTGCAGAAAATAAAGGTTTAATCGCAAAAATTGACTTATTTTGAATTTGACGCCTAAACGCTCGCAGGTGTCATTACAGAGTTGTGACTCCTTGTCAACAATAATCAAACATTCAGAGTTAGACAATAATTTAATTATTTTATGTGTTAAAAATGAATTCCAAAGTATATAAGTTCTTGTAAGAGGAAATAATATTTGTCTAAAATAAAAGTCACGTTTACTGATGCGTGACGTCATTTGCTCTGATTGGTGTTCCATTTAACATGGCGGATTGCTGTATTTTGCATTTTTATTTTAACAAAAATTATATTAATCTCGCTTTTAATATAAATATATTTTTAGAATCTTTTTAATCTATGTTTTTCATTATTTAAAATCATAAATTAAATAATACTTTGTTACTGACATCATGCCTATTATGTTAAGTATACATAATAAAAAAACAAGTCGTAGTTATGTTATATTATTAAAGTAGTATGTTATATTATTAAAAAAAATTAACTTTTCAAAGTATCGATTACCACCAAAACAAATTAGATCACATGAATCTCTTTCAAGAAATTCTGAAACCTACTTTCTTGCAGTCTTTTTGTTCAAACAAAAAAACAAAAAAAAACGGCTGTACCGAATTTGATCATATTAACGTCAAAAATTTATTTGCGAGATTTCATGCAGGAAGAAAATTACCACGTACGTATACACACACACACACACACACACACACACACACACACACACACACACACACACACATCTTTTTGAAAATAGTTTAAAGTTTAAACATACTGTAGTGACTGAAACATTAAAATATGTCGATTTTTTCTATTTTTTGCGATATCTTCTTTATGTTGAGAAGTTAATAATTAATTTTTTTTACTTTAAATGCATGAAAAAAATCAAAATCCATACAAAATGTGATATATTAACAGTCATTTTTTGAGGGCTGTTATTCCTCACAGATTTTTTTGGACAAATGTTAATGTGAACTCTTTTGTTTAAAATATCTTTCCCGACTTACAATTAAAGTTTGATACGTTAGTTTTATATTTTACCTTTACTGATGACGTTGACGTGCGACCCAGGCTTAATTATAGCTGTCTGGATAAACCACGGAAGCCCCAAGCATATCAAAATGTCGAACACATTTGAGCCGACTGCATTAGATACAGCCATGTCTCCATATCTGTTACAAGCAAATCAAATTTCAATACAATATTAACAATATATCTATGTAAGTACTTATTTTCAAGAAATTGGTAGATTACCAGCAATGTATGTAATTCAGGCATTCTATATAATTCCTAAGAATTCCATACAATGCCTAACAATTTTAGGCGAAGTGAGTAATAAGTTTTATTTACTGTTATAATAAATTAAATAAAATATTAGTTCAGACGAATATTAAGTATATGATTTAAAGTTAAAATAAAAAACATACATTAATATTAGATATTATTTAATAACATATTAGGCCAGTATTAAGTAAGAAGATAAATAATCAGTATTTTAGTATTTTATTACATAAAGTAAGCCAATATCTGTGCCTGAACCAAAATTGGTTGGTTCTCCCTATTTATGTTTATATTTCTAGTCTATACAATGCCTTGGAAATGTATACAGGGTGTTTGGTTCGGCGATACGAATATTTTGAAGGGAGGTAGAATGAGTCATTTGGAAGTGATTTAAGCAAATATACCTATATACAAAGTGCTACAGTTTTTTTATATCGGCCTTTTTAATAAATTTTTGAGAAAACCCAGATTTATAGATATTAATGGCGAAAGTTCAAAAGTAAATGAGCCCATATTTTTCAAACATGATTTTTATATTACTTAAATGTCTAAACTACACTTTCAGATCAAAATAAAATTTATGAATAACAAAAACAAAGAATGGCTGCAGGTTGACATTTGAAATTTTATAAAACTTTAATAAAATTATTTCTTTAAAAAATTATTTTATAAAATCTAGCACACTTACAGATGTTCAAATGGTCTTAAAAACTACTCTATTTCATACCCTTTCGAAAAACCTACCGTATTACCTACATGAACGGGCTACTTTTGTGAAAAAAACTTACATTTATCCGAGAATAAGTAAGATTTTTACATTTTTCCAGTGAGTTGATCCTAGTGTGCTAATCTTAATAAGTCGTAAAAAAACATGATGGGGGTACTTTTCAAACATTTTTTTATACTCATTGGACAGAGTAGCACTTAGTCCTGTACAAATGCTTGAAAATTATGACCCTTCAGACTAATGACGACTTTTTTTCGGTTTTTGGTAAATTTTGGTAAATTAAGCACACTAGGATCAACTCACTGGAAAAATGTAAAAATCTTACTTATTCTCAGATAAATGTAAGTTTTTTTCACAAAAGTAGCCCGTTCATGTAGGTAATACGGTAGGTTTTTCGAAAGGGTATGAAATAGAGCAGTTTTTAAGACCATTTGAACATCTACAAGTGTGCTAGATTTTATAAAATAATTTTTTAAAGAAATAATTTTATTAAAGTTTTATAAATTTTCAAATGTTAACCTGCGCCATTCTTTGTTTTTGTTATTCATAAATTTTATTTTGATCTGAAAGTGTAGCTTAGACATTTAAGTAATATAAAAATCATGTTTGAAAAATATGGGCTCATTTACTTTTGAACTTTCGCCATTAATATCTATAAATCTGGGTTTTCTCAAAAATTTCCTAAAAAGACCGATATAAAAAAACTGTAGCACTTTGTATATAGGTATATTTGCTTAAATCACTTCCAAATGACTCATTCTACCTTCCTTCAAAATATTCGTATCGCCGAACCAAACACCCGTATAGTTAAATTCATTTCCTACATTGCCTGGTGATTTTTAGGTATTCTATAGAATACCTAGGAATTCTATTCAATGTCGGTTTTCATACATTGCCGGTAACATATATAACATGACGATTTTCTTTTCTTTTAAGTGGGGTGCATAAGTTTGTAGAGGTTTAAAAGCTGTCTGACAAAAAAACATAAAATAAAATCAGTCTAAAACATAGAGTTCCTTTCAATTGCTGTTTTTAATATGTATCATTGAATTTTAAGTTGAACTTTAAGGTTTTAATATAAAAAGATTGCCCTAGATCAGTGCTTCTTAAACTTTTTGACGTCGCGGTCCCCTTGCAGCTCATATTGATAACTCACGGCCCCCCTATTTTTTTGAAACACAGAAGGGTTAAAAAAAATATTGTTTCATTTATATAATTTTAGTAAGAGCATATTTGAACATTTAAACTTATTTAACGATAGTAAATTTATTTATTATATTCGTGGTTTTCGCGGCCCCCTTGTAAGAAGGCCAAGACCCTCTAGGGGGCCGCGGCCACTACTTTAAAAAGCCCTACCCTAGATAATGCTTTATATCCGATATCAATATCTCGTAAAAAACATTGAGTTATAAGCAATCAAAGTTCTATGTGTCATGTTTTTCGAAGACCATAGAGACGATCATCTGTATCAAATATATTAAATTAGAATAGGAATCTATACAGCATTGAATATCTTAAAATCTTAAGCCATAGGTGTCCAACCTTTTGACCTTTGTGGGCCTTTTTTACCTGATATCGTTAATTATTTTCATATTTTACTTTTTTTAAATCTTATGCCGCACCAAGTGTGCTCGCGGGTCGCGGGTTGGACAAGCCTGTCTTAAGCCAACCTTTTTCCTACATAGACCGCGTTTAAAAAAATGATTTTCTTCATCGATAATAATTGCACTATAATATAGACCCTTTTTAAACTTCCACCGAATTTATATTTTAATATTTTAAAATTATCCAAGATATAGGTAAATAATTAATGAAAAACATTCATAACTAATATTTTAACCATACACTATTTTTGAATACAATTAATTGTGATAACAATAATAATTTAATATTTGCTACTCACCCTTCTCGTATTACTGCTATACTTGATAAAGCATCTGGTACAGATACACCAGCTGCTACAAAAGTAAGTCCCATCACTGTATCGGGAATTCCCAATGTGCTACCTATAAATATAAAAAATACAATTGAAACACTATCAACCAGATATAAATTTTAATTTTAAGTATTTATAATAAAACCTCATATCGTTTTGTTTTTTACTTTTTACAACATACAACCATCGAACTATGGGCCCATTTATTTAACTATCTAAACAAACAGTCGTAAATTCAAAAATTAAATTTGTTTAAAATAGGTAACTATTCAACGGCTAGATAAGTATTAACCCATTTGTTCCCGCGATCTTTTTTTTGTCAATATCAGATGAAATAATTGTATAAATTATAAAAACGGATTTATGGCAACACAATTTATAAAGATACTAAATATTTCAATTGACGGTAGGTACACGAAGTACATTAATGACAATTTTTAGTAGAAATATATAGTAATTTGGAATCATTCTACATATTTATCTCAAATATGACATTTTTTGAGTTGTGACACTTTTTTTACGGGGGTGCGATATTACGTTGCTTATGTTCAATTCAATGTAAATTGACCGATAGGCTGAGAGCCCACATAAATTTTAGTTTAATGATCTGCTTGCATTTAATAATTACTTGGCAATCATTAACCCTTAGCTGCTCCACTTCTCCAGAATAAGATACCTGTCACACTGGGGTCACCTCGTACCCCAGACACTAAAATGCTAACTACTCGTAAGCTATTGAATATTTTAATTCAATAAAATTCTTCTATCATCTTCGAACGATACAGAATACACAAATAAACTCCAATCGGTTATTTTAAAAAATATACCTATACTTAATACATATTTAAAAAATTGAAAACCTTGTAAAATTTAAATAGCAAACAATGTGGAGTGCCTGGTAGCCCACAGTGGCAGCTAAGGGTTAAATAAAATAAAATAAAAAACGTTTCTATACTTCTACGTGCTAATTAAGACTTTTTTTACAAATTTGGTTTTCCGGTTATAATTAATTTTAGGACCAAAGTGCGTCCTTAAAAAATCAATTTTAACTTACCAATAATTGTGATCATCCACACCATGAAGTACGAATAGAAAGATATCCAAAGCATGGAAATGAGGAAGGTGAACGGATACCAGTTCTTGTACTTGTCCAGTTTACAATTAGGTATAGTTTTGATACACATGTAGTGGATGGGGTAAACGAATCCCCATGATGCTTGTGCAAATATTCCTGTCTCTGGTCAATAGAAAATGATTTATGTTATTTTTTTATAATTGATATGGATTACAATGAGTGGAATTATAGTTTATTAGTTTACTAAAGCTTTAGAATAGACTAGAACTTAATTTAGAGCATTCTTTTATTTTTATTTTCAATAAAAGCACCAATATTCTTAAACATGGTGGAATATAAAGAGCTCCCATATTTCGAGGGAGCACTGAATGGACTAGGTAGGTTTACTTTGGTAAGTTAGACTCTGGCCTCTGTCATTTTCAATACCCATCATAAGTTGGGCTAATGAAGATCAAGGCTATTTTATTTAAACGTAGAGAACAACCGCTCTGTCGAAATGCATTACATTAGTCTGGTGAAATTAAAATTAAAATATACCCAATCTAAAATCTGTTTCATTTAAGCGGTTGCCGGAGGATTTGACGGTACGATTTATGATTCGTGCTGTCAAATCTTCGACAATCATTACAAACTTAAGGTTGTTGTTCACTGAAAGTTGTGGCATCTAGCGAAATTTAGCATGAACTACAGGGTTTTGATATGTCGGTAAAAAAGAACAAATAGATCTGGCAACAATTTACAATATTAGACAAGAATAGAAGATTTATTTTTAACAATATTATAATTATTACTATTGCTGACAATAGTTATAATTATAATAACAATAGTAACTATTATTATTATTATAAATAAAAACATTAAATGTAATCAATAATCACTTGCTATTTACAACGCGCGTCAGTTGTCAATACCACGTTTTTAGGGTTCCGTAGAAAACTAGGAACCCTTATAGTTTCTCCATGTCCGTCCGTCCGTCCGTCTTCAAAAATTTTGAGATAATAACATGAAATTTGGTATACGGTCGTAGATTGATGACCCAAAAACAGAAATGATAAGATTTTTGAAAATAAAATTTTTTTAGACCCCCCTTTCATAAAATGAAAAGTGTTTTCAAAAAAAAATTTTCACCTACACCATTGAGTGGGGTGTCGTTAGAAAGGTCTCATAAAATGCAATAAAAAATGTATTAGAACTTTTTGATTTTAACCCTTTAATCACGATGTATTTGCTCTCCAAAGTTGTTAAAAAAGCGTCCCCCCCCCTCTATTTTCTAAACTATCAATTTAAAAAATCTGAAAAAATTCCAGAATGTAGCTTTTAATTAGTACTTTCACTGAAAATTATAACGAACATTGTCAAAAATATTTTGGACCCCCCTTTCATAGACTGAAAATTGAACTTACATTTTTATCCCCACTTACCCTATTGAGTGGGGTGTCATTTAATAGGTCTCGTAAAATGCAATAAAAAACGTCAAATAACTTTTTGATTTTAACCCTTCAGTCGCGATATATTTGCTTTTTAATGTCGCTGTCAGAGCGTCCCTCCCCCCCTCTATTTTCTAAACTATCGATTCAAAAAATCTGAAAAAAATTCAGAATGTAGCTTTTAATTAGTACTTTCACTGAAAATTATAACGAACATTGTCAAAAATATTTTGGACCCCCTTTTCATAGATTGAAAAGTGAACTCACATTTTTTTCATTAACCCCATTGAGTGGGGTGTCATTTGATAGGGTCTCCTAAAATGCAATAATAAAAGTCAAATGACTTTTTGATTTTAACCCTTTGGTCACGAAAATTTTGAAAAAACTATTTTTTTTTATAAATCGTAGTGGGAATGACTACGGAACCCTATTATGTGCGTGCCCAACAAGCACTTGCCCGTTTTATTATATTTCAAAGATCGCGCCGAATGCACTGTTGCCATATCGCATATTTACGTAATGTGTTCGGGAATTTATCAAAGTTAAAAATTAATAATTATTTAAGGAGATGGTAAATCATTCTAAAATTTTATATACACATTCCTTAATTACCAATCTATAACATATCCGTTTTTGGTTAAAATCTGTCGTTTAGTTTTAATACACGAACTAAACGAATATCGAATTCCAAGTTGATCCCTATGCTTGCAATGTATAAGAGGCCAACTATGCACGTTTATAATTAATAAACGAAATGGTAAACTGACCTGAAATTTTTTTTACAAATGCAAACTAGCTTACTTAACACAATATTAAAATTTTAACAAATTCTGTAGTGATCGATTTTAGTGAACAACAACCTTAAATGAAACAGACTATAAATCTAATTTCACTAGAAAACTATCTGCACCTGATTGGAAATCGATTTTTATATGGATTTTTTAATCTTCGGGAAACCGAATCCACTCTGCCAAATATGTTGAAAAAATGTTTATGCAAACTAAATTTCCAGTAAAATAACGTTGACTGTCGCTTCTGTATATCGTATGTGCATGTACAAAAACGTACATATTTATTATTCTGTATTTAAAATTTTGATTTTATTTTGACGATATCTTCACTCACAGACGGTGAATTTCACAAAATTTCAGCATACTCATGAATATCTTAAAAAATCGAATTACCGGTTATTACGACAGTCGGTTTTACCGACCTAAAATGACCGGTCCCTTCGATGTTGTTATAACCGGTTTCTACTGTATTGTCAACAATAAAGTTTTATATAATAATGCGGAACCCTCAGGGCGCGAGTCCTTTGTTTATATATACTTATAAAAATTATAAATTGTTTTTTTATACCCCTTCAAAATGTGGGAGATCTTTATACGCTACCCTATACCTATAAACTAACCTGGGCGAAGTAATGGCGATCTCTTCTCTTCATGATCTTTCATGGGCTTATAATACCCCGTAGGTCTAGTTGCCGGATTCTCTGCTTCTACAGGGACCTGGGTGGCTGGTTGTTGTGGCGTAGCTACTTGGGGTTGAACTTGCTCGGGGTACTTCTGTTGTTGGGCTTGTTGAGGTTCTGTACCTGAAAGTTTATATTTGATTAGATTATTTCTAAGACAATCATTCTAAGACATTCCCTACTAACCATATTGTTCACCGCCATTCCAAGCAGTATTTGGGTCCCAGGTCGCATTAGGGTCCCACGCTGCATTGGGGTCCCAATTTGTGTTTGTGGTTGTTGTAGTATTATCCCAATTATTCTGCTGCATTGGGTCGCCCTCTGTGTAATTTGGTAAAGCTTTTGTGGTTTGGGTTGTGACTGGCTGTTGATTTTCTGGTAATGTTCTATAAGTTACTAGACCTGGAATAATAAATATTTTATTGGAATTGAGATAGGTATTTACCGCCGGTTTCACGAGCGACAAGTATCTGATCAATTAATGTCTGCCTATCTGTTTAATTTAACTTGACAAAAAAACTACTTTTGACTATTAGAAAGTCAAGGGGGATGGCCACCGTGACGGAAAAAAATATAATTTTGTTTTCTTAGATTTTTTTAAAGTTTACATATTCATAAATATGTATACAAAAAATTGAGTTTAAATTTTGAAAATTGACGGAGTTACAGTCAATTTAGTGAGACGATGTAGCACGACTGGTTATGACAACAATAACATTAAACACGTTTATCTCGGAATGACATTTTTCGACCTGGTCGACACGATTCCTCAAAGACTAATGAACCGATTTCAATTTTTTTTTTAATAATTTTCGTAATTGTAGTAGCTATCGTTTGAAATTTTGATAATTACTATTTTTAAAACCGCTCTAATTAAAAAAAAAATAGGTCTTAAAAATGAAAAAAAATTTCAAATGATCGCCAATTTGTGAAAAAAAAAAATATAAAAAAAACGGTTACGTGCAACGATAGCTACATTCATATAGATATCGATTAAATTTTTTATTTATTTTTTCATATAACCTTTCTCGAAATTTCGAGTCGACCATAGAGAAAAAAATTTTTTTTGGTTTTCACATCGAGGCTCATAACTTTGTAAATATTTAATATTTTTCAATAAAAATAAAAAAGTATAAAAAAAACATTTTTTAAAAACAATTTGCCTTTGAAAAACCAACTAAAAAGCTGAAAATAAAATTAGATAAGATTAGACTCGTTCATTCTAAATATTGCATTTTAAAAAAAGTTCATTTTGTTCATACTAGAAGAGTTAAAAGTATCTTCTAGTATGAACAAAATGAACTTTTTTTAAAATGCAATATTTAGAATGAACGAGTCTAATCTTATCTAATTTTATTTTCAGCTTTTTAGTTGGTTTTTCAAAGGCAAATTGTTTTTAAAAAATGTTTTTTTTATACTTTTTTATTTTCGAGTTTTTAGTTAAACATATACAAAGAACAAATTCAAAAAATTTCACGTTAACATACCTCCTGAATCTTTACCAATAAATAACCATTTTTAATTTCGTTTTTATATCATGTTAGTAATGATCATTATACAATTATATTTTTACTTTTTTATACATACATGAAATGTAATGTATAAATAAAGTATAGTGATCACGAAAAAAATCGAACTCGAGATTTTAACGGAATTACACGTTTTGAGGGTCCCTGAATCATATACCACCATTAACTCAATGACGTCTGTGTGTGTGTCTGTGTGTCTGTCTGTCTGTCTGTCTGTCTGTGTGTCTGTGAACGCTCTACAGCCAAAACTGTAATACTTACGAACATGAAATTTTAAACTTAAGGTTCTTGTATGCTCTAGATGTGCACCTCCTATTTTTGAAAACCATCACTAAACCGGAAACGGAAGTATAATTATTTTTCGAATTATTTTTGAATTATTTTTGAAACGGTGCACATTAGAAAAAAATGTTTTAGATCAAAGTTGTAGAGGGTATTTATCTATAATTTATATTCTATCCATTTTCCCCCCCAAAAATTGTTTTTAGGAAATAATCGATTTTCTAAAAAAAATAATTTTTTCGATTTATTTTTTAAACGGTAGGTATTAGAAAAAAATGTTTGAGATACAAGTTGTAGAGAATATTATTTTCTATAATTTATGTTCAATTCTTTTTTTTGTATCTTATGAACTAACCAAAAAAAAGAATAATTTTAATTTTAATGGCTTTAATTTAAAAATGATTTGAATAATACAAAAAATCTAGTTATCTATGAAAATTTTGGCATTTATTATTATTAGAAGTGTCAAAATTGAAATCTAGCAAAATAAATACTTGTTAATACAATAATCACTAATCTTAATTGATTTCATTTAATATCTAATGTCAATATTAAATACAATGCATCAATTTCATTCATTGAAAATCATTTTGTAAGTAAAAAAATTTAAAATCAAATATTAAATTATAAAAGTAATCACATATTAATACTCGGTGTCATGATGTATAAACGGTGCACATTAGAAAAAAATGTTTAGATCAAAGTTGTGTAGAGGGTATTTATCTATAATTTATGTTCTATTTACCCCCCCCCCCAAAATTGTTTTTAGGAAATAATTGATTTTCTACAAAATTTAATTTTTTCGATTTATTTTTTAAACGGTTATAGGTATTAGAAAAAAATGTTTGAGATACAAGTTGTAGAGAATATTATTTTCTATAATTTTTGTTCTATTTTTTTGTTGTATCTTATGAACTAACCAAAAAAAGAATTAATGGTTTTAATATAAAATGATTTGTATAATACAAAAAATCTAGTTATCTATGAAAATTTTGGCATTTATTATTAGAAGTGTCATAATTGAATTCTAGCAAAATAAATAGTTAATACAATAATCACTATTCTTAATTGATTTCGTTTAATATTTAATGTCAATATTAAATACAATGTATCAATTTCATTCAGTGAAAATCATTTTGTAAGTAAAAAATTTTAAAATCAAATATTAAATTATAAAAGTAATCACATATAAATACTTCGGTGTCATGATGTATAAAAAAGTCTCGTGCCTGCCAAGGCAGTTTATTTCTATAAAATTATCACTAAAACACATCACGTATATGGTATATTATATTAATGTTTATTGATTTTAATAGATTTCTATTTCTATCGTTGTCCAATATCAATAATAAAAAATATTTTCAATTGACAGTAGTGACTGATGGTATTTTTACTTTTTTATACATACATGAAATGTAATGTATAAATAAAGTATAGTGATCACGAAAAAAATCGAACTCGAGATTTTAACGGAATTACACGTTTTGAGGGTCCCTGAATCATATACCACCATTAACTCAATGACGTCTGTGTGTGTGTGTGTGTGTCTGTGTGTCTGTCTGTGTGTCTGTGAACGCTCTACAGCCAAAACTGCAATACTTACGAACGTGAAATTTTAAACTTAAGGTTCTTTTATGCTCTAGATGTGCACCTCCTATTTTTAAAAACCATCACTAAACCGGAAACGGAAGTATAATTATTTTTCGAATTATTTTTGAATTATTTTTGAAACGGTGCACATTAGAAAAAAATGTTTTAGATCAAAGTTGTAGAGGGTATTTATCTATAATTTATATTCTATCCATTATCCCCCCCAAAAATTGTTTTTAGGAAATAATCGATTTTCTAAAAAAATTAATTTTTTCGATTTATTTTTTAAACGGTAGGTATTAGAAAAAAATGTTTGAGATACAAGTTGTAGAGAATATTATTTTCTATAATTTATGTTGTATTCTTTTTTTTTGTATCTTATGAACTAACCAAAAAAAGAATAATTTTAGTTTTAATGGCTTTAATTTAAAAATGATTTGAATAATACAAAAAATCTAGTTATCTATGAAAATTTTGGCATTTATTATTAGAAGTGTCAAAATTGAAATCTAGCAAAATAAATACTTGTTAATACAATAATCACTAATCTTAATTGATTTCATTTAATATTTAATGTCAATATTAAATACAATGTATCAATTTCATTCATTGAAAATCATTTTGTAAGTAAAAAATTTTAAAATCAAATATTAAATTATAAAAGTAATCACATATTAATACTCGGTGTCATGATGTATAAACGGTGCACATTAGAAAAAAAAGGTTTTAGATCAAAGTTGTAGAGGGTATTTATCTATAATTTATGTTCTATCCATTAACCCCCCCCCCCCAAATTTGTTTTTAGGAAATAATTGATTTTCTAAAAAATTTAATTTTTTCGATTTATTTTTTAAACGGTTATAGGTATTAGAAAAAAATGTTTGAGATACAAGTTGTAGAGAATATTATTTTCTATAATTCATGTTCTATTTTTTTTTTGTATCTTATGAATTAACCAAAAAAAAGAATTATTTTAGTTTTAATGGTTTTAATTTAAAAATGATAATACAAAAAATCTAGTTATCTATGAAAATTTTGGCATTTATTATTGGAAGTGTCAAAATTGAAATCTAGCAAAATAAATAGTTAATACAATAATCACTATTCTTAATTGATTTCGTTTAATATTTAATGTCAATATTAAATACAATGTATCAATTTCATTCAGTGAAAATCATTTTGTAAGTAAAAAATTTTAAAATCAAATATTAAATTATAAAAGTAATCACATATTAATACTTCGGTGTCATGATGTATAAAAAAGTCTCGTGCCTGCCAAGGCAGTTTATTTAAAACATGTAGCTATGGAAATGAGATATGTATTTCGGTTGTAACATAACTCTCGTTATCACTGTGTTTTCTAATTGTATTGGTATATATAGATGATTCGTTGCCACAAACATATAAAGAAATAAATAAATAATTTATAAATAAATAAATAAATAAATAAAAAAAAATTATAAAAAAACCTTTTTTTAAAAACAATTTGCCTTTAAAAAACCAACTAAAAAGCTGAAAATAAAATTCGGTTAGACTCGTTCGTTCTAAATATTGCATTTTAACAAAAAGTTGATTTTGTTCATACTAGAAGAGTTAAATAAACTGCCTTGGCAGGCACGGGACTTTTTTATACATCATGACACCGAAGTATTAATATGTGATTACTTTTATAATTTAATATTTGATTTTAAAATTTTTTACTTGCAAAATGATTTTCAGTGAATGAAATTGATACATTTTATTTAATATTGACATTAAAATATTAAATGAAATCAATTAAGATTAGTGATTATTGTATTAACTAGGTATTTATTTTACTAGATTTCAATTTTGACACTTCCAAATATAAATGACAAAATTTTCATAGATAACTAGATTTTTTGTATTATTCAAATCAATTTTAAATTAAAACCATTAAAACTAAAATTATTATTTTTTTTGGTTAATTCATAAGATACAAAAAAATAAATTATAGAAAATAATATTCTCTACAACTTGTATCTCAAACATGTTTTTTTCTAATACCTATAACTGTAAAAACAATTTGGGGGGGGGGGGAGATAGATAGAACATAAATTATAGATAAATACCCTCTACAACTTTGATCTAAACATTTTTTTTCTAATGTGCACCGTTTATACATCATGACACCGAGTATTAATATGTGATTACTTTTATAATTTAATATTTGATTTTAAAATTTTTTACTTACAAAATGATTTTCAATGAATGAAATTGATACATTGTATTAAATATTGACATTAAATATTAAATGAAATCAATTAAGATTAGTGATTATTGTATTAACAACTATTTATTTTGCTAGATTTCAATTTTGACACTTCTAATAATAAATGCCAAAATTTTCATAGATAACTAGATTTTTTGTATTATTCAAATCATTTTTAAATTAAAGCCATTAAAACTAAAATTATTCTTTTTTTTGGTTAATTCATAAGATACAAAAAAAAGAATAGAACATAAATTATAGAAAATAATATTCTCTACAACTTGTATCTCAAACATTTTTTCTAATACCTACCGTTTAAAAAATAAATCGAAAAAATTAATTTTTTTTAGAAAATCAATTATTTCCTAAAAATAAATTTTGGGGGGGAAAATGGATAGAACATAAATTATAGATAAATACCCTCTACAACTTTGATCTAAAACATTTTTTTCTAATGTGCACCGTTTCAAAAATAATTCAAAAATAATTCGAAAAATAATTATACTTCCGTTTCCGGTTTAGTGATGGTTTCCAAAAATAGGAGGTGCACATCTAGAGCATACAAGAACCTTAAGTTTAAAATTTCATGTTCGTAAGTATTACAGTTTAGGCTGTAGAGCGTTCACAGACACACAGACAGACAGACAGACAGACACACAGACACACACACAGACGTCATTGAGTTAATGGTGGTATATGATTCAGGGACCCTCAAAACGTGTAATTCCGTTAAAATCTCGAGTTCGATTTTTTTCGTGATCACTATACTTTATTTATACATTACATTTCATGTATGTATAAAAAAGTAAAAAAGTATCTTCTAGTATGAACAAAATCAACTTTTTGTTAAAATGCAATATTTAGAACGAACGAGTCTAACCGAATTTTATTTTCAGCTTTTTAGTTGGTTTTTTAAAGGCAAATTGTTTTTAAAAAAAGGTTTTTTTATAATTTTTTATTTTCGAGTTTTTAGTTAAACATATACAAAGAACAAATTCAAAAAAATTCACGTTAACATACCTCCTGAATCTTTACCAATAAATAACCATTTTTAATTTCGTTTTTATATCATGTTAGTAATGATCATTATACAATTATATTTTTTCTATAAAATTATCACTAAAACACATCACGTATATGGTATATTATATTAATGTTTATTGATTTTAATAGATTTCCTTCTATTTCTATCGTTGTCCAATATCAATAATAAAAAATATTTTCAATTGACAGTAGTGACTGATGGTATTTTTTAAAACATGTAGCTATGGAAATGAGATATGTATTTCGGTTGTAACTTAACTCTCGTTATCACTGTGTTTTCTAATTGTATTGGTATATATAGATGATTCGTTGCCACAAACATATAAAGAAATAAATAAATAATTTATAAATAAATAAATAAATAAATAAATAAATAAATAAATAAATAAATAAATATCGCGGTGAGTTAAATAAGGCAAATTTAATTAATATTAAATAAGTTGAATATATACTTAATAAAATGTCTTTTACCTGATTCAAAAATAATTAGTAATATCTGTGAAAAAAATTCCCAAACATTGACAATTTTTTGACCCGTCACAGTGGCCATCCCCCTTAAACGTAGTCCTAAAAATAGATAATTTATATTGAAACTAAGACAGGCCCGAATTTAGGAATGTTCACAATTGATTTTTTTTAGAAAATTATTAAACAAATTTAGAAAAATCAATGATAGTTACAATGCTGATGTAATTAATTAAATCATCATTTTAATATATTGAATGATTATGTCTATTTAGGACATATTTAGAAAAAAAAATATATTTTCTACTAAATGAAAAAGATTTGAAGAAAAGTGGGGGTGAAAATACGAAAAATTTCTAGTTCTTGATTATAAAAACTGCTATATGTATCTCTTACGAAGATTTCTTAAACTGGCAGTTAAAAGCATAGACTTACAAACCACTCTCTTTAAAGAGACAAAGCGAATATGTAGCCAATACCTGTCTCTTTTCTGTAGGTCTGTATTGACTGCAAACCTGTGACGTGACCAATTAGAATTCTAGAAAGAGACAGATATTGGCTACATATTCGCTTTGTCTCTGTCACACTTTTTCACCAGGATTTACTTTACAGTTGGATAGGGAATGCTCAGTCCTTTCTATAAGTCTATGGTTAAGAGTTCCGCTTGATCAAACTCAAGATTATCGATCAGTTTGAGGTAAATTATAGGTAACTATAGATATCTTTTATTCGTGAAACCGGTGGTTAATGCGTCTTAAAATTAGACAATAAAGTTTAAAGATACGGAGATAACTGAGATTTTTTAAACCTTACCAGTTTGTTCATCTGGGGGCGGTTTTTTGCATGGAACAGGCAATGTTTGTGCCCAGCGCTCCAGATATGGGTTAAAATGTAACGCCACACAATACACCACGTACATAGACATCATCACTAAAGATTCTTTCCTGTAAAAAAATAATTATGTATACAAAAAAATTTTTTTTTTAAATTATAGGTACTACTACATATTAGTTATAAGGGGGCAGATCCAGTTAGATTTTTTTTAAATCTATTTTTTATTGCATTTTCTCAAAGTAGAATATTTCAAAAGTATTCTCTAAGAAATTCAAACAAATCGGACCATTATTTATGGAGATATATAACTTTGAACGGAGCCGTCTCTAATGTATTCAAGTAGGCAGGTATCGGCAACTGTGCGCTTTTTCTCGAAACCATGTTTTCGAAGTCGGTGATCACTGTAACTTGAGAACGGATTTGCCGATCGGTTTGAAATTTTTCTGACTTATTCTATACATAATTGTCCTCCGGATGGACGAAGGATTTTTATTATAGACGATTATTTTTGTTTTTATAACCGAAAATGCGAGTGAAATTTTAGTAAAATAAAGATAGTAATATTTTTTTGCTATTTCTGCTTGACAGTTAATACATATTTTTTATGATGTACTGAACACGAAAAAAACAGTATTACGTCTCGCAAAAATTATAATTATAATTAGTTCCGAACCAGCAGGTTAGCACTTGGTTTTTCTTTCTTGTCACAATGTCAGGTATTTTGACGTGAGTGGCAAGGGAACTCACGAAAACCAAGCGCCCCAAAGGGATCATATTTTTGCCACATTCACGTTGTTGATCTTGGATTACGCTAAGAGCGAAAGCTGGAGTACTTTTTTCATAGAATTCGATAGAGCTACAATAAATTAGATCTCATTTTGCTTCCAAAATTTTTTTCACATCAAATTACGTATAGAAACACCCTCAAATCGTCCAAACTGATTTTTTTACAGTGGGCTTTCCGTTACGGACGGGACTGGTCGATATATCGACCAGCAACTTAGTCGGGTACGCCCATGGTACGCCACGTGAAAAATGAATTGATTTTATGTACAAAAGTTGTAAATAAAAAAAAGGTCGATTTCAACATAAAAATTCCCGTCCATAAAATGTTAAAAATGATCACTTAAACAAAAATTGCACCTTAATCACAAAAGTAATGTCACTCGACACGTGTTTCGACTTCACAAGAAGTCCTCATCAGGAGCCTAACGATTCCTGGAATAATAATAACTTTTGTGGTTAAGGTGCTTAGTTTAAGTGACTAAGAAACTACAGTTTCTCCGTTTTTCAAGTAAAAAGGTTAAAAATGATAATTAATAATTTAACATACCATGTAATAATCTCATCATAAATCGTAAACAGCATCAGCAATATAGATATTGCATAAAAGACGCAGTCCCTAACCAGTGGCCACCAATTGAGATAGCACACACTGCCGGAGCACAGCGCGCACACGGATATAACGAACATAATGTTGAATACCGCTGAACCAATCACTCCAGAAACACCTGAAATAAATATATCAAGTTATTCGAAACGTTCTTATTATAGGGATTTTCAAGAGACGGCTTCAATATGATGTTTTATACCTATGTATATTCTATAAAAGATAACGTGTCAACCAGTTGCGCAACCAGAAAAAATCGGTTTGGGGAGGGGGTATTTTATTTGCAACTATACAGGCTGAGTCATATCAAGTGGAACATCTTGAACAGTTAATTGAGAAACATATTTTAAGCAAAAAAGTTCATATAAACATGCGTCCGGAAAATCTTCGCGAGGGAGCTACAGACTCCCAGAGATTTTTCCTAAAATCAGTTTTTATTTAATATCTGGAGAACCCATTGTGGTACAGTTATGAAAATTGATACCCGGATTAGTAATAAAACGTGTTATCGATTTCCAGTATCAAATAATGATTATTTAGACCAGGGATGTATGGGGTCTGTAGGCCCTTTGATTTTTATCTAGTATTTTTTTGTTCTTATTTATTTTCCTACATATGTTTGGCACTTTTATAAGGTCCTATGACACAAAATACACATAAATATACTTTGTTGATTTGTCATAAGACCAATCGTTTACGAGAAATACGATGGTAAAGATAGTTTTGCAGAATTTAACTTAACACGGATGCTTCAAATTACACAAAATAAATTTATATTCTTGTTCTACGATTAAAATAAGAAAAAAGTAAATGTAAATATACCTCCAAAAATGAATCCCTATCAACAGATAACAATTTTAAGTTCCGTTTTTTTAGGCGACTATTATACTATCAAATAAATATCATATTTCTTTGATCAAAGAAATTTTATCACATTTCTTTGATCGTGTAATATCCGCCTATGTTAAATGTTATAAAATTTCTTTGATCAAAGAAATATGACAGTGTAATAAGTCATCTTTTATAATATTCATAATATTTCTTCTTTATCATAGATAATGCCAGTCTCTATATTAGATCAAATCTTTGTCAAATATCTTTGACATATTTATTTGATAGTCTAATATCAGCCTTAGTCAAATTAATAAAGTTCGTTTTAAAGTATTAAAACTATAAAAGCTAGAGGAGGGGGGGGTCAAAGACTATTGACTAATGGAGAAGTGTGGTGACAAACATTTACCAATCGGATCGCTAAAAAACATGTCTTAAGCATAATATTTTATATTGTTGCACAACTGCAATGGTCGAAGATATAATGCACACAAACTGAAAAAATTTCAAAAATCTTAACAACTAGCTCCAGCACTCCCCTGACTACATGGCGTTACGTGGAGGAATGAGGGTAAAAAAATTCCAGAAAAAAAAAACGTTACGTGATTTATGGACGTTCACCTAACAGCTAAGTTGAATACAAATGAACTCGTAGTTCTTTTTTGCATAAAATAGATCCCAACAGATTTTTTTTTTATTTTGCCAAAAATACTAAATGATACGTCCAATTGTTTACGAAATTTGAAGAAAATTGGTCGGAATATACCTTATTATGTATAAAAAATTGAATTTCTTTTTCATTGATTAAGATAAATGCCACTGTAGTTTTAAATTTAACTATCTAAATGAATCATTCATTTCAATCAGATGTAAAAAGTGTAAAAATGGGTTGTAATAGAACTTTTTTTTCCACTTACCTATATCATCTTTAGCAAAGAAAACGCCTATAACAACAGTTGCCAGCTCGGGAGCTGATGAACCAGCTGCCATAAAAGTAGCACCAGCTACATCCGGTGATAACTTCAGCTCTGTAACAACATATTAGGCTTTCGTGGTTATCCTTAGATGACATATTGCTTACTGTAACTTTCCGATTATTTTTATTGTACATATACAGTAGGGTGGCCCTTAATTTACTTATTTTCGATTTTCTTTAAAGTCACCCCCCCCCCCAATTTCTTAAAGGTAAGAAAAAAATAATGAATATACAAAATTTTACAGTGATTGGATATTATTAACACGTGCCACCGAGCGATCATTTAAAAAGTAAAATGCATTTGATTTTTCAATTTTTCTTAAAACAGCTATATCTTTATGAAAATTGAATAGATTTTGATGTTCTAAAACGCATTTTGAAGCTGAGACTTTCTAGTTTTTGTACCTTTTATTCGATTTTTTATCGCTTCCCACTACTCCTTGAGAGATTTAAGAAAAGTAGAAGAAACCTTAAATTTAATAATTCAAAATTGGCGTACCAAACTTATATGTATAGTAGGTTGAAAAAAATATTTTGAGCAAAAAATTTATAATATCCAATCACTTTAAAATTTTGTACTTATACACATTATTTTTTTCTTATCTTTAAGAAATTTGGGGGGGGAGGGGGGGTGACCTTAAAGAAATTAAAAAAAATAAAATTAAAGGCCACCCTAATACTTATCCACTGTATAAATAAATGAATAATTTTTACTTCAAAAATATATTTTTTTATTACTCTTCATTCATTGCCTAATCAAAAAATGATATTGTAAAAAATGAGTAGATTATATCTGAAAAAGTTTGGCATTTTTTTCTTATTTTATTATCCTCTAAATTGAAAAATAGACCATAAAATGCGTTTTTTATGTATATAAGATAATTTTTACCACAATTTCAAAGTTTTTAACATGCCCTATTTTTTTAAGTATTTTAATTTGTGAATAAATGCTTTCCTTAATTATTTAATTTCTATTGTTAGGAATTTTTGATTACAAACATATTTTTAGAAAATATTACCTTCGCATATTCTGTCCAATGACGAAACGAAATATTCATCACAAACTATTGCCAAGCCTAGAAAGGTGTAGAAGGCAACCATAAAATGTATCACTAACCCTCCGTGCCTTCTGGTGTTCGGGCTCATCAACGGTCTCGGAAACTGAAACAAAAACAATAAAAGTCAGAAACAACAATCAATATATTTTAGAACAGTGGTTACGAAACCACGATTCTAAAAAAAGAAAACATTTTTTTGTATTTCATATTTATATTACGCAAAAATTATTTATTGTAGAAAATGAGTAGAGTAAAGTGGGGGAGATAAATACTAACTGTCTACTTATACTTGAAAAACTGTGGTTTCATAGTCACTTAAACTAAAATTGCACCTTAAACACAAAAGTTATGTCACTCGACAAGTGTTTCGACTTCACAAGAAGTTCTCATCAGGAGTCTAACGATTCCAGACTTTTAGTTTAAGTGTCTACTCATAGATATATTATGTATTAACCCATTACTTCAATTCTTGTGGAAAATATGACCAAAAAAATAATACTGGTCAACAAAAAAATTCCTAGAGATCTGAATAGGTGATTTAGAAGGTATTTGTCATACCGAAACCGAATTCGTTGCCCAAATGGTTCCATAACGTCAGGTTTTTGAGATATCCGAACCTAAAAGTTCCAAAATGACGATTTTGACAATGTTGGGGAATTAATTACTAAGTAAGTATTTTTTTCTGAAGTTTTCTTTCATGATTACAAATAGTATTATCTTTTCTCTTTAAAATGATTTCTTATTCTTACATTTCACTGTACGACTTTTCTTCAACGAAATATACTACTTTGAAGATATATCAGATACATATATGTAGTAAAGTTCATTGTGTCTACTATACTACACTCTATTAACAAAAATATCATATCTTCAAACTAGTACATCTCGGTTAAAAAAATCGTACAGTAAAAAGTTAAAACTCATTTTAAAGAGGAAAGATAATACTATGTGTTACCGAGACCGAAAACTTTAGAAAAAAATTACCTACCTGGTAATTCTTTAACATTGCCAATATAGTCATGTTTGGGGCTTTTAGGTTAGAATATCTCAAAATCCTGACGTGATGAAACCAATTGAACAACAAATTCGGTTTCGGCATGCCAAAATCCTCTTAAATTACCTATTCAGATCTCTGTTACATTACAAAAGTATTTTTTTGTTGATCAGTGATAATTATTGGCCGCAGACTAGATTATTATTATGAGAACCCAATGCCATATTTATAAGATAGTACTTTTTTAACGACGATAGTCTTTACCTGGATTTAATTTTGAAATTATTGACATTGTTATTCTTTATTTACACTCTCATAATAGTACAGTCAAAGCGTCGTAAAAAATAAGGCAACCGTGCATTTTGGGTAGGCAGCAATTTTTTTAGGTGGGTTCGTAGAGGGATCATCCGTGACTCTAAAACTCATTTTTCGGGTTTCTAAAAGATATTGTTTTTCCGCCATCTTGAAAATAAGGGTGCAATTAGTTTTTTTATTTATCTCCATAACAGTTAGCTTAACAACAAATTTTTAAGAAGCATTTTTGAAGGTAATCAAAGTATCTATAACTTTTATTATTAACTTTTTGGCCTAACATTAAACATAAAAATGTTATGAGCAAAAAAGGATAAAAAAAATAGGGGATGAAAATCTTTAAGGCAAGATAACTATTGTATTTGTAGTCCTACAAAAAAAGTACTTCTGACCTTTTTTGTAGACCGTTTCTTAACAAACAATTTAATTTATTCATTTTTTTATTTGGTTTATTTTTATTGATGTTTCAGCGTTGTTAATGGAGGTAAATTGAAAGTAAAAGAGTTACATAGATACAAAAAATTGTTGATACAAAAAAAAGTTTCAAATAAAAGTTGTTCGCTATAATATTTCCTACAACTTCTATTTTGAAAAAAATATTAAAATTTCATTTGTTTATCCGCTACGCTAACAAAAGTGGCTAAAAGCACACTTTATTAACTTTTAATATCTAATTAATTATGATGTTTTTTTTAAGTTGTTACCCCCGGAAAAGGAACATTTTATAGTTAAGCACATTCATTGTAAATTTGGGATTGATATCTCGAACTGTTATTGTTTTGTTAAACTGTTAATAAATTGTCTTTTGATTAACAGTAAAAGTTTTTCTGGAAACTTTTTTTTTGCACAATTGTGTATATGGGTTCCTAAAAACGTGTGTAACTGATTGCTATCATAAAAAAATCAATTATTCAATAGTTTTGAAAATGGTGATGCTTAAATCTTATTGTTGTAAAATATCTTACAATAATATTAAAGCGTCAGCATTTCTCAAACAAATGAATAATTGTCTTTTTTATGGTGGCAACCACTTATATAAGTTACCAGGAACCCATAAAAACAATTGTGCAAAAAAAAAGTTTACAGAAATTTTTTTACTGTTAATCAAAAGACAATTTATTAACAGTTTAACAAAACAATAACAGTTCGAGATATCAATCCAAAATTTACAATGAATGTGCTTAACTATAAAATGTTCATTTTCCGGGGGTAACAACTTAAAAAAAACATCATAATTAATTAGATATTAAAACTTAATAAAGTATGCTTTCAACCACTTTTGTTAGCGTAGCGGATAAACAAATGAAATTTTAATATTTTTTTCAAAATAGAAGTTGTAGGAAATATTTTAGTGAACAACTTTTATTTGAAACTTTTTTTTGTATCAACAATTTTTTGTATCTATGTAACTCTTATACTTTCAATTTACCTCCATTAACAACGCTGAAACATCAATAAAAATAAACCAAATAAAAAAATGAATAAATTAAATTGTTTGTTAAGAAACGGTCTACAAAAAAGGTCAGAAGTACTTTTTTTGTAGGACTACAAATACAATAGTTATCTTGCCTTAAAGATTTTCATCCCCTATTTTTTTATCCTTTTTTGCTCATAACATTTTTATGTTTAATGTTAGGCCAAAAAGTTAATAATAAAAGTTATAGATACTTTGATTACCTTCAAAAATGCTTCTTAAAAATTTTTTGTTAAGCTAACTGTTATGGAGATAAATAAAAAAACTAATTGCACCCTTATTTTCAAGATGGCGGAAAAACAATATCTTTTAGAAACCCGAAAAATGAGTTTTAGAGTCACGGATGATCCCTCTACGAACCCACCTAAAAAAATTGCTGCCTACCCAAAATGCACGGTTAAATGACGCTTTGACTGTACTATAAGTAATATTATATAGGTATAGTTTCGTCAATTAAAAAACGCTTTACTAACAATAAGTGAAAAAAATGTAACTATAAATATCGTCTAGCTGGAATAATTACACTGTTACTTTAAAAGTGTTATAATTTGTCATTGAATGAACTCTAGAGATCGTATTAAAAATTATTGTAAGTAAAGAGACTTAAAAAACATATTAATAATGTAAATCAAATTAACAATATTATTATGGCAGAGAAAAAATTTAGAAAATATAATGTCCTATAAATAGGACACTGGGAAATAAAGGGTTAACATAGTACTAAGTAAAATTTGGTTCATAAAAGTGAAGATAGAGATATAACCCAAACAGTATTCTATCTTTTATACATTGTCACTTTGTCACAAGGTAAAAAAGTAATGGACAGAGAAGAAAATGCCCTTGAATTTTTACACACTATTTCAAACGACCAAATTTCAGGATATAATAGTTATCATAGAATTTTCATATTTTTAAAACCATAGATCAAGACTGCACTGACAAACTGTCAAAACTTTACAAACTGACTTCAAATTTCATGTACAACAGTTCTAAAAATTCTCCGTTCTTTAAATTTTAAATATATTTCTTCCAAATTAAAATTTTTCGTTAAAAGAACTTTACAAAATGGTTTCTACAACAGTATATCGTCACGAATTTATAAAACGTCCTATAGAACATATCCCATCAGCTAAACCTAAGCACGAATGGATTGACACAGGCAAAATAGAATGGTTAGATCCAAAAAATGATCTAAGAAATGTAACTTTGGGTCCGGATGAAGTGGCAAATGTTGTTAAGAAAATGTATTTGGACAGATATAAAAGTGTATACTGTAAATCTTATTGCAGTCGAGATCTAAAGCAAGAAAGAGAAGATACATTACATTTTATGCCAGGTAAATACAAACAATTACGTATCTCCACAAAAATGCAATTGCACTCTTAACAAAGTATGTGGTTTTAAGCGCTCAATATGAAATAAACAATAATACAAACACGCTGACTAACTTTTGTGTTTATCGTCAAAAAATAATTTTGGAAGCCTCTACATAGTCCACTGCAATTTAATTGAAAAACATCAAAGTGTTAGTGCCTCTATGAACCGATTTAATGAAACCTTTTGCATTTGGATTGTTTGGATGGATAGGTCAATGTTCATATTTTCAAACTTTACGCTAGGCTCTAAATAATTTTTTAGGGTCATTCTATTAAAGAGCCACAGATGAGGTATACAGTGACCTCTCAGATTTTGTTTAAATTTTCATTTGTGATGTAGACAATCAACAGATAAATTTATATATATTCAGCACAATTTTTGCGATCGGAGACGTCGTTTGCCCGTTGTAAGTGACGAAAGTCGTCGCACGACGCTTATACGAGTATTTTAAGTCGCCTTACTGCTGCCTTGTAGTTACACAATTAATTCTGAAAAGTACATGATTGTATTACACAAGAGCTAAACTAATAATATGAGTCATTAGATCCTGGCGTTAAGTTAAAAAAATAATTAATTAAATTTCAAAATATCGTATCAAAACTATGATCAAAACGACTCAACTTACACCCAGACACCAAGAACCACCTCAAGACAATTCAAAATTAATCAATATTTTGTTTATGTGTAACAGATTCATCTGATAACGAACTAATGAAATATATGAGAAGTCTATTCGACACACCTCCCCATCCTGCGATGCAACCTCCTGTAACCTCCCAAAGGTTATTCGGTTATATCAAACCTATAACCGTTCATACTCCTCATACATCGTACCAATACTATCACGGAAAAATGGCATACTTTGTCATGAACGAAAACGTAACAAAGAGGAAAGAAAAAAGTAGGTAATTTGATATTTCCTTAATGAAGATTGTAATTTTATACTTACTATGTTGTTAATTGTGCAAACCCATTATACGTGCTTGTCATGAAAATTATTTTAGATATGTTTTTTTTGTCTGTTATTAAAATAATATAAATATAATGTATATTATGTTTGTTTTTTCGATTGTTTTCTCTTATCTTTTTTTAGAGTTCTGAAGAAACCCATTAATGCCCAAAAGAAAACATTTTTTTTAAATGAAATTAAGTACATATTCATTGTATATTTAACTAAATATACAACACAACCTTTTTTTATATTTAAGAAAAAAATATCAGTGTGTACTCAAACGAGTAAATTGGGCAGATATGAAGTCTATTTTGCGTGAGACTGCTTTTCTGATATCATTTTTATTTAGATAAATTTCATTTAAAAGTCATGTTATATGTATATTTAAGTTATTTCATATGATTTGAACAAAATTCGAAATCACATGCTCTAGTTGGATAAAATATATTAGCATACCACGTACCTCTTTTCATATAAAAATTATTCAGAACAATTAAAACACGTTTAAACACTTACGAAACTAATAACGTTAACAGATTTTGTTTGTTGCACTTCTACCAACTGATTTTTAATGTGAATTAATATCCATAGACAGCAGCACTAATTATAAAATGAGGTGTACACAAATCTGTACGGCGGGCGTTAATGTGCTAATCTCGCTTTGTCGTCCGTCCATCCGTCCTGTTAAGTCAAAGCGCTACAGCTTGTAAACTATATAAGCTAGAACATTGAAATTTTTACTGAACATGACGCCCTCTAATAGAATATTCAGTCATTTTTTTTTTTAATTTTTTCAGGTGGGTGCTAAGGAGCTAAAGTTATACAAAAAAAATTATAACAAGGAATGTGGCAAATCAAAATGTGTAACCAAACCAGTGTAATTTGACCCTGGTTCTTATTTTTTCTAAATCAAAAATGGCGCCTACAGGGGGCTTTAAAGCAAAAAAAAATACATATTTCAAGGCGTGTGTGGTATCAAAATGCAGATCTCAATTTTTATTATTTTTTAACTCAAAAATGGCACCAGCAAGGGGCTACAAACAGTAAATCATCCTCCCCCTTAACTCGATAACTAATAGCTCAAAAAATCTGAAAAAATTGGTAAAAATCAACAATATAATTTCAAATTTTGGAAAAATAGGGAGAGGTGTCATGGAATTTATTATTATTTTCATATCTAGGCTTATGGGGTGTCAAAATGTAGATCTCAATTAGTAGAATACGATCCCATTTTTATATTTATTTCTAACTCAAAAATGAACCTGTTAGTGGCTCAAAACAGTCCACATAGTACATACTTCGAACCCTTATAGCATACACCCATGTATATCTTGACCATAGGTGGGCACAGTTAATCGAAAATTTAACTCCGTTAATCGTTAATCTGTTAATAAAAAAGTTAACTTCGTTAACCGTTAAAATTCCGAAAAAGTAACGGAAGTTACAGTTAACCGCAAATTCGAAAATTTAACGAAAGTTAATGTTAATCGTTAAAAAGTTAACCATCCAAAATGTTTGAAGACCTTTTTTTTGCTTTTTCGACAACTTTCTTATGTATTTTTCATATCAAACAACCATTGTAACGGACTAAGTTAACGGAAGTTAACAAAAGCGTTAACATTTTTTTGAGTTAACTTAAAAGTTAATCCGTTAACCATTTTGTTAACTTCGTTAATTAACGATTAACGGATTAACGAGTTAATGCCCACCTATGGTCTTGATATATTTTTTAATTCAACAGCTCCACAAAAAAAGTTCTGTAGTTTTAACCGGACTATATTTTTCGTATGCATTTTTGAGCAACCGTTGAAGCCTTATTCTTGCAAATAAAACAGCATTTATTTAAAAAAATGTTAACACCCTATTTTCCCCAACTGTACCTATTTCCATTCATAAACAAGCCAATAAAGTTATACAGACACATGTAATAATTTTATTACTGTTATACAACATGTCTACTATTAAAGTTATGGCCGTTGTCAATTAGGTCTCGACCATTTCCACCCCCTTTTGTTATTGTCACGACCGCAAACGCGATACTATGTATGAACTTTCATATCAGCAACATTGCCAAATATTGATCTGTAAGAAAAACGGGTTAGGAACGTCATAAAAAAGTGTCGGCTCACTGGTAATAATTGTTAGTTTTTTATTACAAGTACAACTGATTGAAATTTTGTAGAAGAGAAAGAGAACAACAAATGCATGACTCGAGACTAACTAAAATTTTTACCAAATTAGATTTTTAATAAAGAAACTAACAAATTTGCTAACTAGCAAGCAAGCACTTTCAAATGAGGTATCAAACTTATATGACAGTTATCTTGGAGTTTTAGACAGAATATTGAGTATAAAGAAAAAACAAAGATATATAAAGTAACTCGTGTAATTTTTTAGAAAATTTAAAACTATTATAGTAAGTACTAATTTTGTAAGTTACTAAAAAAAAGATTATAAGACAAATACATTTTTTTTCAATATACAATTTATTTTTCAACAGTTGTTTCTGCATTAAATAGACGACATAGACGCTTTAAAGTAAATTATCCCCTCTTACCGCCACCCTCTCAATAACTGTATAACCCAGTGGTTCCAAACCACTCAAAAATCTCATTGATGCAAACTGAATTATCTACTAAAAATGATATGTTTTCAATTATAACACAGTGTTAAACTATTCATGTTTTCGGTAAGAAAACTATGATAATATTATTTAAAATCAACACTAATATTATTCCATTAGACAGAGAATTTAATATTTTAACGAGATTGAACAGGCAAAAATAAAATTCTTAAATTAAAACAAAATAAAAATAAAAAATCTGAAACAATCGAAAATCATCCTCTTAAAAAACGTGCGTGTAATATGGCCCACAGTGGTCCATATTACACGCTTGATACCTTAATACAGAATTACCTATATTAGGTGGTTAAAAAACTTGTTTTTAAATTTACTTTGTTGTTTTTATTTAAAACTTATATGTTGTTACTGTAAAAAAACAGTGGCGTAACAAAGAGTACCTACGCGGGCAGAACTTCCGTAATAGGCACATAATTTAATGGGCACCATCATGAAGATTTGTACTAAAAAAGGATTTTTGCGGAAGTGAATAGTTGTGAAGTACTGGATGATTAATATACTTTTCATATTATATGCCTCATCACGATTCTGGTAAATTATTACACTTCATAGCCATATAATACCCCATAGTCCATAATACTCGCAACCACATGTATTTAAAAAATAAAAATTGTCGCCGAGGCAATAATTATTACGTGAATTAAAAGCACTGTTCATACGGCCAACCCTTGTACCTACATGTTTAAATAGCAATACATATAATTAATTTAAACAATTTAATACAATAAAAAATTAAACTAACTTATAACTTAACAAAAATAATCTAAAAATGGCAAACATTAAGTTGCCTTCAATGACATACCGGTACACCAAACACTGGCATGTCAACTGACGCAGTTATTTAGAGGTGTAAGCTTAGATACATATTAATTTTGTGTTAAAATGTAAAATGGAGCAACAGAAGGAGGTGTCAATATTACCCGCCTGGTCCATATATACCGACTTTATTCTACTTTTGAATTTTACGATTACTTATGTTAATTAAACGTTTCGATTAAAGTTTATTTTTAGATTGATACAGTTTATTTTTTAACCTTATGGTCCCTGCTAATAATAATGAAATCAAAGTGGTCCCTGGTCAAAAAAACGTTGGGAACCACTGATTATAACTATAAACAAAATACCGGTAATTTTTAGAACACTCTTTAATTTAAAAAAAACCTTACCTGTTCAATAGCAGGCGGAGTACAGTTAGTTCTTCTGGGCCGCCACGTTGGATGCGGCGTCGGTGCGGCAGGCGACGTTATCGATTCCTCCAGAGTACTGAACGTCGAACCCGGCGCCGATGTTGTCATACCTTCAGCTGCCATAACCGCTGCAGATGTGCTCGGGTCCTGTTGTTCTTCCTCCGGCGCGGCGGTCACGGGTTTAGACGTGGTACCCGCCCCCAAAGGTTCTTCACCGGGACTCGAGTTGTCATCGGAATAGACCCGGATTATTGAGTACATCAGAAAGAATACGGAGACTAGGTAAATTTTATGTCGCCTTGTTCGTCTCATTTTCTGAAAATATAGTTGTAAAATTATTTTTTAGTTATTTTTTAGGGGGGGGGGTAGGTTAGGATAGGTTTTAACGGGCTTCATTTGGTCCGCGGGCTACGTGTTACAAAAAAGTGTGGCACGCTTAAATGAATTTTTTTTAAATGGAATGCCTAAAATATTTTTGCATATTTAATACTTCTCTTGGGATGTTTATTTGTTTTATTGAGAAAAAAGTACAACTTCAACAATATTAATTTTAAAAAATAAGTTTTTTCAAACAAAGTAAAACATTATACTATCATAACACTTTCGTAGTCTATAAATTTTTAAGTTTTTGTTATATATTTTATAATAATTTGTAAAAAAATAATACGGCCCTGAGCTAATTAATTGTAATTAATAACAAACCAATTACATATATATATATTTTTTAATTTACACGTGTAGAATATATATATAAGATTTACCTAGTCTACATTTTGTCACTTATATTTTTTAAATTATTTTAAAAATTCGAACAAATTTCCATTCGAACAAAATTTCTTCGAACAAACTTTCATTGAACAAATTACTTTCCAACATAATTCCTTCGAACAAATTACTTTCAAACATCTTTTCGGATAAGATTCAGAAGTGTAAACATAAGTTTCAGATTGAGTGATTTTTTTCAAAAATAGGAAATACTTTACTGCATGTTTCTAATTTTCATCGTTTTGACTGTAAAGCGTTCACAGACCGAAAGACAGACAGACGCAGTGGCGTCGCTAGGGGGGGGGGGGCGCCACGGGTGTCACCATTAAAGGGGTGACACCCATCTTATATATTTTGTCGGTTACAGTTTCTTGATAAATTTTTATTTTTAAATTGTCAGTCATAATTTTTTTTTCACAAAACTTTCCTTTTTTTAGCCATCATCTATAACCTTAAAGAAATGACACCCATCCCATAGTGCAAAAAATAGAACTTATTGCCCTTTTTATCGTTAGTTTTAAACTTCAAGGGGTGACACCCATTTCATATGCAAAAAATAAAACATATTATCCTTTTTATCGTTTGCTTAGACCTTCAAGGGGTGACACCCATTTCATATGCAAAAAATAAAAAATATTACCCTTTTTATCGTTAGCTTTAACCTTCAAGGGGTGACACCCATTTCATATGCAAAAAATCAAACATATTACCCTTTTTATCGTTGGTCTTAACCTGCAAGGGATGACACCCTTCTGGGTGACACTCGTCTGATGTTAGCGAATGAAGCTTATAGACCACATTTTTTGGGATATTTTAAGCTTTCATAGGGTAAAATGTGTAAATTTTTTTAACTAATTGACTTTTTTGGCAATTGAAAGTTTAAGGGGTGACAACCGTCCAATTTATTTAAAAAATATTTTTTTTCTGTTGTTAAAAATTCACAAGGGGTGCACCCACTTAATGTGCAAAAAAATAAGTTTTTTACTGGGGGGGGGGGGGGTGAGACACTCTCGATTTCCGCCCCGGGTGTCACCCCCACTAGCGACGCCACTGGACAGACGTCATCAAGAAATGAGTCATATTCGATTCAGCAATGATTATTTCACTTCATTATACAAAGCATTTGTATTTTAAATACAGAATTTAAAAAAATGGCAACTCATTTTCCCTTTAAAAAGCATCACAAAAAAATTAAAAAATTATTTTTGTTACTCAAGTATAAAATCTTAACTTTCTAGATCAAAAGCAGTAGAAACCGGTTATAACGACATCAAAGGGACCGGTCATATTGATCGTAAAAAGCGGATAGTCGTAATAACCGGTAAAAATGCAATTATATGGGATTCAATTGGACTTTTATTTTGAGTCGTTAAAACCGATACGTCGTATTAACCGATGTCGTTATAACCGATTTCTACTGTGGTTTAATAACTAGAAGGCTGTAACTGGCAGATTTAATAAGTGTTATAAGTATTTTTTCCGACATTAAAAAATGACAATACTTAAACTTATAAAGTTATAAATAATAAGGCAAATTTTCCGACAGATTCACTAATAACTGATAATACGTGTAAACTAAATTTGTATTTTACATCCCAGTTGGCTAACTATTGAGTTAGTTGTTGTTTGTTACAAAACACAAACTTTTTAATCAACCAACTATTTAGTTGGTAAAAGCCACAGTATTTACTAATACAACCAAACTATCGGACAACTAAGAGTTTATTCCCTTGACTAAAAAAATATGTAGTATAGTTACACACAGTGGCGTCACAAGAGGGGGAAGGGACCAAAGATGTCCCCCTCAAGAGGGTAACACCCATCTCATATGTTAAAAAATGAACCAATTTACTTTTTTTGGTAATTGAAAGTTATTAAAAAAAAATTTTTTTCTGTCGTTAAAAATTTACAGGGGGTGATACCCGCCTAATGTGTAAAAAATAAAACCTGACTTTTTGGAGGGAGGGGGAATGACACTCTTGAGTTTTGCTCCGAGTGTAACTCCTCCCCCCTAGCGATGCCACTGTCTACACAGTCTCCATATAAGGAGAAACTAAAAGGGGATCCGACGTCAAAACATTTTCTTGGTTTTCTTAAAGGGGACCCGTCGAAAATCCTGGTCTAAGGGCCCGTAATAGAATTTTGGGGCCATGTTGTAAATTATTATACACAATGGACTATAGTACCTAGTACCTACTCATTGTCAGTGAAAGTACTTGAAATACTTTACTTGTTAAAAGCAAGTATTAAATTTCAAATAAAATTAAGTGGAATACATATACATAATAATGTTGAAACCTTCTGTTTTACTAATATCTGATAAAATAAATTTCAAAAACAATCAAACACGTAAATTTGTGAAGGATCAGCCTTGATTAAAAGATTAAATACTCCACACTATGAATCAATTTTGTCTAAACACGTGCGTAGTAAACAAGGGATGCCCAAAACAGTTGTAAGCTAAATCTAAATTAATTACTTGCCTATAGGAAACAGTGGCGTAGTTAGGGGGGGGGGATCAAAGAGATCAATCTCCCCCATGAGTATACAAAAATTATAAGATGATTATTATACAAAATAACTGTATTGGACCAAGAAAATCTTGTTTTGTATATAACGAAAACAATATTTTCTGAATATACGATAAGTACTCTTAATCCAACTACATTATTTTTTCGTCCAAGAATACTATAGTTGGTTTAAGAATATATTTCTTATCTTAAGAAAATATTGTTTTTGTTATATACAAGACAAGGTTTACTTGGCTCAAGTAAACCTTTCTACCTGTTTATACGAGCATTTTTTCAATAATGAATACATCTGTTTCATTTAATTTTGCAGTGATTGCCGTGGATTTGACGGTAAGATTCACGATTTCTACCGTCAAATCACCAGGTAACCACTGCAAAACTGAAACAGACCAAAAGTGAAGAATACAACCAATTTTTGTACTTTGTACCACATAAAAAATGATTTTCATAATACAAAATATAAACTTTATGAGATTTAATACAAAGTAAATCAAATCCCTTCCCCATCGCAAAAAGCTATTAGACCCACTGATAGGAAAAGCTATCTTGAATTGCATAAAGCAAAATTAACCACGATTAGTTAATCAACCGTTTTCAATCCATGATTAATGTTAATTCTAAACTTAATCTCAATTTGTAAATGAACCATTCACTAAATATGATATTTTACTTTATAAAATATATCATAACCGTGATTGTTTTTTAGAATTGACGTAATAATGCTTATAAAATAACTGATTAACTAATCGTGATTCATTTTGCTTTGTGCTAGAGATACTCAATTAGCCAAAAATGGGTGATGACGCAATTTATTAAACTTTTAAGGACGAGGATTTCGACATTAAAATCGATCTTTTTCTATTTACATGTGTACATAAAATTAATTAATTTCTCACGTGGCGTACCCGACTAAATTGCTGGTCGATATATCGACCAGTCTCGCCCGTAACAGAAAGACCACTGTAAAAAAATCAGTTTAGACGATTTGAGGGGGTTTCTCTACGTAATTTGATGTGCTAAATATGAAAAAAATTAATTAAAAAATCTTGGAGGCAGACTTAACCTTGAAAATCGCAAAGAAGTACTCCAGCTTTCGCTCTTAGCGTAACCCAGGATCAACAACGTGGATGTGACGAAAATTTGATCTCTTTGGAGTGCTTGATTTTCGTGAGTCTCCTTACCACTCACGACGAAATACCTGACATTATGGTAATAGTAAATCCTCCAGAAGAAAGAAACAACCAAGTGCTAAACTGTTGGTATAAGGAAATAACGATTATTTCAATTTTTGGCCTTACATTCACCTTGAAGATGATTTTTGTGAGACGTAATACTGTTTTTTTCGTGTTCAGTGCATCATAAAAATTATGTATACTAACTGTCAGGCCGAAATGGAAAAAAAATGACCCTGAAATGCAATTTTTAAGGTTTTAAGGTAAAGAATGCTCCTGAATCCTTTTTACAATTTTTTTCGTATTCAGCTCATCAAATTACGTAGGGAAACATACAATATTTTGTACAAGTCTTGAGGCTTCCGCGGTGATTTTGATATGGATCTTAGTTTCTGGGTGTAAACCCCGTAGATTTGGTCGGTTGCACTTTTAGAAGAGCCCTGAAGATGTCCATTGCAATGTGTGACGAAACGTTCGCCAATAACACGTCCAAATCGACGCGGTTTACACCCAGAAACCAAGATCCATACAATATTTTGTGTCCTATGGGTGATCGATATTTCGATCACTCCCGTCCTTAAAAGGTTAAAAAAACATGGAAGTAACATTTATATTTTATTTTTGAACAAACGTTAAAAAAAATACTTGATATTTAAAATCAGAAAATACGGCTATGCGTGAGATTTGGCTACTATAATCAATCAGAAATCGATCGGGCTGTCAGAACTTTTACTGTGAGTTTCTCTAGGGACATGTCTCGATAATTCTTATCGGTACGGTTAAATGTCCTATATGCTAGTAAAATTTATAATTATGTTATTTCTGTAATACATTGTTGTTTTCGAGAGATTTCATTCGATATATAGTAAAACCATGATCTAATAAAACAAGGCCTCCTCTGGATATTTTTACAGCCGCCATTTTATACAAATTTCTTGTCGATGACGTATAATATCAACATGAAATTTATGTGTGTTTTGTTTCAAAATAATTGATCGATAAATTGTATTATTGGACCATGTAGTAAAACGTTAAGGCACCTTAAGGTTATTCGATCATTAGAGCAATGTAGAAATAAAAGTATAAAATTTGTATATGTTATTGGGACGTACTACGTTGCCGGCGCCGGCAACGATTCACGTTGCCGGCAGTTGATATGAATTTTTGCCGCTAGATGACTTTACAAATAATGAAATTTTCGAATTTATATTTAATGAGTTACATGTGTACTTACTTACCTACTGTTGTGCATTGAAGGAATAAAAACCTTCTTAAATATTTTTTTTCTAGATTCTCTAATTTTGTTAGCATTCAATGATAATAAAAGTCCTAACTTAACCGGGATTAATCTAAATTACTATAGAATTTTGTGTTTACTATTATGTTTGGGCTTCGCCCCATATACACCTTCTTTCAAAGACACGTACTATTATGTTTTAAATTTTATGTTAAATGATCTAAAATAATATGCAAATAAATTAAAAATACTTCTTTTCAACATTTTATGAATTTAATATAAAAATACAAAAAATAATTTTAATTACATAGATATAACATCAATAAACGTCAAATTACATTTTTGAATAAATGAATCCTGGTCTTACGTGGTATCAACTCTATTCTAAGTAAGTACGTGATTTTTGACAGTAGTGACAGCTTGTACCCCTACATATTCTCCATATCAACCCAAACATGTGCTGTTACACTATCTGGAAATCTACGAGATTGAATTTTTAATGTTCTGCTGTCTCGTATCCAGTAATTATTAAAAACCAATAGCTCATATTCCTTAAGCTTTAAATTGAGATGTTCAAAGCTATTGAATCTATTTCCAATTTTTAACATCGACAAATAAATCATAACGTGAATATACTGAATTTTTTATTTTAAATTTTAAATTCACTTATCTCGAAATTATTAGAATTCTAGTTCATTTTCAGTAGAAAATGTACGTCGTCTTTATTCAAAAGAAAATTTTATTCAACTTTGTTTACAAAAAACAAAACACAATAAATAATAATCAAATATAAAATTTGGAAACCCAGATACCTGTGACATAGCGAGTGCCGGCAACGATTAACATTATATTCACGTTGCCGGCGCCGGCATAGGAGACAGTTCCTATGTTATTTATGGATAACTCATATAATTTATTTACTAATTTTTATTTAAAATATTGGACGTATGGTTTTTGAGTAATTGGATATTAAAATAGAGTTTTTAGCACACAATAAATGAGAGAACTTGCCGAAAGTGCTCTATTTATTGAAATTCTGCACAATTGGCTATATAGATACGTTTTAAAAACTAATTATTTGAAACTTCAACCCTTTTAAATACTATTAAAATTATAAAATAAATATATTCAAGTGTAATTTATTCAAAATAATGAAAAACTAGCTCTGCCAATATAGCAAATTAGTACATGTTACTATTATGTACCGTTCTGTCTATTTCAATTTACAAATTAAATTAAACTTTTCTTACTTTTAATAATTAACAAAATAAAAGATTCCATAAAATTTATAAATGTGTGCTATGTTTGTTGAGATTTAAAAATAATGTTGTTTAGTTTAGATTGTTTTGAACAAAAAAAAATAACCGCCCCTCCCCCCGTTCCACCTGATGTATTTTTACTTGCTCCTACCCTGAATTTTAATGGATATATATATTTAATATGTAACTATAATCAGAAATTAGTTAATAAAAGCCAAAATACAAATTGGCACATTACACAGGTTTACAGATATCGGTAAATTTGTTGACCTTTCATTTCATATTTTAGGTATTTTTTCAAATAAGACGATAATTTATGATCGAAAATTGTTAAAAATGGCTCAATCTTTAATCTTAAAAATCTGACCCATAGACTTATATAGAATGGACTGATCAATAGCCTCACAAAAGAGACAAAGCGAATATGTAGCCAATACCTGTCTCTTTTCTATAGGTCTGTAATCACTGCAAATAAACCTGTGACGTGACCAATTAGAATTCTAGAAAGAGACAGGTATTGGCTACTTTATCGCTTTGTCTCTGTCACACTTCTTCACCAGTATTTACTTCATAGTTGGATAGAGAATGCTCAATTTTCTATAAGTCTATGGTCTTAGATGGGGAGGCAACGACCAAATGTGGTCATCATAGCAGCCCGCCAAATTTGTTATGAAATTTGTTAACAGGGATATAGGGAACTCAGCTAGATAGGTCCTAAGATCAAAGGACGCTGCCTTTAGATAGGACTGCCCGTCAGATATGTAAAAAAAATAGGCAAAAAATTTATAGCAACCCGTCAGATATTAATAAAATTTGTTAATTTTGATTTTTTATGAACTGCCATATAAACATCTGACGCCTTAATAGTTGCTTTATATTTTTATAACAATTGAAACATGTAAAAAAAAATGAGCGACATATTTATAGCCGCCCGTTCAAAATATGTTTTATTCAATAGATTTAAGTTCTCTGAGCAAGAAAATAACTGTATCTGACACCTCAGTTGTTGCTTTATTTTTTATAACAATTTAAATATGTAAAAAAATAACCAATTAATGAGTGTATTTATTTTTATTATTATTATTATTATTATTATGTATTTCCAAAAAAAGGTCAAACAAATCAAGTCTAACCACTAAAAAAATTGTTTTTACAACAATAAAAAAAATTTATGTTGCCTGAGCTACGAAATTATCTGACGGGCTCTCCAAATCAAATGCAGCGATTCGCGCGTCAGATGTATATATTTTTTGCATAAGGGGACATTATTCTACAAAATAGTATGCACATCTGACGGGCTGTTAAAAAAAAGTTTCCTCATTTTTTTAACATCTTTGTCCCGCTATAAAATAAAAACGCAGCGGTAATTACGTCAGATATACATATTTCTGTTTTTGTAATAATCAAATCACCCTAAATCTTAAATATCTGACGGGCTGCTAAAAACAATTTTTTTTGGGTCATTTTTTTGTTTGTTTAATTCACTCTACTTTTTTTAAGCAGGGGCGTAGGCGTCATAAAACTATATTTTCTTGATCTGGAGAACGTGATATATATCAAAATGTATTTATCTGTCAGATTGCTATATGTCATCCTAGGTCAAAAACTTGACGACTTTGACAACCTATCAGGGGTAAAAGCAGCGTATTTTATGACTGACAATTTACTTTTAATATACAGCTATACTAAATTAACAATTATCATAACAAATTTTGCGGGCTGCTAAGATGACCAAATTTTGGTTGCTGCCTCCCGGTCTATCTGACCTGATAGCGAAAAACGGATTGCGGATTCATAATCAGTGGCTAAAATTAACTTTAAAACATCTTTTGACTGTTTAAACCAGTGTTATTAAAGAACAGAATTACCATTTTTGCAAGACATAAAGAGTATGACCTCATTTAATACTTCTTTTTATATTAATCCATCATTTTCTTGATTGCCATTACATTTAATATAAAAGTTAACGTTCAAACTTGCCTCATCCGTCTTACTTTTGAGTTTTGACCTAATTTTTAATTTAAAATTAATAATAAACATATGATTTTTAATATTATACTAAAAAATTTATTTATAGAAAACAAAAAAAACAGTGGCGTGCTATACGGTGAGGACTTTAGTCAACTATCTAGGGCCCCACAGTAAAAGGTGGGGCCAAGCTTTGGCAGTTAAGACCATTTTGTTCTCACATAATTGCTTGAAGGACAAAAAAAAGTCTTCAGTTATTGTTAAATTTTTTTTTAATATTGGTACATTTTTTTATTCGATAAAAAAGGGCCCCGAATATTTATCCTGCTAAGGCCCTCGATTTTCATAATGCGCCACTAACTACAGAAAAAAATAGAATTAAGGTTATTTATTAGAGCAATTTATACTTAAAAATCTAAAATTTTAATAAGTTATTTATGAATAACTCATATTTTTTACTAATTTTTATTTAACATATTTGACGTATGGTTTTTGAGTAGGTAATTGGAGTTATTTATGAATAACTCATATTTTTTACTAATTTTTATTTAACATATTTGACGTATGGTTTTTGAGTAGGTAATTGGATATTAAAAATATATAAATGAGAGAACTTAACGAAAGTGCTTTATTTATTGAAATTCTACACAATTTGCTATATAGAGACGTTTTAAAAACTAATTATTCAAATCTTCAACCCTTTTAAATACTATAAAAATTATAAATAAATATATTCACGTGTAATTTATTCAAAATAATGAAAAACTAGCTCTGTCATTACAGCAAATTAGTACATGTTACTATTATATACCGCTCTGTCTATTTCAATTTTCAAATTAAATTAAACTTTTTTTACTTTTAATAACTAACCATGTAAAATATTCTATTAAATGTAGGTACATGTGTTCTGAATATAATTAAAAACAAAATTTTTCGAAATCAAATCTTTTTTTACAGTGTGCTAGACCTTAAAACCTGAAACTTTTTGTATTTTTACTATTTTATACATAAAATACATTAAATGTACTGTATAATAAAGTATACCTATTTTCATAAAAAATCGAGATTTTAACAAAATTATACGTTTTGAAAGTCACTGAATCACGTACAACGTACAACCATTATCTCAATATATCTGTGAACGCTCTTCAGCCAAAACTTCAACATAAAAATTTAAATGTAAAGTTCTTAACATTGTAAATGTGTACCTCCTATTTCTGAAAACTATCACTACTCAACCGGAAACAGAAAAATTCAATTTCTGAATTTTTCTAATTATATTTCAAGAATAACCGTAGTAAAAAAATGAAGATAATATTTGACTAATCTATAATATAATTTGTGTTTTATGTTTTTTTCCAAAAATATTTTTTTCATTATATTTCAAATGGTTTATAACAGAAAAAAATTATAATAACCTAAATAACTTTTGAATGGTTTGAAATATAATGCGGTGTTTACACCGAAAAAACAAAACAGAAACATCGTGTCTTTAAAATACTTCGTATTTAAAAATGTATAATGTTTATTGCTTTTTTGTCAAAAAGACACGTGTTTCTGTTTTGTTATCTCGGTGTAAACACCGCATAAGATTGAAATTTATAGGGATACAATGGGATCACCAAATCTATTATATAACCATAAAAGCAACCATCTTCATATTACCGGGAGGCGGGGGGAGAGCTTTATTTTCTGTAATTTATGTTTCATTAATTTTAATTTCTATCTGATATGAATTCGAATTAAAAAAAAAAGAAAAATCGTTGACATGTCAATTAAAAAATAATTACATATTTTAATTACATAAAGTACGGCAAGATAGCGTTAGCGAAATTTAAAATAAAAGCGTACTTCCTACCCTCATTTTGCCACCTCCTCCCCTAAAGATAGACTCTTATTTATTTCAGTATCTAAAACAAAAATAATTCCGATTATCGAATATATTTGATTTAAAACTAGAAATATACTTCAAGACTAGACTTCGGTTTCAGTCTCAAGACCGAGACGAGAGTGCCTTAAATATGAACGAGACTCGTGTACAACCCTACTTAAAATCACCTCATAGCTATGATAATTAAAAAGTGTCAAAAATAATTCCAATTATCGAATATACCGGGTGTCCCAGATAACTTTTCCAGCATGGGGATCTCAGTATCTATAAGAGATACAGGTTTGGTTAAATGAGATCAATTATTTGTATGAAAGGGGTGAGTATTATTACACAAAAAAATATTCATAATTCTATGTGGTTTAGGCGGTATACCCAAAAAACTGAAAATTCGGAATTTCTTTAAATGGCTATAACTTTTTTGGCAAAGTAGATAGAAACTTTATGTTTTCGGTTTCTTACAGCACTTTTTTGTGTAGAATTGATTGGTGTATTTAGAATTTTTATATCACTTTTAGTTTCCGAGTTACAAGCTCTAACTTTAGTTTTTCTTATAGACCACTTAGTTGAATATATCATATTTGAACGTGTTTTTTACTCTACTTTACAACGATATGTCACTTGCCATATTTATTATTGAAAAAAAGTCGAAATACTAAATATCAAGTATTTTATTACAAACTTTTAAGTGAGCCATGAAAAACAAAAATTGTAAACAAAAATCACAATAACAACAATCAAAATAACAAATGAATATTTGAAACAATGAACTATTTGAAAAAATATATTATAAATTTTTTTTTGATAATAAATATGGCAAGTGACACATCGTTGTAAAGCAGAGTAAAAATCACATTCAAATATGCCATAGCCAACTTAGCGGCCCATAAGAAAAACTGAAGTTAGGGCTTGTATCTTGGAAACTAAAAGTGATATTAAAAATCTAAATACACCATTCAATTCTACACAAAAAAGTGCTTTAAGAAACCGTCTACAAAAAGTACCTATATACTTTGTCAAAAAAGTTATAGTCATTTAAAGAAATTCCGAATTTTCAGTTTTTTGGGTATACCGCCTAAACCACATAGAATTATGAATATTTTTTGGTGTAATAATACTCACCCCTTTCATACAAATAATTCATCTCATTTAACCAAACCTGTATCTCTTATAGATACTGAGATCCCCATGCTGGAAAAGTTATCTGGGACACCCGGTATTTGACTTAAAACTAGTAATACAAGTCTAGCTTCGGTTTCAGTCTCGAAATAAGATCAAAACCGAGACGAGAGTGCCTTAAATATGAACGAGACTCGTGTACAACCCTACTTAAAATCATCTCATATAGCTATGATAATTAATTGTGTCAAATTCTTCCCTGATATAAATAAATAGGGTTAAAATTAGACCCCGACCTGTTAAAACTTGGGCACCCTTGTAATCTCGCATTGCCCCAGTATAGTTGGCTATGGGAAGTGTATTGATCTGTCATGCACCCCCGTCCCTACTCTTACCCCCACTCCACGGCGTCGTCGGGACATCCGGAAGACGCACTTCCCCTCCCCCCGCCATTGTAATCCTAGTCGTCGCGGGGATTCATAAAATACTACGATTTTTAATGTGTTTATGTTTGTTTAATTATTTAATAGTAGAGTGAAGTTTGTTGATTTATTGGTTTAAAGTTTAAATTGAAATAGGGGGGATGGGGTGAAATACGAGAAATCACAAGTCGAATATATGTGTAATGTAACTGTACCAAATTAAGTTATCATGAAGTCAAATATATTTACTTAGAAACCTTTTCAAGGGCTGGATTAGTTCTTAAATAGGCATGTAAGAAAGTATCGTTGAAATTATGATTTTAAATAATGAAATAGGTATAAAAAGATTCTAAAAATGTATTTGCTTTTATATTAAAAGCGAGATTAATATAATTTTTGTTAAAATAAAAATGTAAAATACAGCAATCCGCCATGTTAAATGGAACACCAATCAGAGCGAATGACGTAACGCATCAGTGATTGACTTTTATTTTAGACAAATATCAATTCCTCTTACAAGATTATTAGGTACATACCTTATTTAAGAACTTATATACTTTGGAATTCATTTTTAACACACAAAATAATTAAATTATTATCTAATTCTGAATGTTTTGATTATTGTTGACAAGGCGAGTGTGACGTTACTCTGAAATGTTACCTGCGAACGTTTTGGCGACAAATTAAAATTAGTTTTAAAAGAATCAATTTTTGTGATTAAACTGCAGAAATAAGTTTTTTTTGGAAATAGGAGACACGTAAGATCATAGAATAGTTTTTTTTAAATTAGTCATCATGCCTATTAGGGGTCCCCAACTTTTTTCCTACATCGTTCCTTTTAAAAAAAATTATTTTCTTCATCGACCCTCTTAATTTTTTCTCTATAATATACAGCATACAACATACACTCATCTCGCGATTTACCGACCTTTGATTTACCGGCAGCTTGATTTACCGACGGGCCAAACGCGCGATTTGCCGACTTTCTCCTATCCCCTCCATAATACTACTTATTATACTACTTATTATGGTTAAAAATATTTTAGTCATGTATAAGTTGATAAAGACATAAATATTAGCATGAAAATAATTACTTTTCATAAAAATTTGTAGCAATATCGGGTGTATATGTTACCGGCAATTAATGAAATCCGGCATTGTATAGAATTCCTAGGTATTCTATAGAATGCCTAAAAGTCACCAGGCAATGTATGAAATGAATTTAATTATATACATTTCCTAGGCATTATATAGACTAGAAATATAAATGTAAATAGGGTGAACCAACCAATTTTGGTTCAGGTACAGATATTGCCTTAACTTAAGTAGGTAATACCTATGTATCTAATATTTTTGTGTTTTTTTTATTTTAACAATTTTAAATCATATACTTAATATTCGTCTGAAATAATATTTTATTTTATTTATTATAAAAATAAATAAAAACTATTTCATACTTTGCCTGAAATCTTTAGGCATTGTATAGAATTTCTAGGAATTATATAGAATATCTGGTAGTTCGGTCATAACTCCGACAAATATGCACCTATTCGGTGAATTTTTTATTTATTTGTAAAAATATACTTCCTAGGTGATTCTATATGAATTTAATCTCAAAATCTGACAATGGACTTTAGATACGCAATAAAAAGGAAAAAATAAAAAGTAAAATAAAATCGACTTTCAAAAATTTCCAAAAAACACTGAAAAGTATGAAATACATAATTAAATTTATCTGTTTTTTAAATAGGTACCAAAAACCACTCAAAAAAATAAAAACAGACCTCACAATCTCTTAAATTTAATTATATACTGTATACATTTTTTAATGTTACAGTAACCGCGAAAGTCTACGTTCAAAAATTTATTATATACTTTTCAGTATTTTTGAGTCGGTATAGTTTTTTATAACATTTTAATTTTGACCAAAAATGCGTGCGTCAAATTCATTTCAAAAGCAGTTGTAATAATAACAATCGACCTAACTATAGTAAATTAGCCAATTGCCTTTCGGATACCGATGTTTTTATACGAATGTACTCTACTTAAACTAATGTTTGGTTTTATTCATTTTATAGTATAATTTCCGGTATTATAAAGGATTTGCTCTCGAGCAAATACTAAGCTAAAGCTATCTGCGGGATATTAAATATAAATGACAGCCCATTGACAATTCTAATCATTGGTATGTTCTATATGAACGACTTAAGTAGGAACTTAAGTAGGAGTTAGCGATCTAAAAGCATTGGTGATAAGTGTACATCATAAAATTCATAGCATTTATATTATTAGGTACTTATAGATTTATTATACCACTGCTCTAAAATCTCAAACAAATTCATTACGATTTATGTCCGGTATTATAAACGACCTAGCAAATTTGCTAGGTAGCAAACACTCTCAAATGAGATATCAAACTTATATGACAGTTCTCAGTAAGTTGGTTTTTACCGTTTTTTACGCAAGGTTAGTAAATACACTTTTGTAAATATACTTTACATACCTTTTTTTTACTTCCTATGTATGAAACTATCTATCTAAAACGGTAAAAACCAACTTACTGAGAACTGTCATATAAGTTTGATACCCCATTTGAGAGTGCTTGCTAGCTTGCTTTGCTAGGTCGTTTATAATACCGGACATTAGAAAAATTAAAAAATATGTTTATTGCTTCCTTGCAATATCGAAGATACGAGAAGCTTTGTGATTGTTTTAAAATAAGAAAAAAAAATTGTTCTCCGATATTTAAAATTTAACTTGATCTTTCCGTTTCAGGTAAAGACAAATACTTTTTCTGTCAGTCAAGGGCCGTGGGCCTCATCCTAGGGTCTTAGTTCGCGTGTTTGAGACCACTGTTCTAAAAAATTGTAATTATTATACCTTTAAGATAATTTTTTAAGAAGCGATTTAAATGATAATATAAAAGATTAACCTTGGATTGTACAAAGCAAAATTAACCACAATTAATTAATCAGTTGTTTTAAAACCATTATTATGCCAATTCTAAAAAACAATCGCGGTTATGATACTTTTTAGAAAGTAAACAATGGTCATGTTTAATGAATTGTTCATTTACAAATTGAGATTAAGTTTAGAATCAATATTAATCATGGATTGAAAACTACTGATTAACTAATTGGTTGAAAGCAAAATAATCCACGATTAGTTAATAAGTTTTTTTTTAAACCATTATTACGACAATTCTAAAAAACAATCACGATTATGATACATTTTATAAGATAAACAATTATCATATTTAGTGAATTGTTCATTTACTAATTGAAATTAAGTTAAGAATTAATAATCATGGATTAAAAACTACTGATTAACTATAATTGGCTAATTTTGCTTTATGCAACCCAAGCACAAAAAAACTCGATCTTATTGAAAATTTGAGATGGAAAAATGCTTAATAAATTTATCTTGTTAATATAACAATATTTCCTCAATATAATAATAAAAAAATATTAGTGAGTATATTTTATTCATTTGAAAAATATATCTTCATGTTTATCTAAAAATATTTTCATTTGTCAAATTAATAAATAATTTACTACATCAACTAACGAAACTCTCAAATAGATTGAACATAATGGTTGTAGTACTAAATATTTACCAGTGTGAATATTTTTTACACTACTCAACTAGTGAAAGTACAATTTTCGATATGGTAAATTCAGTGATGTCATTTATAAAGTATTTTTTTGTATTTAAAATATATGTTTTCAATACGAAACAAAATTTTCACCGTGATAAGAACATTGTTAGTAATAATATACATTTATCAATAAGATAAACGTGATTATTTCCATATTGGTAAATAATTATTATATTAACAAAACAACCTCTATCGTAGCAAAATCGAACACGGATTTTTTACATTGATCACATTTTTTAACACATAGACAAATTATTTTTTTCTGTGAGGAAAGTCAGGTGGAGAAAGACACCCTAGATAAATTACAACAATATTTGCAAGGTCTACACAAAGAAATATGAAATGCTTGGTAAATTTTTAAAATCACGCACAAAAAAAACTTTACGAATATGCTCAAACTTTGTTTTAAATAATGCACAGAAATTTTACCTCTCAGAATAATATAACATCATAAACTTACATTAAGCAAGAAACATCTACACGAGTTTTCAAACAATCTCTTGGAAAATCCCTGTGAACTTTTCAAAAAATCGATGTATTATTATTAATTATTTATCTACATAGAATACACACACTTTCAGAAATAATGTCTATTTAATTATTTTTATGTTGTGCATGTAAAACATCCTAGATTCTACATAATTAGATGAATCATCAGTGGCGTAACCAGAGGGGGAGGAGCAGAATTATATATTTTTTAAATTACTTTATATTTTAAAGAATTCGTTTTTAATTTTAGGAATGGGGGGGGGGGTCTGTACGAAAATGTTTATCGCTATATATTTTATAAGTCTCTTATTCTACTCACACCACTGCGGGGGGAAGATGCCCCCCCCCTTATTCCGCCACTGTGTGTCACTTGATTTAATTAACTATTTGCAACGCTTGTTCTCCTTGAAAATGCATTTCTGTTAATAATGCATATATTTTATGAAGATTATAATATCGGACTAAAATCATAATACTGAAATTATGCTATTTTTATGTTTGTAACCGAAATAGTGGTATTTACCCCACTCCTAATTTTTTTCAGTAAAATTCAAATTTTATTTATCAGTTTTATTATTCAAGTAGAGGGTGGCCCAACCAACACGAAACAGCCGCGCTATTGGTCATTTAAAAAAAGATTTTGAAAAACACTCGAACACGTCGATTTTGCTCTTAAGGGGGACATATTTTGCTATAAAAAATGTTATTTAAAATTTTAAGGGTTGTGCTCAAAGCGCTGAAGGTTGAAAGGATTCTTGCAAAAATTTTATAGCAAAATATGTCCCCCTTGAAAGCAAAATCGACGTGTTCGAGCGTTTTAACAAAATCTTATTTTAAATGACCAAAAACACGGCCGTTTCATTTTATTTGGGCCACCCTGTACAATATACAGCGTTTATGTTTTTAAAATTAAAAAAAATAATAACACAGTGCTTTTTCGTGCTAATTCACCAAAGAAGCATGACCCCCCACATCCTATCATGAGCCCCAAACCAACTATTTTCGACGGGCCCACTTATGTTATGTTACCAAAATTTGCTATCTAGCAAGCACTCCCAAATGGGGTATCAAACTTATATGATAGTTTTCTTTGAATTTTAACAGATATTTACATGAGCAGTAAGTTAGTTTATACAATTTTGACTCAAGGTTAGTAAATACACTAGTAAATTTACTTTACATACCTTTGTTTTTACTTGTATGTATGAAAATTATCTGTCAAAAACTTCAAGAAAAGTTTGATACCTCATTTGAGAGTGCTTACTAGCTAACAAAGTTAGCTCCTTTTTGATACCGGACATAAGACTTTTTTGACGTCGATCAAAGAAAAAAATATCGTTGCATGAGTCACCGCGTTGGGCCTCTTAATCCCAGGCCCCTAAGCTAGAGCCCTGTCAGCACCTTTCCCCCTTTATGGAGGCCATGCAAGGGATGATAAACAGATTCCAATTCTTATACAATTTTATTACAAAATATTCTTATTTTTCCTTTTAATACATACCTTATAATTATTTTCTAAATCTATTTTTTAATAGTACATACGTCAAAACTGACAATGTATAAACGTCAAATCAAAAACACGTGTATCAAAACAATCGACGACAAGTTTACAGACAGTTTCTGTAAAGGAAGACATTTATATAACATCTAACCGAAGGTTATCTATATTTCTGACCGAAATCGAATCCGAACTTTTTTAGTTTCACCAAACAGAATTTTTATTTTATTTACCCACCCGTTGTATGTATCTTTAAAAAAGACCTCAAAGATAAACTGGTGAAAAGCAAATATGTACAATGTACATAGGAAAAAAGATAAAAAAACCGTCCTAAAAAATTCATAAGGAAGCATCACTGTGCAATGATGATGACCCAATTGATGTCACAAGATAGCTGGGAACCTCTTCAAGTGACTCTCTTCAAATCAACACACCCCTGGTGACATCTAGTGGGTATACAATACATCAGTGGCGGTTCGTGAAAATTATATTTAAATTACGAATTATAATCCGCTACCAATATTATGCCATGTTAAGACCATAAAATAAAAGCAAAACAGTAGCACGGTATTTTGTTGACAAGCGAAACAAACCCTATACAGGGTGTCCAAGATAAGCGTGAATTGCATGGGGATATCCTAAACAGTAAGAGATACAGATGTGGTTAAATGAGATGAATTATTTGTAAGAAAGGGGTGAGTATTACAACATTAAAAAATATTAATAATTTTATGTGGTTTAGGCGGTATACCCAAAAAACTTAAAATTCGGAATTTCTCTAAATGACTATAACTTTTTTGGCAAAGTAGATAGGTCCTTTTTGTTTGCGGTTTCTTAAAGCACTTTTTTGCATAGACATAGAGATATAGACAGCGCATTCGTATTTAACATAATGGTGTAATATGGGTGTAACATATGTTCTGTAAGTGAGAGAGAGATGCATGTCGTTTGGAAAATAACATATATGATTTCCAAACATCTTCTGTCTCTCTCATTTGACACGGCTCTTTTTACGAGTCAGATGCGCTGTCCATTTCTTTATGTCTATGCTTTTTTGTTTAGAATTGTTTGGTGTGTTTTTATGTCACTCTTAGTTTCCGAGTTACAAGCCCTAACTTTAGTTTTTCTTATATGCCGCTGAGTTGGCTATAGCATATTTGAACGTGTTTTTTACTCTAATTTACAATTATATGTCACATGTCATACTTATTATTAAAAAAAAGTAAAAACCTTTTTTTGTAATAGTTTATTGTTTTTAAATATGCATTTGTTATTTTCATTGTTTTTATTGCGATTTTTGTTTAACAATTTTTGTTTTTCATGGCTTACTTAAATGTTTGTAATAAAATTATTTATAAATATCACCAGTATTTGGTACTTCGACTTATTTTCTATAATAAGTATGTCATGTGACATATCGTTGTAAAGTAGAGTAAAAAACACGTTCAAATACGCTATAGTAACGTAATATCAAAAAATCAGTCTTTAGAAAGTAGTTGCAAAATTTGGCGCTCACTTCTCAGATTAATACATTTTTAAATACGAAGCATTTAAAACACTGTGTTGCTGTTTTGTTTTTGTTTTTTGATCTAAACACGACATCACACTGTAGAACAACAAAATACTTTATTTTACTACCGAAACTTGAATAAACAACCCCGAAGGGTTTTGACGCGTTAAACCAGTGGCGTAGATAGCTTTTTCCGATGGGGGGGGGGGGGATACGATATATTAAATCGCATGTAAAGATATATTTTTCATTATGAAAATCATCTTATTTTTGTATTTTGCACTACATAAAAGATATAGTTATATTCTTCATTTAAATGTATTCATTATTGAAAAAATGCTTGTATATTATAATCATCTTATAATTTTCGTAGGCTCATGGGGAGGGGATTAATACTCTTAATCTCCCCCTGACTACGCCACTGCGTTAAACTCGAATCCGTTCCCCAAATTACTCAATTAACTCAGATTTCACCACGTAATGTCATGTAGGTATAATAATAGCTTTTGCCCCCTCCCCCCCTTTTCTTAATGTTACGTAACGCAGTATCATATAAATTACAATAATAATATATGGATCTTGGCTTCTAGATGTAAGCCGCGTCGATTTGGTCGTGTTATCGGCCAACGTTTTGTCACACATTGCTGTAGACATCTTCAGCACTTTTTATAACGCCCATGTTCACGATTACATGCACCCAGAAGATCCATATCAAGATCACCGCGGAAGCCTCAAGACTTGTATAATATAATAATATGTTTTTTTTTAACTATTTCAGCATCAAGTAAACATCCATAATAATATTATAAATGCGAAAGTAACTCTGTCTGTCTGTCTGTTTGTATGTTTTTACGGCTAAACCGCTGAACCGATCTTGATGAAATTTAATAAGGAGGTAGCTTGCATCCTGAGAAAGAACTTAGGTTACTTTGTATCTCGAAATAATTATTAGATTTTAAAAAATACGAATTCCACGTGGGCGTAGTAGCGGGTAATAACATAGATGTAGGTACCCCAGTGCCGGATTTACCCTATGTGACGCCCTAAGCACTAATCATGTAAAGGCCCCCTTTTTGTAATTTTGACGATCTTTTTTTTTTTTTAGTCGTCACCAAAATTTTCATTCGCATTTCTCACAATTAACATCTATTTTACGCTCATGCCCCCACAAATCACTTTATGGTGCCCCCAAACAGCGGGTGCCCTAAGCAATTGCTTCTTTTGCTTGTTGGTAAATCCGGCACTGAGGTACCCCCTCCACCCTAAAGAATTTACTTAGTTTATGAACGTTCCCGAACTTTCAATATATGTATATCAATACTGACCCAAAATGTAAAGTTGATTCAATCATTCATGTGTGGCCTATTTCAGTAAACAAACAGTTATATAGGTCCAGTGCCGTAGCGAAAGGTTGGTGTTTACCCGGCGATCGTCAAATTTTATCTAATTTTTTACTTTTAATTATTAACAAAGTAAAAAAATCAATTTAAAATAAAACGGGCAAGTGCGTGATGAACACGCACACGATAGGGTTCCGTAGTCATTCTCACTACGATTTATAAAAAAAGAGTTATTTCAAAATTTTCGTGACTGAAGAGTTGAAATCAAAAATCATTTGACTTTTATTATTACATTTTAGGAGACCTATCAAATGACATCCCACTCAATGGGGTAAATGAAAAAAAATATGAGTTCATTTTTCAGTCTATGAAAGGGGGGCCCAAATTTTTTTGACAATGTTCGTTTTCAATGAAAGTACTAATTAAAAGCTACATTCTGATTTTTTTCAGATTTTTCGAATCGATAGTTTAGAAAATCGAGGGGGGGACGCTCTGACAACGACATTAAAAAGCAAATAAATCGTGACTGAAGGGTTGAAATCAAAAAGTTATTTGACATATTTTAATGCATTAGTTAGGAGACCTATCAAATGACACCCCACTCAATGGGGTAAGTGGGAAAAAAATGTGAATTCTCTTTTCATTTTTTTTTTCAAAAATCTTATCATTTCTGTTTTTGGGTCATCAATCTACGACCGTATATCAAATTTCATCTTATTTTGTCAAATTTTTTACAAGACAGACGGACGGACGGACATGGAGAAACTATAAGAGTTCCTAGTTTTCTACGGAACCCTAAAAACGGATAATTTACAACTAAAGGGGTGCTAAGCCAATAACCTTAAGCGCTGTAAAAAAATAAACAGAACAATAGGTACCAAAAAACACGAAAAAACCCAATTTTTTTTAGTGGAACCCACTTTGGAATACGTTCATCTATTCTAGATGTACGAATCTACAATTTATATTCAACTATCAGATATCTATCATTTGAAACCGAGCATTGATGGCTAGAATAATAAATATTTCCAGTAGTGTATTTATTATACGAGCTGCCACTGGTGTAAATGCACAACAACAGACGAGATGAGATGAGATCCTGAGGGATCAAAACTCAGGTTTTGTCAAACACAATAATGGTTTGTGTGATTCTGAAATTCCGACAACAATGGCTAACACAAAATGACTGTCATGTTGGCATATCCGATATTTTGACATCGTTTACGGATTGTTTTTTTAAATTTCACTTAAAATCAGTGTTGGGTATAAAAAAAAATTTTTTTTTCATATTTTAATAAAATTAAATTTTTTTAACAATAAGTAACGGTTTTCCGTAATAGTAACAAAATTCTATGATACTAAAAAAACGTCATTTGTAACGGTATAATCAAAATATTACAATAACTTGTTAGGAAAGTAAATTTTTATATAACAATAATATCTTGGTAAATAAGCGTCGCCGCGTCGCCCTCGAGAATCCTTGGTACGTGGCGACGCTGTAGTATTGTCTTATTTGCCAAGTCACAATTTTTCTATTTTAATAATGAAAAAGATCCAAACAAATATATTTGTATCAAAATAAACGTTACATTGTTTACAATAGTGATATAACGAATATTTGCATTCGCATCCGCGAATATTCGGACATTTTTAACATTCGTATTCGCATTCGCATTCGCAGGTAAGGTTGCGAATATATTTTGAATATATTATGATGTATTAATAAATAAAAATATCGTTTTTTAAACTTTTTTATTCAGAAGACCTTTTTTAACTTTTTTTCAAAAAGTCAATATTCTTCGCATTCGCGAATATCGACAGCTAATATTCGTATTCGCATTCGCGAATGTTTAAAATCATACATTCGTTACATCACTAGTTTACAACAATTCGAATTTTCAATAAATATACATATGTATACTGTGTATACACATATATTTATATTTTACATTATTTATTTCAAATAATTCTTTCAAAATATCTATTAGGGACACAAAATATATTTAGCCTCAAAATGTCTAACGCCAGCCCTGTCCCCATGTTACCTAGTTTATATTCTTAATGTATTATACTCGAAGAGGTTATAATAAGGACTAAGTGATAATCTAGATTAATGAAGTAAAATATAGTTTCCAAAGCTTAAAACTCAAATAAATGGGAAATGAAAAGATAGAGACAGACTAATCTTGTAATTAAATTTATTGTATATTGATTTCTAAACACTATAAATATTTTATGTATTCAGTATTGTCGTCTTAAAATAAACATTTTTCCAGTCTAATGAAAACAATCAATAAATAAATAACCCAGAACAAAATCGTATTAAATAAAATAATTCAAGATATCTTAAGCCAATAATATTACATAAATAGTAAAGAAATACCCAATACTCCAATTAATTTCCTACAATAATAAAACAGGGACTCGAAAGTGACATCTAGTGGGTATTCGACAAACAACAGAGCCCCTTGAGTATCAAAAACACCACGGTCTTGTCAAATACACAATAGTAATAAGTGTTTGGCGATTCCGAACCAACACGAAATGACTACAAATCCTATTACGTTGGCCGTTAATTTTTGTTTGATTGAGTGCTGGCATTTTATAATTATGTTTTTGAAATATCCGTTGTAGTTATTCATTTTTATATTCCCTGGACGCTAAATAATTTACTTTATTGTTCGAATTTTATTATGTTCATTGTTGAAGTGATTTAAATGAATTTGGTTAACAATGACAAATACTACCAACTGTTTTAATAATTTAATATAGATTATTTAACAATGACAAATGCTAGAATGCTACCAACTGTTTTGATAATTAAAATTGTTTTTGTTACCAACTGTTTTTTTTTCTATATACAGAATAAAGTTTCTATTTATAGAAAACGCAAAATATTTTTCTTATAAAATTGGAAATACATGTACATTTATTATCGGTAAGAAGACACCAGTATCATATCGAACATAATATGTAAATGTGTGACAACAGTAAGAAAAATAGGATAAATAAGGGCGTGTCAAATTTACGTGATATTTTAAAAAATAAAATAAATCGTGTAGATGAATATTTTTATTCAATTAAAATTTGAAATACATTATCAGTGGCGTGACAAAAAATTAATGAATATGTGTATAAAATAAGATTAAAAAACTTTTTTTATTATAATTAAATTAGATCTTAGATTAAGAAATAACCATTTTTAATTCAACAAATGGATCTTTATATTTTTATGTACTTCACGTTAATGGGGGTTTTAGGGATCAGACCCCCCCCCCCCCATTACATTAATTAATTTAACAATTATGATAGATAAAAAATGAAAATTATATAGATATAATTACAAAAAAAAGTTGTGACAGTAGGGTTAAAAATCCAGGGAACAAAATTTTCCTTAAACCAACTCTATTCAATATTTTAAATAGAGCGTTTCATAAATATATCAGATAATTCAATTATAAAACCAATACTTCAGTTCTTTTTAATATGTTAAATCAATAAATATACTATGTGTGGGTTACGTTATTTTTAGAAAAAGTCGGGAAATCCCCAAAAAAATTTTTTTTATTGAATTGAATGAAAATTAGTAAAATCATTTAATATAAAACTGGGTAGAAAATAATCCATAAAAAATACTAAAAAATGTGTATGTTCTATTTGTAAAACGATTATGTCTAATTTTCATTAATTTATTTTGGTTGTATTTTCCTGAATACAATTTTGTAATATCCATTTAACTGCATGTGAAATCTATTTATAAACCATCGATTTTCTCCACTGCTCATTAAGCAAGTCTAATCAAATGGGCTAAAGAAATCATCCCCTAGTATGTTTTTTACTATATACATGAAAATAAAGTGGGTACAAAAATATGCCCCATATAAAACTTTATTCTTAGGGCTTCATTTACCCCAGAGGAGTATAAACTCACCTCATAATTACTGCGTTTTCAGCAGAGGTTAATTTAATGATACTTGTAGCAATTCCCAAGTCTTTAACAAAAGTACCTACTTCTTAAGAAAAATGTTTAGAAACATAGCCTAATTAAAAATTTTCAACACCTAGATATACTATACTGGCATATATATAGTAATATATACATACATAAATTAATTTCAATTTGTTAAATACCTTCTTGTTTGTATATAAACGTTACATTAGATCATTAGAGCAAACACCCCCCCTCCGCCCTCTTTCTATCATTCAAATCAAATATGAATTTGAAAATACAAATATAAACGTACTAATTAATTTATATTCAAGTTTGATACTATTTATATAGGTATCTATTTTTTTATTAAATAAATAGAAAAAATAAATATAGGCATCAAAATGGCATTATATCAATATTTATGTATTCTATGAAATTAGTATAAATATATTTTGATTTTTTTTTATTTACAGAGAAATTAAAAATTATAGTTTTAAGTGTTATCCGTTTTCATTGAATTTTATTAAGAAAAAATGCATACAAAATATTGTATAAGTATGTAAAATATTAAAAAGATCAAATGGGTGTTGCATAATAATTTATAAAAAATATCAATTTTTTAAATTAACGCACATAAAAAACATATAAAATAATCAGAATATTTAAATGCATAAATAGACTAAAAAAATTGATTTCTTAAATTCTAATTTATTTGTTTGTTAATAAAAAATAGTTATATTTTAAAATATAAAATGTATATATGCTAAAATTTATCTTTCTCTTTTAAAATCTATATTATGTTTTAGTTTCTAAGTTCAAGTAATTTATATTAATTATTTATCAACTAGTTAACGAAATTAAATAAATCATAATATATAAAACAGTATCAACAAAATATGAATGAATAGATCAAAAATGAGTATTTATATTTTATAATAAAAATGTTATTTTACCTTTTATTTTAATTGATATCCAGAAGAAAACAAAACTAATATATTTCCACCACACTTTTATATTTCAGTGTAAAAATATGTTGTAATAAACAAAAAAATCTTTACTCGCAAAATTGTAATGTACGCCTAACAGAGAGGCTATCCCAATAGCTACAATGTATTACTGGTTGCCTACATCGGAGGCGTATCAATAGAGGGTACCTCTATGGTACTCAAACAATGGTGCTCGCGAAAAGTAAGCATATAAATTATTTTGTAAAATAAAACAGTAATTTTCTTATGCTAGTATGAGTAGTATGTATTATATTATTAAAACTTACAGAAATGATTACATTATTTTAATTAATTTAATATTAAATTAATTTTAAAAATAAATACAACAATGATTAATATTCAAATTGACATAAATGCATTTAATTTCATTGTTGATTTGCACATGCATCATAAAATACATTTTAAATTTGAATATGTTCGAATCTTAACAGAAAACTTTTTACATCATCTGGTAGGATTTCCTATGTAAAATCGTAAGGATCATTCTGTCTCTGTCTTACTCATAGATATAATCGAAATAATCGATGTAGATTGCGCATGCGTGAGATGCAATATAAATTAGACATTTAATTTGAAATATAGACGAAATTAAATTGTAAAATGAATTTTAAAATGTTTACATACCCTTAATATATGTGCACTCGAGAAAGTAATATACTTTTTGACAGATCACTATTAAAAACCTTTGTTTTTTATCACTTAAAAATGCATCTAATATCCATGTCACATTATTTTATGTACTATCAAGTTTCGAAGTTGTGAAACACTTGTGAATATTAAATGTGTTAACCTTAGATTAGGTATCAACAAAATAAATTTAATTTTTATCAATTTGTTGTACTAATTAATGTACATGCATACATATATTCATGTATATGAATAAAAAAATATAACAATGAGTACAATAATAACTAGCTGCCGGATCCAATTTTACCCGGGGATATAAAATTAAACTATATAACGTATAATGCTGTGGGGTGCGATCCTTTAGGTCCACACAATCAACTTCCCAACATGGTATGACTTACAATACTTGAATACTGATTACTTATTGTTTCCATAATTAATATTACTATGTTATAGTTTGTAAATATTTTTTTTTAATATGTATATGAAAAATTTTAATGGAATTTATCAGAAATAAAACTCACCCTTTGTATTATGAATATTAGTTTTCTAATATCCTAATAATGTCAATAATATAATGCACATTTTTAGAAAAACTAATCTGACAGTTTGAATTTTGAATTGTGTTGTTTCCAAGGCAACATGAATTATTAGATGTATTTATTAGTATGAAATTCAAATTTTGATGGTGGTTTTCATCCCTTTAATGGCTGTTTGGACCCATATAAAAAATAAATACTGAAATACACGTTTCATTATTTGTATTGTATAGTATTTATTCCAAGTTCCGACTAAATTCGACCAAGAAAAAAAATAAAAATGAAAAAAACACCCTTTTTACCCCCGTAGGGGTTGAATTTCGAAAAATCCTTTCTTTCAGATCATATTCACGTCAAGACGCTTCGATTAGCACCCCAACGAAGTCAATAGCATTTTTTGTTCGCGAGATTTCGTCCCGGAAAAAAAGGACACGTACGTACGTACGTACGTACGTACGTACATACACACACACACACACACACACAGACATTTTTCTGAAAATAGTGTAAATATACTCTAATGCCCTTGAAACATGAAAATATGTTAAAATTTTTGATTTCGATTTTCGGACCAATTACAATAACTTCCTATTGGGAAGTTAAAAATATTTCCATAGTTGAAATTATATTTATTTATTTAGAAACTTACAAATTAATAATCATATGAAATACATTTATACAAAACTAAAATAAATTAATCATACTCGATCCAAAGCTTCCAATAATACAATACTGTTCCCTCGGATAACCTAAAAAATAGTAATGTTTAAACATGTTTTTAATATCAAATTGAGTATTAAATATTACTTACCACCATTCCGATTAAATTTTTAGTACCATCTCTACATTCTTCTATCGTTTCATCAACTACAAGATTCATAAAAGGGTCGAAACCTCGTAAAATGCCGATAACATGTCTCCCTCCATTTAACTTTAAAGACAATTTCTTGTCCATAAACCTAAACAATACAGATAATATTGATAAAAGCGATATAATAATGAATACACAACTTACTTTTTTAATTCTGGAGGATGTGCTTTCGACATTTTATATGAAAATCTAAAATATTTATCAAAATATAACCAAAACGTAGAAAAACGCTCTTTATTTACAAGGATGAAGCTATCTGCGAAAGGTTACATCAAGAATTTTTATTTTCTGCTTATTTCATGATGGCTAACCTGATAAATTCGTGCATAATTTCAGATTGGCCATATCAGCATTTGGTGGGACGACAGTCCATGTTGTCTTGTTAATTTTTTTGTATTTTCGTTATACGGGATTTATTTTCCTAACACCGAGAAAGTTTATAATTAAATGTGAAGAGAGTGATATCTACCTTTAGTTAAAAATGGCTCGATACGGGCAACGTCCTGAAAATGCGCTAAAAAGAGCAAATGGTATGTTTTACAAAAGATTTTTTAAGACGATATGGGCAGTAAAAAGCACGTTGTTTTTTGAAAGTCATATCCAAAATTTGATCAGTAAACATGTACGCAAAGTTACAAGATACTAAAAAATGATGTATATTATTTAATACGAATATTTTCAAAGCTTAAATTAATTAAGTTGTTTCTTGTTAATATCAAAATCTTGTTAACCTACAATATCATTATATAATTTGTTTATGGTTTTATAGAGTTTATTGAAGTCGGTAAGCCGGCTAGAGCTTTGGACACTTTGCAAGAAGTTTTCCGAAACAAAAAATGGGCGTACAACTTATCAGAGTCTGTACTCGAACCCATTATGTTCAAATATTTGGACTTGTGTGTCGAACTAAAGAAATCCCACATAGCCAAAGAAGGTTTATTTCAGTACAGAAATATGTTCCAGTCGGTAAGAATTTCTTTTGATAAATTTAAAGAAGTGATTAAATAAAATTTATTGATTTTATTCACAGGTAAATGTAGGGTCACTTGAAAATGTCATTCGAGGGTATCTTCGGATGGCTGAAGAAAAAACAGAGAATGCGAGGGAGCAATCTGCACAAGCTGTAATCGATATTGATGATTTAGATAACTTAGCGACACCAGAAAGTATTTTGTTAAGGTAATTTAAACAATTTTGCTTCATCTCAATATCGAAGATACGAGAAGCTTTGTTATCGTTTTAAAAAGAAAAAAAAATTTGTTCTCCGATTTTAAAAATTTTACCGGATCTATCTGTTTCAGATCAAGACAAACACTTTTTGTTCCGTGTCTGTCTGTCTGTGTGTGTGTGTGTGTCTGTCTGTTTGTCTGTCTGTCTGTCTGTCTGTCTGTCCCCCAATCCTTGTCACACGCATAACTCATGAACCACTGAACCGATATTAATGAAACTTGGTTAGTTGGTTGGGTCTGGTTTGAGGACGGTCCCATTTCAAAAGTATTAAAATCGTGTGTAAGGGGGAGGGGTGAAATCCCATAGGGTGGCAAGTTTCTGCAAAACCGGGAAAAGTCAGGGAATTTTGCTATACCGCGAAAAATGCAAAGTCTGCATTTTTGTTAAAATTTCATGTATGAGACTTTTTTTTTAAGTTTTTTTATCTAAATTTTAATTATAAAAAAACATGGAAAAACGGTAAAAATTCTCCTGGAAAACCGGGAAAAGTCAGGGAAATTTGTTCCAAAGAAATACTGGCCACCCTGTCCCAAAATATTTATTTTTTGATTTGAAGATATCTCAAGAAAGACAAATATTACGTAAAAATTTTATAGAACCTTTTTTGTAGAGCATTAAATTCTCTATAATATAGGTCACCTATGTTTGTTGTAAAATATTCCTTTACAAAGATTTATCTCAATTTGCTTTAAGAATTAAATGTCATTTTGACATTTGTATAGCAGAAAAATAATTATTTTGATTGAAATTGTCAATAAATTCAAAATATACGATATAATAACGAGGTGGGTATAAAGAAAAACGTCGAATTAATATTTTTTATTAAAATTGTATGAAAATTAAATCGTTAACCAATGACAGGCAGTTCATCTGAATACATTATCCGTTTTTATTTAAATTGTTAAATAATTAACTAGGGGAAACGGTATAATTATTGGCCACTTAAGAAAAAAACTCGAAAGAAACAAATGTTATTCCTTTAATATGAGTGATAAATGGAATATAAATACAGTAATATGTTCATTATTTAGTCCTTTATTATTGGTATATGTATTTACAACTAGAAGTATAAGGAAAAACGAAAACCAGCATAAAATAAAAAATATCTCAAAAAAATATAATGATTGGCCATTTTTTTAATGATTGGCATAGTATTTTTTACAATTATTGGCCATAGTGATAGATGGTAAATTTCATAAAACTTCTACAAAGGTAATAATTAGTCAGCAAATTTTGCATTTATTTGTAATTGCCAATTTCTGTTACGTAAGAGATTTGGGTTTTTACCCAAAATAGAGGCAGCTCGTTTATTTGATTTTATTTCAGTTATTTTTCTGTTACTCATTTTTTTATTTTATAAAAAAGCTGATTTTCAGTAATTCATATTCGTTTATCCAGCTTTCATATTTTTACGTTTTTATTTTGTCTTAAAATTCTAAAATTGAATATCAAAATCTCGAAAACTTGAAAATTTGGCATGTTATTAACTGTTTTTTATTTTAGTATTGTATCATCAAAAAATTTTATTTTTCATAGATCAGTATCAAAATTCTAAGTAATAAAAATTATTGTAGGTGGGCTGAAATAATGTAAAAAATTGTCTGGGGCGCCCATTACATAAATTTTATCAATCTTCTCTTCTAAATTTTTTTTTTAATATCTAAATTTGTTTGTTTTTGAGCTACGTATTCATCATTTATATTTTTAGTAACATTATTTTTATTATTTTTGCTTTTTAGGCATATTGTTTACCTATAAATAATAACTAACCACCAGTGGCCAATCATTAGAAAAACTTGTTTGTTAACACAATGATTGCCCAGTAGAGTTTAAAAATAATATTTTAAAAATAATTAACAATTACTATCTGAAACATTTACATTTAATAATTATCTTCAATATAAACTAACAGCTGTTTTTATATATTGCAAATTATTAACACAAATTTTATTTTTATCCATTTTATTTTATCCTCATTCATTCATATGAAATCTTTAACAAAATGTCAAAATTACAATACGTTAAAATTTAAAATCAAAGTAATGTAATTATTTCTGAAAATATTAAGCCTATACTCAAAAATATGCTCTTAAAACAATCACAATAAACTAGGCTACCATTTTAGTAAGCATTTCGATTTTATTATGTTACCATGTTTCTTATTTAAAAAATATCTGAAAAGTGGCCAATCATTATCAGTGGCCAATAATTATACCATTTCCCCTACCTTTGATGAATTTAGCACGAGGAAGCACTGTGCATTTACTTGGCAGATGTTTTTTAACTATTGGCAAAAATATCACACTTTTTCATTTTATGTACAGCGCTGTATCAGGTGAAGATGCCCAAGATCGTTCAGACCGAACCATCCTAACACCATGGGTAAAATTCCTCTGGGAGTCTTACTGTCAGTGTCTTGAGCTTCTACGTACCAATGCTCACGTTGAGACTCTGTACCACGATATAGGACGCATGGCATTCCAGTTCTGTTTGAAATACAACCGTAAAACTGAGTTCCGGAAGCTGTGCGACAAACTACGTAAGCATCTCGAAGATATCTGCAAACTGCCGCAGCAAACTGCCAATGTCAGCATTTCTAAACCGGAGACTCAGCAGCTGAATCTCGATACACGTCTGTACCAGCTGGATTCTGCGATACAGATGGAACTGTGGCAGGTATGTGAAAAAAAAAACTGGTATAAAATTAAAAACAGGTTCTAATTTCTATAAGTATTATAGTTGATTTAATCTAACTTTTATTTACTTTACAGGAAGCGTATAAAGCTATTGAAGATATCCATGGCCTTATGACAATGTCTAAAAAGATGCCGGTGCCTAAAACAATGGCAAATTACTACCAGAAGTTGGCGATGGTCTTCTGGAAAGCAGGAAACTACTTATTCCATGCAGCAGCTCTGTTCAAACTGTTCCAGTTGTCGAAGGAGATGAAAAAAAATATAACGCCAGAGGAACTACAAAGGTAAAGAGTATTTTCATGTTTGTTTTTTTTTGCATTTTTTATTGATTTATTTTTTAATAGGATGGCGTGCCGTGTGTTAATAGCAACACTATCTATTCCGTTACCGTCTGCTCATCCAGAATTTGATCGGTTTATTGAAACCGATAAGTCTCCGTTGGAGAAAGCACAGAGACTTGCAGTTCTCTTAGGTTTAACTCAACCACCGACTCGTGCTAGTCTACTTAAAGATTTGGTGAGTATTGAAGAGTAAATAGAATTAATTGTGATCTATTTGAATGTCAGGAAAGGACCCCTTATGGGAAAGGGGTTTCGGTCAAACTCTTTGAAACTTTGGATTCTGATAGTTCTTGATGAGTAGATCAAAAGTGTTAATTTTTGCACGACTATTTGTATGTGTTCCCAAAGACATATTTAATCAATTGGCTCCACAAAAAAGTCAATTTTACAATTCTTTGACAAATGGTAGCACTTAATCTTAATGTTATGTTTTTTTTATTATAAACTAATTCAATTGTTTCGTAGAACCAGCAATATTAAAAAATAGTGCTCAGAAAAATTATTTATCTACTAGTGAAAACCGCACTAAAATCGGTTCAGTAGTTTTCGAGATTAGCGGTAAAAGATACAAAAAAAGTTTCTTTTTATGTACGTTCAGTTAATTAATGGTACAAAAATCAATTTTTGTGAAAATTTTGTAGTGTGTAATATACCTCAAATAACTCAAAAACTACTAAACCGATTTTAGTACGGTTTTCACCAACAGAATCCTTATTAATATTTGAGGTATATTATACACTACACAATTTTCATAAAAATAGATTTTTGTACAGTTAATTAACTCCTACATAAATGGAAGCTTATTTTGTATCTTTTACTGTTAATCTCGATAACTGCTGAACCGATTTTTGTTTAGTTTTCCTCAGTAGATAAATAATTTCTCAGAGCAAGTTCTTGGCTATTAATATTGTTTAATATTGCTGGTTCTATGAAACAATTGAATAAACATAACATTAAGATTAAGTGCTACCATTTGCCAAAGAATTGAAAAATTGACTTTTTTGTGGTGCCAATTGATTAAATACGTCTTTGGGAACACATAAAAATAATCATGCGAAAATTAAGGTTCTACAAAAAAATTTATTGTAAATTAAAGGCGAGCATGGCTCCAACTTCAGAGGGCTATATCTTAAAAGTTTGAGTTTTTAAGACTTAGTGCCCATTGACACTTTTGATCTACTCATCAAGACCTATCAGAATCCAAAGTTTCAGAGTTTGACCGAAACCCCTTTTCCATAAGGATTCTGCGGAGTCCTTTACTAAAAATCTATAGTCAAAGAAAAATCTAGGAATGTACCAAAAAATATTGATTCATGATTCAGGGAATATAGTAAAAAAAGATACTTTCCAAACCTATCCTTACATTTTATTAACTACAATTTGTGATACAGAAGAAAGCAAATTAAATGAAAATGTCTGATCTACAAAAGTTATTCGTTAGGCTCAAAATTGATGTATTGTTTTTAAAAAACCTGTGGGCACATCTTGTTATTAAAATACTTTCACAGGTTCGCGTCAATGTAGTAGCACTAGCATCACCCGAGCTGCAAAATTTATACAACTGGTTAGAAGTAGAGTTTGACCCACTTGTCTTGTGCACTCGTGTTCACACCGTTATCGAAAAATTGAGGGGCGAAGAATCAACTGCGACTTTGCCGCTACAGCAATATATACCGGCACTCCAAGACGTTACTCTTGTACGTCTAGTGCGCCAAGTTGCTCAGGTAAATACAATTTATGTTAGTTAAAGATTCGATTTACAGTGAAAGTTTTATTTTTCAGGTTTACCAAACAATACAAATAGCACGCCTTCTAGAACTATCTAAATTCTCAAATAAATTCCACTTAGAGAGATTGCTAGTCGATTGCGTTAGACATAACGACATGCAGATTAGAATCGACCACGGCAAACAGTGCATACACTTTGGTATGGATCTCAGCGAGAGCCAGCGTGAAGATAAACCCGAAGGCCCTACATTGCAGAGCATGCCTAGTGAACAGATCCGTAACCAGTTAGTCAATATGGCTTCCGTTCTGTACAAGGCTGTGCAAGTTATTAATCCAAGTAAAAAGAAGGTATAAAATTTTAACAATAATTGTTATATGTTTGTTTAATTTATTAATTATTATACATATTTATTTCAGACGGAACGTGAAAAGCTTCGTTCTCAGCTGGTACAACACTACCATGAAAACAAGGTCCAGGAACACGAGCGCGTGTTGAAACGTCACAAGATAATTGAGGATCGTAAAGAGTACATAGAACGTATGAATACTGTCCGTGAAGAAGAAGAATTGAGACGGCAGGAAGAGACACAGCGTGCTCTGCTGTTGGCGGAACACAGACGGCTTGAACAGGAACGTGAGGAGAGAGAACGTAAACGTCAGCAGAATGAAATGCAGCAGATAAAGGATCGACAGGTTAAGGAGAAGATGCAGCAGATTTCGCAGACAAGCCATGGTCAGAAAGTGCTCAAGAAGTTGGATGAGGATGTAAGACTTTCTTTTTGTATTATTACTAGCGGAATCCCGCAGCTTCACTCGCGTAAACTGTGAAACTAATTAGAACCCTCCATATGTGATAGGGGATGACATTACATTTTTTTATATTGATTTTTATTCGTTACCTATAAAAAAACGTAAATATCTCGGATCTAAATTAAAAATTGTAAAAACTAACCCCCTGTGTACCCTCGCCATTAGGGGTTGAATATCGAATTTTTTATTGCAGATTATTTTCCCTGACTCCACCATTATAACGTAAGCAGCTATGCAGATAAACATATCTCAAAAACACAGACTCTGTCTACCCCCGCCATTAGGGGTTGAATGTCGAAATTTTTATTTTAATAGATGACTATTTTGCCCGAATTTACCATAAAGCAGTTATGCAGATAAACATATCTAAATCCATCCTCGTCCCCGTCCCATGCTATTAGGACTTGAATATCAAACTTTCTAATTTTTAATTGACACTACATCATAAAAGGAAGGCACCTATGAAATTTCCCGTTTCTAGGTCCAGGGGTGTGGGCTGTACGTTGATATGTGAGTGAGTGAGTGAGTGGCTAAGGACAATCTCTTTTATAGATATAGATTTCACTTTTTATTTTGTTCAATGTATATTTCAGGAGTTGAAAAAACTTGACGCCGAGCAAATCGCTGCTCGAGAAGCTGAAGAACTCCAGAAAGAACGTAGGGAGCTGCAAGCAAAACTGAAATCCCAAGAGAAGAAAGTTGATTACTTTGAACGGGCTAAACGTATCGAGGAAATACCGCTGCTACAAAAATCTATCGAGGAGAAGCAGATACAAGACCAGAAGTTCTGGGAGCAGCAAGAAGCCGAAAGAATCACGCTGGCCATTGAAGAACGTAAACTGGCCGTCGCTAATCGTGAGAGAATGTCTCGTATGAAGCCAGACAGGGAGGCGTTCTTAGCCAAACTGAAGTCTGAAAGAAATACTTTGTACGAGGACAAACTGAAAGAATTCGAGAAACTCCTTGCCGAGGAACGTAAGAAACGTCTCGCCGAGCGTGCTCAGAAACGCAAGCAGGACCGTCGTGCTGCGTGGTTACAGCAACGTGCCGAAGAGGAAGAACGCAAACGCGAGGAAGAGCGCAAACGTGAAGAAGAGGCACGTCGTAAGAAGGAAGAAGAGGAGACACGTGCTCGTGAGGAGCAGGAACGCGCTGTTCGTGAGGAAAAAGAGAAAAAGGAACGTGAGATCAGAGAGATGGCCGAGAGGCAAGCGGCCAAGCAGAGGCAGCGCGAGGAGGAGATAGAACGGAAGATGCAAGCTGCTAAGGAGGCGACCAGCAAGGACAACCCGCGGGAAAGGGACGGTGGTGGTAGCTGGAGACGAGGAGGTGCTGGAAGTGCTGCACCTACTGCTACTGCTGCTGCTGCTGCGAGTGATTCGTCTAGGTATGTGGATTTTAAATTTTCTAATTAACAACTGAGTAATATTTACATATTACAGGGTGGCCAGTTTCAGGGAATTTTGCTAGACAGGGAAAAGTCAGGGAATTTTGCTAGACAGGGAAAAACCAGGTAATTTTGCTAGACAGGGAAATGTCAGGGAATTTTGCTAGACAGGGAAATGTCAGGGAATTTTGCTAGACAGGGAAATGTCAGGGAATTTTGCTAGACAGGGAAAAACCAGGTAATTTTGCTAGACAGGGAAATGTCAGGGAATTTTGCTAGACAGGGAAAAGCCAGGTAATTTTGCTAGACAGGGAAATGTCATGGAATTTTTTGTAAAAATGCAAAATCTTTAACACGCCAAGATATTTCCCGCAAATATTTAAACAATAAAACATACAGAATTTTCAAAAAAGTTCTATTGTCATTAAATAATTCTTTTTTATCACGTGATCTATTTTTAGTACTTTAACCAATCAGAAATGTATCACACTTCAACAATCAAAAATTAACCAATTTGAAAACTTTTTTTTTCTGAAATAATGGAAATTTACTCTACTTTATTTATCATGCTACAATTTGTTCTTCTTTATGTAGAAAATTGAATTTTAAAATGACCAATTTGTAGAGAATTTTGATACCTTGAAATAAGTAGGTATTTTGGGAAAAAATTGATACAAAATTCGCAAAGTTATTAAAGTTTGTTTTTAAAGTTCTGTATTCTTCAATATAAAGTGTAAAATATCCATAAAAAAAATTTTTAATAAAAAACTGGAAAAATCGTAAAAATTCACCTGGAAAAAGTCAGGGAAATTTGTTCCAGAGAAATACTGGCCACCCTGTTGTCAGCTTATAAATTTAGTTATTGATTTATAATACTGCACATAACAATAACAAGATTCGACTATAATACTTTTAATATTTGGCTTTACCATTAATTATAATTTTATGTGTATATTCATTACATGCATTGTATTATTTACATTAAAATTTGGCTAACTGTTACAGAGATACCGAAAGGAAAGAGCCTGAAACAGCATGGAGACGTGGTGGTGGTAGTGGAGCCCCGTCCGGAACTGAACCTGCAAAGAAATCCGATACTTGGCGACCCAGACATTTGCGTGAAAATGAAGGAAAGACAGTAGAGGGCTGGCGTTCGGCTGGCTCTAAAGACGACAGAATATCTAGAGATGATAGGGGACCTCGTGAAGAACGTGACGATAAAGGGCCCAGGACTGATAGGAGTCCTCGTGGTGACCGTGAAAGATCCGGTCCTCCTGCAAGAGAAGAGAGGAGCTTCCGTGATGACCGAGGAGGTCGCGACGACCGTGGACCTCGCGAAGATCGCGGAGCTCGTGAAGATCGTGGAGGACGCGATGACAGAGGAGGTCGTGATGATCGTGGAGGTCGTGATGACCGTGGTGGAGCTCGTGAAGATCGTGGTGGTAGTTCCTGGAGGACGAAAGAGAGCACAGAAGAGGACCGCGGCGTGCGTAAGCCTCCAATGTCCAGGGGTGGAGGTGGAGGTTCTGACTGGCGTAACACTAGCAGTGCAAAAGGTGAAAGTTTCGGTCGCAGGGATAGGGAAGATAGGGATATCCGAAGACCAGCCGGTGAGGACAGGGAGATCAGGAGAGGAGGTGGAGGCGGTGGAGGGGAAGACAGGGAGCCGATAAGCAGAGATGATAGGAGAGGCGGCGGTGCTGCTGCTGATGATAGGGAACGTCGCCGGCCACCTGCTCCTAGAGCTGAGAGACGTAAGTTGTTTTAGTTTTTTTAACAATGTTATGGATGTACAATCTGAGGCAAAAATAATATAAATTTAAATGAAATGAAAGATCAAAATCAAATTATGAATTATTCACTTTAAATGCTTGTGGGAAAGTCAAATTCGTTTTTAAACTACATAAACAATATTAGTACTTATGTTTAAAACCTTATTTCGTATTTTAAATCTTATTTTAGCCAAAAAATGAATATATTTGTTAATGATATGAAAAATTTTGTTTGTGAATGTCATTTAAATTCATCTGTCAGAAATAAAAAACCCCAAATATTTTATTATTATAAATTACTTCATAAGTGAAAATACTATTAAAGAACACAAGAAATAATAATAAATAACACTCTTTCGAACATAACTTTAATGAAAATGATAATATAAGTCGTTTACACGAATGAATATATGAAAAAAATATGACAATTAAAAGTACAAGACGTGGCAAACTTATTGCAATTTGATTGGTCCAATTCGAACTGTCATTATTTTTTGTGCATGCGTTTAGTATTGAGTGCATTGTTGCCAATTCATCACTTTTACTTTTTTTAAAGTTTTCTTACACAATAATTTTTTTTTCTTTGAAATGAAAAAACTATCTGTTTTACTATAAATAGAAAAAAATTATTCTTTTTGCTACGTTTTTTCGGTGTTTAAATAAGGTTTGAATTAGAATTTTTTCAATTCTCCATAAGAAGACGTATTAAAATGTGCAAACTTTAAACTACTTAAACTTTTAAATAGTGTAGAGTAAATCGCATCTGAATTTCGTAATTCGTCTTATCATACTTATAATTACATTCTGCCAAATTTTTAATATCCTGTGTATTATGTTTTTGATTAAAACCAGAACATCCTTAATTTACTTGTTGTTTTGTTTGTAGCGCGTGAACAGCAAGCCCCAGCGGCTGCTGACGGTGAAGACGGTGCATGGAAGTCTGTAGGAAGGCGTCGTTAGTAAGCACAGTTCTTTAATATATATAATATGTTGTAATTTTTTTTATGATTATATTATAACATGTGCGTTAGGTTTTTATATATTTTTGGTTGAATTGTATTTACTATGCTTTAATTTCATAATATCTTTTTTTTTCTTACAATTCATTACTGATATGTATACAGAAAAATAAAGAGCCGATCTTTTTTGATTTCATATTGTTATATTTATTTACATGACCTTATTTCAGTTGCGATACGGGCCCACGTGGTATGTTGTTTAAAATTAATTTTAAAATAAAATTAAAAAGAAAAAGTAAACATTTTCTGTTTTTTTTTTTTTTTTAGTTTATATCAATAAATGTTTTTCATATATTAACCCTTAGCTGCCACTGTGGGGTACCAAGCTCTCCACATTTTTTCAACTTCAATGTAAACTGTTTAAATTTACAGGGAAAAGTCGGGGAATTTTTTATAAAAATGCAAAAAACCTCGCAAATATTTAGGCAGTAACCTTTTTTTTTAGATTTTTTATCTAAATTTTATATAAAAAACAGGGAAAAACGGTAAAAAAATCTCCTGGAAAACCGGGAAAAATCAGGGAAATTTTTTCCAGAGAAATACTGGTCAGCCTGTATATATTCTTTTAAATAACTGATTGGAGTGCATTCTGTATCGTTCGAAGAAGATAAAGGAATTTTATTGAAATAAAATACTCAATAACAACATACCGAATTTAGTTAAAGAACTACCTGTAAAAACTTTTTAAAAAAATCTAAGAAAAATGCTGTGTGAGGAAGTTGTGTACGAACATTATGGCTGTTCTCTCTTCAAAAAACCAGTCATTTAAACGAAATAAGACAGTACCCACTATTGATATTAATTAGTTTTTTTATTATAAAATTTGTGTTCTCTTTTATTGTTTTTTGACGTATTCTATGTACGAATCTGTTTATTTTTTTGAATAAATTTTTATCTTATGTTATTCTGGAGAAGTGGAGCAGTTAAGGGTTAAAGAAAACAAATTATAATTGTTTTTTTTATATCATGATAACTAAAGAGGCTGTCAATAAACTGCAGTAATCCCTTCATTTACGTAGTTGAAAAAATGGGTGGAAAGAAAAAACACATTGTAATGGAGTTGGAGCAGTATCTTCGCTCTATTTAAGCGTTTTTTAACCGCGTAAAAGGTGGGATTACTGTATGTTCACTAGTCGGGGTGATGAGGTGTATTCTTTAAATAAAAAATAGCAACAGATTAATTGCAGGTGGGTGGAGGCTGCATGATATAATGACGTGAGGAAGGGTTAAAAGGATTGTGATAAACATTTTATTTTTTTTGGTGTTCTCATTTTATGGTATATAAAGTCTTTATTTAAATTGACTTGTCGAATTCTATCTAAACTCAGTGCCGGATTTACCCTATGTGATGCCCTAAGCACTAATCATGTGAAGGCCCCCTTTTGTAATTTTGACGACCTTTTTTTAGTCGTAAAAATTGTGAAGACCTTTTTTTTAGTCCTCACCAAAATTTTACGCTGATGCCCTCACATGGTGCCCCCTATGGTCGGGTGCCCTAAGCAATTGCTTCTTTTACTTATTGGTAAATCCGGCACTGTACGTATAAAATAATATTTATAAATAGAAGGTAAGTAACTTCAATATATAGCATAATACTTAATACCTGTGTAGATAAACAGGTAATAAAGAACTATGTAAGAGAATCTATGTAGATAAATAGATATTATAAATTCAATCAGTTAACAAAAGTGTATGTGTAAATAAACATACAAAATTAAATTGCATAAATTATATTGACAAAATACAGCATCAATAATTACAGACTTCTGCATTTTTGTTCATGTATGCAATTTGACAATTTTTTTAACTTGGTCGGAATGGCTTTTGAAAAAAATAATGAATTTAAAAGGTACTTGTGTAGATAAGAAAGTAAAAAACTGATAAAAAACATTTTTTTAGATAAATAGATGTAAAAAATTCAATAACAAGAAATTTTGGACATAGAATGGCTTCTGAAAAGAAAATAATTTAAGTACAAGTGGCGCCATCTATCAGGAAAGGCTTGAACTAACACAAATGTCATAAAAAAAATATTCTGTGGTCGGAATGGCTTCCGAAAAAAATATTGAAGTTCATAATTTACGTGCTGCGACATCTAGCGGAGAAAGGTTGAACTAACAATTTTATTCAGAAGAGATTTCTACTGAAAGTTTTTAATAGTTCAAACTTTTCCCGCTAGGTGTCATTAGATGTGAATTTAAAAGTTCTTTATATTTTTCGGAAGCCATTCTGACTAAACCGTAGACCGATATCGTATTTATTCGATTATTAGAGAATGGATATAAAATCTGGTATTATTTATGGTATCAGCGTATCTCTTTACATACGATGACGTGTATAATACTTTCGAAATAAAAATGGGTGTATCAATTTTTGTACTAAAAAACACACCCTTTTCGAATTTGGAAGTAATAGACACACCAATGTATGTAAGAGGAGACGCTGTTATCATAGATGATATAAGATTTAAAATTAATTCACCGGTTCAAATTTACATGACATTATTATATATGGTGGTTTTATATATATTTAAAAATATTTTTTAAAGTAAAAGCTTATTGTTAAACCAAAGAGAAGAGACACATTATTTATCTAAAACACATGCAATAATACAGAGAGGGTAAACAGTTCGAATAAGTCTTTTATGCACGTTTTTGGATTCAACAAAAATTTTGACTTAGTCGGAATGGCTTCAGAAAAAAACTAGACAGAAAACACCTCCACCATATTTCCAATATTTCTTGAAAAAGATTTTTATATATGGTGTAGGCGCCGTCATCGCATAATTTTTTTTTTCTGTCGAGTTAGGCACGCTATCGTATGTATTACAGCATGCTGATTCCAAAAATGTTAATGAACAGTTACGCTCAGACCGCTATAACCGTTTTTATCAATTTTTGTTTTAAAAAATTTCATAAAAATTTGAACCAGTCAATTAATTTAAAATCTGTTATCATTTGGGTGTCCTTTTACATACAATGGCGTGTTTTTTACTTTCAAATTCAAAAAGGGTGTATCAATTTTTTTAATAAAAAGGACATCCTTTTCGAATTTGAATGTAAAAAACACGCCATTGTATGTAAAAGGACACCCTGATATCAAAAATGATAAAAGATTTTAAATTAATTTACTGGTTAAAAATTTCGACAATTTTTTGAAAACAAAAGGTGATAAAAAACCATGTTATCGATCCGAACGCAACTTTTGATGGGCATATTGGGTATCAGGGTGCCCTAATACATACGATAGCGTCTTTAACTCGACGAAAAAAAATTCTCAAAAAAGGAACAAACCCCTTGCTTCTTTTTTGACCGAAAAAAACTTTTATCGATTTTCGAATAATTAGACACGTTATCGTATGTAAAGGGATACGCTGATTCGACTTTTCGTGTCAGTTGCGAAATTCATCAAAAGGTTCAAAAGTTATAGCGATTTTTCCACGAAAAATTGATAAAAAACGGTTATAACGGTCTGAGCGCAACTTTTTATCAACATATTTGAAATCAGCATGCTGTAATACATACGATAGCGTGCCTAACTCGACAGAAAAAAAAATATGCGATGACGTCAGATGACGACGCCTACACCATATATAAAAATCTTTTTCAAGAAATATTGGAAATATGGTGGAGGTGTTTTCTGTCTAGTTTTTTTCTGAAGCCATTCCGACTAAGTCAAAATTTTTGTTAAATCCAAAGACGTGAATTAAAGATTTATTTGAACTGTTTGCCCTCTCTGTATTATTGCATGTGTTTTAAATAAATAATGTGTCTGCACCTTAATCGTATGCAGTAGGTGCATCAATAATAAATAGGTACGTATACAGTGCCGGATTTACCCTATGTGAATGTGATGCCCTAAACACTAATCATGTGAAGGTCCCCTTTTGTAATTTTGACGACCTTTTTTTGTAGTCGTAAAAATTGTGAATACCTTTTTTTTTAGTCCTCACCAAAAATTTACACTGCTGCCCTCACATAGTGCCCCCTATGGTCGGATGCCCTAAGCAATTGCTTCTTTTGCTTATTGGTAAATCCGGCACTGTCTAAACTTTCTACTTTTCTACGAGCATTAATGTAATAATAAAAAATTATACAAAAAACTGAATTTAATAATATTGAATGGCTAAAAAAATTATCAATTTATTAATATTTTCTATATTTAAATTCAGAAGTAATATTTACATCACAGAATAATCAATTTACATTTAAATAAAATAAAAAAACTATTTTATAATACACAGTTGGCAAGAATTAATTTTATATGTATCATTTGGTATCATTTGTGTTTATAAAAACTCGGGGAAAAACAATAAATAAGTATTGAAATAAAAACTTTAATAAAACTTCTTAAAAGTTATTTTATACTTTTTATCAATAATATAATTTGTGTAATAAAGAAAAAAATATATTACATACATATTTATATGAATACACAACGGTAAAAATGACCACACCAAATATTTTTTAGTGACAATTAAAATTTTTTTTTTTGGAAAATTTGCCCCTTTAAACATAGCCCTTAAATAGGTTGAAAGGGCATACATATAGAGAAAATAACTCTGACCAGGAGCCTGAAGAGAGAGAACGCAAACGTCAACAGGTTAAAGAGAAGATGCAGCAGATTTCACAGACGAGCCACGGTCAAAAAGTGCTCAAGAAGTTGGACGAAGTTGTAAAACTTTCTTTTTGTATTATTATTTCACCTTTAATTTTGTTCAATGTATATTTCAGGAGTTGAAAAAACTTGACCCTGCTCAAGAAGCTGAAGAACTCCAGAAAGAACATAGGGAGTTGCAGGAAAAACTAAAATCCCAAGTTGATTACTTTGAACGGGCTAAACGTATCGAGGAAATACCGCTTCTACAAAAATCTATCGAAGAGAAACAGATACAAGACCAGAAGTTCTGGGAGCAGCAAGAAGCTGAAAGAATCACGCTAGCCATTGAAGAACGTAAACTAGCCGTCGCAAATCGTGAGGGAATGTCTCGTATGAAACCAGATAGGGAGGCGTTCTTAGTCAAACTGAAGTCTGAAAGAAATACTTTGTACGAGGACAAACTAAAAGAATTCGAGAAACTCCTTGCCGAGGAACGTAAGAAACGTCTTGCCGAGCGTGCTCAGAAACGCAAGCAGGACCGTCGTGCTGCATGGTTACAGCAACGTGCTGAAGAGGATGACCGCAAACGTAAGGAAGAAGTCATGAGGAGCAGGAACACATGGCTTACGAGGAGAAGGAGAAAAAGGAGTGAGAGATCAGAGAGATGGCCGAAAGGCAAGTAACCAAGCAAAGGCAGTGCGAGGAGGAGACATCGCCTAGCAAGTACATGATACTAAAGCTAGCGGACAAACAGTAGTCATTACTTCAAATAAAATGACCAAATCTTTAAATCATAACATTAAAAAATATTACGGTATATTTTTTGAAACAAAATGTAGTTACTTCCGAATACATTATTCTATTTTAAAAATGATCTTTTATCATTGTCATGATAAAATAGATTGTTAGTTTTTAATAGGTAGATACTTCTTAATTCTTAAGTATAATATGTATTGTTTGATTATGTATACTTAATTCCTATAAGTTCTGCTATTTAGTGAAGTCATATTAGCAAAAAATAATTTGAATAAGAAACTGAAAAGAATGAGCAATTTTTTCACAAACTTCGATAACCTAAAATCTTTAAATGTGTAACGTCTGGAAGGCAATTTTCATCAACCCTTAAGTGTGGCACTAATAAGGACCAAAAAAATGATCTTAATGTAAAGATTTCAGTTACGTCAGTTACTGGGGGTCTATGGAAGTTTGAAAGAGGTCTATGAAAAATTTGTATGTTTTGATATTCAATGTTTTTTATGTAATGCAATAGTTTAAAAACAGTCCAAAGAGCAAAAAAAGGTAATTTACAAATTTTAATTCACAAATAATTACAGGAGGGGTCTATGATTTGTCATTCCTTCAAAAGGGGTCTACATGCAAAAAAGGTTGGGAACCCCTGAGCTACATACTCTCCTTGCAGATGCCTAGAACAAATTTGTAGAAAAAAATTACTTCCTTTCAGTTTATTGCAACAAAACTTTTAAGAAATAATGCCACAGGCTATAGAACTATAGACAAACCCATATCCTGTTAAGAAATTCATAGTTCAATAAAATTACGTTGAAAATTGCCCAATCTGAATAAAAATTATTACGTTGAAAATTGCCCAACATGAATAAAAATTCCCACCCGGCTGAATTTTTGTATGAACCTTATTTTCGATATTATAAACAAAATATCAAAAGTTAGTCCTGTGAAAAATATACATGTAACCCGCAAAATGGTAGTATATATATATATCATATATATTCGATTTTCTGTCCGTCCGTCCGTCTGTCTTCCACTGCGAGATCTCGGCCCCCTGACCACCCAGAGACCTCGGGTTTTCGCTAAATGATAGATCTGTGGTTCTAGTTTAGCCCATTTTAGGATTTTTCCGGTCATGACCCCCCTCCCTTCAAAATTTTTCATATATGGCTTCATGTACCTTGTTGGACTCGAAATCGATTCACTAATCGATTGGCAGGGGTATTTTTTGTTGTGTCTATGCGAGTGGCAACACCCACGTATGGGTTTTGATAATTTTTTTATTATAAATTTTGCAAACTACAATTTTGATAAGAAAGATTTTTGCCATAAAGGTAAAAGTTTCCGAGATATTTGTTGACCTTTGTTCGCTTGTAACACCAAACGCCCCAGTGGTATCTTTGAGGACTTTTGATATTTTGTTTTTAATATCAAAAACAAGCTTTATACAAAAATTCAGCCAGGTCAGAATTTTTATTTAAAAAATATCTAATTTGACTGGGTTAGTTCAATGAAAAACTAATATTAAATTATTTTTTATTTTAATATTTTACCTAAAAAATACAAACTTTTTACATAAAAATAAATTGAAAACTATTAAATAATCAATATTTAAATTTTTAACTAAAATCTAATTTAAATATAAATTAATTTTGTTAGTAATCATAATCGTTAAGCTCTAAAAATTATTATATTTTATTTACAAAATAATAATGATTAAAATTTAACTTATAATAATAATACTAAAATTTAAATTATTTTATTTTTAGCTATATGCAATGTTGAATCCAGAGGGGGGCGGGAGGGGGTCAAAAAAAAGTTTTTGGATGATATGGTTATTAAAATGATTAATTTAAATGTTTTTGAAAATTCGATTTTATTTTAAAAAAATAAAAGGGAGAGGTGCTAAAAAATCAATATTTATTACTAAATATCGATAATCAAATTTAGTGTAGAAAACATCGATTTAGATTTTTGTTCAATTTTTTTCAGCCCACCCCCCCCCCCCCCACACCTCCAAATTATACTGGTTTCAACACAAGTTGTATGAGTATCAATTATTATAAACAAATTTATAACAACTTGAGCAAAATTATGTATTTTAATATTGAAATTCTTACAATAATACATTGAATGGCCCAAAATTTCTCGTCTATAATAATTAATATTTTAAGTAATTCAGAAGCAATATTTACAATCAATTTTTTGAAAAAAGAAAAAAAAACTATTTTACAATACAGTTGGCAAGATTTTTTTTTTATCTTTTGTATTTAAAAAAATCAATAAAACCTGCTTAACAAGGAAAAAATAAACTTTTTATTATTACTTAAGTGTTTATACCAAATATTTTTTTCATACAATAAAAAATTTTAGTTATTTTTAAATGTCATTATTTTTTTAAAGTAAAATTGATCCCTTAAACAGATTATACTGAACAGAAACATAAATATGATACTTTTAACGTAAGTATTAAATATTAATACATATTCTTATAATTAAATATAGGCACTTTTATTATAAAACTAATAAACACATTACATGGTTATGAAAATTATACAGAAGTGAAAATCATTTTTAAAATTAAACATTTCTCATCATCATTCCCAGCCTTGATCGCCCCAAGGCAACTCTTTTTCTCTTTAAGTAATCCTTGTCGGATGTTGGATAGAATATAGTTAATAATGTCAAAAATTCCAATAAAAATAATAAAAAAATCAACAACTGACTTAAGGGGGGAAAGCCACTGTGGCAGATAAAAAATGTTTGGGAATTTATTTCACAGGTTTTATACTACTTTTTTTTCACAAGTATTATTTATACCTTCTACTTTTTTTCACAGGTATTGTTAATTATTTTAGGATCGGGTAAAGGACATTTTATTAAGTAAATATTCAACTTATTAAATACAATTTTTCATTTAAAAATATTAAAAATTTACAAAGTTATGAGCGTTAGGCAATTTTCGGAATTTTAACTTTTTTTTACATATTTTTGAAAATGTATACTTAAAAAATATATTTAAAAAAATCGTCGCAGTGGTTTTCCCCCTTATAGAATTAATAATCATTAATATCAGAATGATATCATTTAGATATATTTTTTTAACAAGTATGTCTTTATAACATTATGACAATATTAAGAGTGATTATTAATTCTTTAAGGGGGAAAGCCACTGCGACGATTTTTTTAAATATACATTTTCAAAAATATGTAAAAAAGAAGTTAAAATTCCGAAAATTGCCTAACGCTCATAACTTTGTAATTTTTTAATATTTTTAAATGAAAAATTGTATTTATTTTTCACTACTGTTTAATTCCCATTACCATAAAATAACTCAGTTAATATAACATAATTGCACCATTAGTTTTTTCTTCAATTACGGGAATAACTGGCTCTATTTCTCTGGTTTCACTTGTCCCTATTTGTATAATAAATATATTTACGAAAGATATCATAGATGCACCAACAACCAACCTGAAAAAATAATAATTATTAGTTTATTAATAGTATATACATCGAGGGGGGGGGGGGTAGCTGAGAGTTGCTTTAGTCCTGGGGCCGGTACAGCAGGCAAAAAAAGTAAACGAAATTTCGAAAAAAAAAATCTCACAGGACCTGTCAAAAATTCCAGCCTGGGACCCATGATTAGTGGGGGCCATAAGTATAGAGACTAAAAATAATTAAAGCAGCCGTGGAGACATACGTATCAATATATTAAATTTTATATCTTTTTTTAATAACCGATTGGAGTGCATTTTGTATCGTTCGAAAATGATAGATGAATTTTATTTATATTTATATTCAATAGCTTACGAGTAGTAGCATTTTAGTGTCTGGGGTACGAGATGACCCCAGTGTGGCAGGTATGTTATTCTGGAGAAGTGAAGCAATTAAGAGTTAAACGGTTTTAAGTACGATCGACTACCGCTGAAGACTTACCAGAAAGAGTATCCGAAATCTGCCATACCATCTGATGTCCACATATTCGCCTTGTCTTCTTGTAACATAACATTAAATTGGAGTTTTAAGTAATACTGAGCTACCCAGCAACCTATAGCCACCAAGTCAAAAATCACTGAAAAAATAACAAAATAATATTAATAATTAAATCCTTAGTTATAGCAATTCGTACTAAATATTAAATTTATAAAGGGTATGCTCAATTTTTATCAGGCAAACTAGATCAAATCATATCTGAATAAACCAAATTTCGGATCTACTTAGATTTGTTTGGATCTGGTTAGATCTGATGTCACATTTAATGAATTTATACCTATATACAGAATGTTCCAGACCACCCGTCCACTATGTTTTACGCCCAAACTATTGAAGATAGAGTTTCAGCATAAAAAATGTAGGTATTATTAATATCGACCCTAAAGAATTTCAGGAAAATATTTTTAACCCCCTAAAACCGCCCGTTGGGGGGTAATTTGAGAGGTACATGCCCATTTCTCAGCAAAATTAAATGGAATGGTATATCAAAAAGTACATATTTGTAAAGATCATAAAAAAATAAGAAACTTTCGTAAAACAAAAATTGTCATACTTTCAATTGTCATATAAGTTTGATATCTCATTTGAGAGTGCTTGCTAGCTAGCAAATTCCTTTAGCTCGTTTATAATACCGGATATTACAAGAAATATTTGACAAAGTTTCTGCAGAATACAAAAAATAATAAATAGAGAATTTATTTTAAATCTTATTGTGGCAATCAACGTGTTTACAATTTAATAAATAGGATATTTAATTAGATTTTATTATTCACACCTCTGATTTTTAAATTAACTTATGTTGTGGCAGTTTATGTGTTACTATTAAATATATACGCAATTTTAAATTAAGTTTTCAACGAGATGTGAGTCAATAAATTCATAGTAACAGTAGACGTGTTAATGTTAATATTATATAGAAAGTAATTGAAGTAAGGTGTATACAAAATAGCTATATACATACGAAGACAATGAAACTAATTAAAAATAAATACTTAGTAATTGCATTTCTAATGAAGGCAATAATAACATGTTCCATCTGGTTTAATGGATTATCACAATTCGTCTCCACGTAATTATAATAATAATTAAAATTCACAGGGCCGTATTAAGATAAATTTACATTTTAAGAATGATAGTTAAAAGCATAGACATAGAGAAATGGACAGTGCATCCGACTCGAAAAAAGAGCCGTGTCAAATGACAGAGACAGCAATCGTTTGGAAATATACTTGTCCTTACTTATACAGGAGTGTAACTGTTTAATTTTTGGCTTAAATGACAAAAAATAACTAACGTTATAAAATGTTTTATTTATTAAGAATGATTACTGATTTTTAAATAATATTAGTTTGGTATTTTTTGACCTAATTCTAATTTCTTGTTCATCTTTACTTTGTTGGTTCATAGTGTAACTTAATATCAAATATATTTTTTTATTTTATTAATTAAATCTTGTCTGTGATTGTTAGTGTAATTCACTTCATCATCGATGATTTTCGTTACCTATATTTTTATCATTACAAATATTGACTGTACGTAAATAAATAAATATATGACATAAGTACAACCCTGAACTTTAGTAAACTCATAGAGATAATAATATGTAATATTTTCTCTATGAGTAAAGTACCAATCAGATTCTTAGAAAAAGATATAGATATGTTCCAAACATCTTGCATCTCTCTCTCACTTACAGAACAAATGTTACACCATTATGTTAAATACGAATGCGCTGTCCATTTCTCTATGTCTATGGTTAAAAGTACATTTAACAAGCTTGATAATACAGGCAATGAAGGGAAAAATTGCTGTGTTTTTGAAACAAATTCAGAGTGCGATGAAATAGGATACCCATGTAGTATACATTATAGTACTTCTGTATACAAAAGTCCCCATTTATAGGCCTTGTGGAAAATTGTATAGCATATTTTCAAATCATACTATTTATATGATTTTTTTAATTAAAATTTGTATTTTCAACTATCTATAAAAGAATTATGTAATATATACAGTTTGGGATACAGATATTTTAGGAGCTGATTCCCTGACTCATTGTGAGTAAGAAATTGTGTGGGAAGGGGGGGGGGTCTATCTTTAACACCCTCTGAGTTACAGGGTGTTTAAAAAATTTTCTTCAGAGTACTTCTTACAACAATGATTATCTCATAACTTCTAAAGTAACGTATCTAGAGCAATCAAAATGAGTCAGTTTCGAAGGTAATTAACTAACATATTTTTCAGTATTACGGTTATTGCTACCCGTATTTCTATTTCCAAGTTATAGCTTATCAAAGTCGAAAAATATTTTTTTGTTGAAATTTTTTATGAAAATTACATTTTTCTCCAAAAGTACCCCTAACATGTTGTATTTTTTATCATTATTTTGGTACATCATAATGTTACCTACAAATTCACTATACAAAGTTTGGACGTGGGTCTTACAGTTTGAATACACACTTTGAATATTGCATTTTACATAAAAATATGTAAAATTTTATTCTCTACAACTTTCGTGCAGGACATTTATTTCTATTATTAGTTTAAGAGCTCAAAAATCCATTTAAATATATTTTTTTTATCAAACGCGCTTAATTTTCGGATTTGCGGCAACTTTTCAGCAATTTAGGTGCACATATTTGAATTAATTTTAAAATATTGCTGAAAAGCAAACATTTTTGAAAATTTTTACGTAAGGCACACCTCCGTATCTTTATTTGTCTTGAAGTTATTCAAGAATAACAAAATTAAACTTCAAACGGCTCTAAATTTCTCCACAATGCCTATGGATTGTGATTTTTGTGTACAGACTAGTGATGTAACGAATGTATGATTTTAAACATTCGCGAATACGAGTGCAAATATTAGCTGTCGATATTCGCGAATGCGAATGCGAATATTGACTTTATGAAAAAAGCTAAAAAAATTAAAGAAAGGTTTTCTGATTAAAAAAAACGATATTTTTATTTATTAATACATCATAGTATTAATAAATAATATTCGCAACTTTACCTGCGAATGCGAATACGAATGTTTAAAAATGTACGAATATTCGCGAATATTACAGACGTACTATAATGTATACTACATGGGTACCAAATTAAATTTCATCGCACTCCGAATTTGTTATATTTAAATCCCTTCATTGCCTGTACAATGAATATAAAAAAATAGGAAAATAAATTTTCAATTGTTAAAAAACTTAACGCTACTTTTCCCCGTAACACAACAACCGCGTATAATGAAACTCGATTTCAATAACACAAAACCAACATACTTGATAAAGTGTTCCAAACGTACAGGCCCGGCACGCCCGTTATGGCCCCTATAGGAGTTGTAGCAGTGTTGACTACCGCAAAAACAGCTGACAGTGCTGTGAACAGAACACCACCACACAATCCTACCACAGTGCCCACCCAAAGAGCTCGCACCATGTAGTCGTCTTCTTGATCATCCTGTAATACCTCGATAACTGCAACAAAATAAAATATATTGAATTATTATTTAAAATATTATCTATATAAAATATCTAAAAACTTTAATAAATGATTCCACAAAATAACCAGTAAAAAAATATGTTATTAGTTATTATATACAGGGTGTTCGCGGGAACCGAGTGATCATTGCTAACTTTGTTATTATTGGAGCTAGAAGATCGGTTAAATGGACAAAGTATCAGTATTTTTTCCGGGATGAATAATGGCGGTTTCAAAAAAACAATTGAATGTCAAATTTCAGAGATATATTGAAATATAACATTTTTTAAATGAAACACTCTGTGTATTATTATTGAATTTTGTAGCTGAGGATGTTCTCTTTATAAAAGTGCAATACATGTATGATGGTAAAATTGATAGAAAACAAGTTATAAGAAGTATAAAATTAATAGAAAATATCAAAAAATAGTGTGCTATGAAGATTTAATAAAATACAAACAAATGATAAAAAAAATTTAAAACAATAATTTCAGATATTTGTGCATTATTTCGCAGATTTTTAACATTTTTGAGCATTATTCATAAAAAAATATAATTAATTATAATAAATAATTTTTTTCGTTATCAGTTAAAATCAAAAACATTTAAAATTTGCGAACAAATGACATAAAAACCTGCAATTATTGTTTTAAATGTTTTAATCATTTGTTCTCAATTTATTAAAACATTTATTTAAAACATAGCACATTTTTACCATCATACATGTATTACACTTTTATAAAGAGAACATCCTCAGCTACAAAATTTAATAATAATATACAGGATGTTCCATTTAAAAAAATGTTATATTTCAATATATCTCTGAAATTTGACATTCAATTGTTTTTTTGACACCGTCATTATTCATCCCGGAAATAATACTTATACCATGACTGATACTTTGTCCATTTAACCGATCTTCTAGCTCCAATAATAACAAAGTTAGCAATGGTCACTCGGTTCCCGCGAACATCGTGTATACGCTCAGTGGTGTAACCAGCGGGGGGAGCAAAGGGTCAGTCTCCCCGCTTCACAAATGGTTATACATATAATATAAAATGTATAATATATATTATGTAAAATATCAATGTAAGTTGTTAATCGCCTCACTTAAGAAATCGTTACCCCCCCTCCTTAAAAAAATCTAGTAACGCCATTATATCTACACTAACATATTTATAGAAAGTAAACGTCAGTGCTGAATTGAAAGGGGGCAACAGGGGAACCGTCTGAGTACCCCATACTTAGAGGGGGAGGCATATCTTAGGTATGCGATTCAAAAAAGTTCTTTTAGTCGCCTTGGTGTCTGAACAACTTATATAATTTTAATTTTATAATGGGTCGATTTAAAAGATGCCATTAAAAGCTTATTTCACACTGACGCGAATTCGCTCGCCATTAAAACTGATTTTAGTAATAAAATAATTCAATATCAAATGTCATTTTGAGTTTTATTTGATAAATAAGATTCTACCGCCCAAAATTCGTGTAATTCACGTGACTATTATTCGCTCACTTATATGAATACGTTCATATAAGTTAGTTGTCAAAGTTGATGCGAGTGAATCGCGTATACGAGTTTCGCACACGGAAAAAATGGAATCGATTTTTTTAGAAAAATTACAGTTGATTAAAAATTTTAATTTTGTATCAAAAAATACTATCAGTTTTAACATGTGTACTGTCAATTGAGTAACTTTTATAATCTACATTATAATTTTTAAATTAAAATACGTAATTTTTACTATATTGGTAAATATCATTTACATGATTTATTCAACTAATTATTCTTAAGTTGAATTATTTGTTAAGTGCTATACAAATTATTTCATTTCAATAGTTAGTACATATTTAGTAGTTTAACCCTACCTTACTGCTTGTTTAATTCTACCTTGATAGACACAGAGTCAACTTACTCTCCTATTTGTTATATATACAATTACGCAAGACAAGATAAACTAGCTTAATTTGTATACATGATAAAAAATAAAAATATAATGTAGATATAAGATACTATGTATGTATACTTTTGTAATTCATAAAAATCTAGGTGCTTACATTTACTGATTCAATTAACAAAATCTCACCTTTGGTTTTGTTGAGCGTGTAACGTGAAATACCCCCCCCCCCCCTTCTGCCGATTCACCGCGTGACATATGCGTATATTTGTCGTTGTAACACTTTCATGATTCTGTCTCCGATTCGGTGGAAAACTTAAACGTAATCGAATCGTTTACTGTTTTTGTACAAATAAAATAAATAGGATGTAATAAAGTATAATTTTTATTTTTAGAATATGCATACGTATTTATTTTACCTATATACATAATGAGTAATTAGTCTGGCCCGCAACAGTTATTTTTTATCATGAATTTTTGTACTATATTATTATTTAATTTACAAATTTTTTTTGTATGAAATAATGTCAAATGATATAATTTAAGAAAAAGTTATGTGTTTTACTAAGACGGAAACTGATGTTTACTCTTGTCATTTTTTTTAATTTTCGATTTATTTTTGAAATAAGACTAAAATGTTTTTGATAAAAAATGTCGAGTATGTTATTATCTATAGTTTATTTCCCATACATTTTTTTCCAACACATGATTTTCCAGACTGAATTATTTAGAATTATCCACACTGTTTATTCTCAATATTACGTATAAGAAAGACCTATGGCAAACACGTATGTACACTGTTCAATCTCTGTAATACGTATAAGAAAGTCCCATGACACTCATGGCAAATATTTCTTCTCTGTTATGAACCATTTGAAATATAATTAAAAACAGATACTTATTAAAGAAAAAAAATTTTTTTTCAAAAATTAGTTTTTTCGAAAAATGAATAGAACATAAATTATAGATAATGATATTACCTACAATTTTCAATTTGTCCAATTTTCTCTAATTCGCACTGTTTCAATGTAATTCGAAAAATTCACCAATCGGTCTAAGTTAACATCCGTAACCGGTTGAAAAATCGTTTTCAAAAATAGGAGGTTTTCTTCCCAGACAAAAATTAATTTTAAGTATAAAATTTCACCCTTACGATTTGTCGTATTTGAGTTACAGCGTCTACAGACAGACAGACATCATGGCGAAACTAGTCAGAATGGATTCAGGGAAGGTCAAAATGGATAATTCCATAAATGTTTTTAAAAATTCTTATTTTTTCCGAAATTTCAAGTGGTACAGTTTTTTGATCGTGAGAGCAATCAATAGTAATTGTTTTTCTTTTATAGTTTTCGCCCTTCGTATAATTACAATCTCAGCCATTGGGGAGTGAAAATAAAAAAAAAAAAATTATTTATTATTTTATATTACCGGACGAATAATACAAAGTAAAATTTATTTAAATTTTATCATAAATCCAACCCATCATCCAAAATGGTAAATGTTTATTATTAATATAATTTGTTTATTGAAGTTAACTCATTTTCGTTTAATTTTAAAAAAAACTTCGGTTGGGTTTTCTTATTTATGTTTACTCGTTTTGACTTTTGAACGTCTTATTTATTCAAAACAATTATTTAAAAATATATCAGTTATCTATTAAATTGTACCAAATCAATAATATAATAATTTATACTTATTATAACATTTTTAATCAATGTTATTTCGGGTCAAATATTTTATACGAAATAAATTAATAATAATATAAAGAAAAAATTAACAAACTAAAAATAATAAACAACTATCAGAAAATTTTTATCTACATTATTTATTTTATTCTTACATATTACTCATATGTTATTTCCTATATGGTTTATATATGAATTATTAAAAATAAATTGTAACTCATTTGCAGTTTAACATCTATTATACATAGATATACAGAGTAACCATGAAAAACTTTGTAATTTTTCTTAGTGTTCTACTTGCTACAGTTTTTGTAAAATGTACAACTGAAGTTAATAGTCCTGTTAAGGAAAAGGATTATTTCCTAATTGTAATATCGCATTCTTCAAAACAAGAAGAGCTCCATTCTGCAGTATGTATTTTTTTATTAAATATAGTAAAACATCGTTACTTAAAAAAAGTTCTTCACGATCAAAGATCTAATTCGACATATACTTTTTAATTTTTTTTCGATCTGTCCTCTTTTTTAATGTACTTGTCCTCTTTTCACCCCTTAAGGGGGATGGCCACTGTGACGGGTCAAAAAATTGTCAATATTTGGGAATTTTTTTCACAGATATAACTTATTATTTTTGAATCAGGTAAAGGACATTTTATTAAGTATATATCCAACTTATTTAATATCAATTTTTATTGAAAAATATTAAATATTTACAAAGTTATGAGCCTCGATGTGACAACCAAAAAAATTTTTTTTCTCTATGGTCGACTCGAAATTTCGAGAAACGTTATATGAAAAATATAAATAAAAATTTTATCAATATCTATATGAATGTAGCTATCGTTGCACGTAGCCGTTTTTTTTTATTTTATTTTTTCACAAAATGGCGATCGTTTGAATTTTTTTTTCATTTTTAAGACCTATTTTTTATAATTAGAGCGGTTTTAAAAATAGTAATTATCAAAATTTCAAAAATCGGCTACGTGCAACGCTAGCTACTACAATTACGAAAATTATAAAATAAAAATAATTGAAATCGGTTCATTAGTCTTTGAGGAATCGTGTCGACCAGGTCGAAAAATGTCATTCCGAGATAAACGTGTCTAATGTTTTTGTTATGTCATAACCGGCTGTGCTCCATCGTCTCACTAAATTGACTGTAACTCCGTCAATTTTCAAAATTTTAACTCAATTTTTTGTACACACATTTATGAATATGTAAACTTTAAAAAAATCTAAGAAAAAAAAATTTATATTTTTTTTCCATCACAGTGGCCATCCCCCTTAAGCTTCTGGCATCCCTACTCATAGTAAAAGTTCTAACAGTCTGATGTGAGCCGATTTCTGCAATTTGTATTAACCAAGCCCTCCCTCTGATATTATCAATAAATATGTATCATTAAATATACTTATATGTCCGGCAAGGTTAGTAAATGAACAGGTTGTACCATAACTTTTGACCAATCAGCGGCCGCGCGAAACGCGTCATCCCGAAGACCCTTTATATAGTAAAAAAAGTTTGACAACTATTTTTAACGTTAGAGGGGTCCTCATGATGACGCGGTCTCCCCTCTCATGCCTCACCCCACCAGAGTTATGGTACAACCTGTGTATTTACTAACCTTGTATGTCCGGTATATGAAGGAGCTAACCGCTAGCAAGTACTTTCAAATGAGGTATCAAACTTATATGACAGTTTTCTTGGAGTTTCATGAAGACTTTAACAAGTTTTGTACACGCATTGTATGTAAACACCAACAGTATTAAAACAGTGGTGATATTATGAAAATTATTTTGTACGGTCAGAATAGCTGACTGTGTTACAATACGTTGAAGTATCACTGCTCTAAATTCCATAGCAAATCCATAGATAATATCATAAAATGAATACCTCATTAGCGAGTTTTTGCTAGCTAGCAAATTTTGCTATCCCCTTTATGATACCGGATATTAAAATAAATACAATATGTTCAATTATATTTTTTTATACTTGCTAGTAGGTATCTCTAATTTATTTCGGTTAAAGTTAAAATATAATTTTTTTTTGCAGATTGGAGTTACAATTGAAGGGGCACCCAAAAGAGACAAATATCTACCAAAAATAACTAATGACTATGGCCCAAATGGTGAAATTACATCAACAACTGTATTACTTACAAGTAAGCTAAAATTTAATTATCCAAAAAATTAAGGGATGAAAATTTTTCTATAAAAAAAAATGGAAATTTGCAAAGCTCTGTAATAATGTCAAAAATACTCATTTTATTATTCATAAAAATAAGTGTCGCTGCACACAATATTGGTCGAGTTGAGAGTAAATTTCGCACTCGTGAGAATTTTTTCTAAAGATTTGTTTTTCATTTATTCTTATGTAATAAACCATTTTTAGGTTTCCGTAGAAAACTTTTTTTATAAATCGTAGTGAGAATGACTACGGAACACTATCATATATATGCCCAACATGCATTTGCTCGTTTTATTTAATATAACGAATTTTATACATTTTACTTTAGCTATTCATTTCAAAATGATATCAAATAGTAAAATTTAAGAGACTTATTAAAAAATTCATATCGTCTCGATTTTGTCTCGTCTAAGCATACAGCCCTAATAAATATGAATAAAAAAATAATTTTTAAAAATCTCCCATTGATTTTTTTCTCAATTTCTGCAAAAATATGAGATTAAAATCAAATAAAAAACAATAAAAAAATCCTAATTTTTTTGAGGGTTGTATACAGCGCCATAACTAAAAGCTCGGGGGGCCGGGGCAGAATATGTGTAAAGAGGCCCCCGCTGAAAACTAAAGATTTTTTTTACATTGTCATCTGCCCATTTTTACTAAATTTAAACATTTTTAACTACTGTGGGGGCCCCGGGGCACTATCCCGACTGCCCCGGTGGTAGTTATGGCGCTGGTTGTATAGCTCATATACTAATATCCCCTTAAAAAAAACGACTATGGGTTAATTAATTTAACCTTGCATGCTTTTTTAGAAGAAGATGGCAATGAAGTTAATAAGCGACAAACACCACCATTCTTAGACTATGAATACCACTCAGGATTCGGATATTATAAGTTTTTCAGTCCGGCAACTTGGAGAGAAGCTTTCTTTATTTGTAAATCACAAGGTGCCCAACTTGCGATTGTAAATTCAAAAGAAGAAATCAACTTATTGAGAAAAATTGCTGATAAGCATCCAAAAGCAGCTGGTATTACATTCCCTAATTATACTCTATTAGGATTTCATGACCTTTATAAAGAAGGGAACTTCGTGACGGTTAAAGGTAAGATGGCCTAACTTCAGATGAGGCTAATGAATAGTAAATAGTAAATTTGTTTTACAATGAACCAAAAGCAGCTGGTATTACATTCCCTAATTTTACTCTATTAGGATTTCATGACCTTTATAAGGAAGGGAACGTGACGGTTAAAGGTAAGATGGCCTAACTACAGATGAGGCTAATGAATAGTAAATTTGTTTTACGATGAATTGAATTATGTTAAATTGTCTATCGATTTAAAATTTGTAACACCAAGGTCGCCTTTATACAGGTTTAATTAATTTTGGGGGAGGGGGGGTACAACCTACGTGATTTTTTGTTGTTATATTATGACAGTACAAAATTAAATATATAGGGTATATTTGGGCATCAACCCATAAAAATATCATTTTTGAGTTCATTCAAAATAAAGTTTACAACATTATAAATAATTACTCAAATTTTATTTCAATTGAAATATAATAAAAATGCTTACTGCAAAATACTATTTAAAAAATAGCCAGAACCAAAAAAACAATCAAATTTCATTAATATCGGTTCACGCAAATAAGGATACAGCTGACAGACAGACAGACACGTAAAAAGTATTTTTCTTGATCTGAAACGGAAAGATCAAATGACAATTTCGAAACCGGATAACAATTTGTTATTTCTCTTTAGGGGGGGGGGGGATTTCCTAAAATAGTGATATGTGGCAAATATATGTGAAATACTTACACCAATTTGTTCTTATTTTTTTTAAAACCAGATTTTATTTTTCAATCCCGATAAAAAAGGACGTTGTTTTTAACTATCAATTTTGACAAAGGGGTGGGAGGGGTAATAAATGCGTGATGTTTACTTGACCTATTTTATGGATCACCTTTTTTTAAACGATCACAAAGCTTCTCGTATTTTCGATATGACGAGGAAGCAAAATATCAATACAATTTTATTATAAAATTATTCAATTCGTTTAAAGATTGTTTGATGCTTTTATAATGTAATATCGCACCCCCACAAAAAAGTGTCACAACTCAAAAAATTTTATATTTGAGATAAATATGTAGAATTATTACAAATTACTATATACTACTACTAAAAGTTGTCATTATTGTACTTCGTGTACCTACCGTCAACAAAACTAGCATATTCTAAAAAAATGTTTATTTAAAAAAAATTATTTTTAAATCCTTAATCACTAAGGCCCGGTTTCTCAATATGAGTTTAAACTTCAGATTAAATAATCTTCATCCTAGGTTTAAACTGAACATAATGTCCAGTTTAAACCTCACTCTGTTTCTCAATATAAGTTTAAATGGAGGCTTTTTTTATGTCAAACTAAAAATTAACCACTAATTATTATATTAAATGTGATAAAAACAGGTTAATTTCAATAAAAGAGAACAGGGTACATTACTAGAATTAATAAAAGAATATAGTGCTACTATAGAATGTAAAAGAAGTTTGATAATAAGTTAATATTTAGGCAAGAAAAATAAATTTTTTCATCTGTCAGTTAAAAGTTAATCTTAAGATTAATTATAATTTTTAACTGGACATTGAGAAACAAATTTATAGTTTAATCTTAAGTTTAACTGGGACATGTGGTTTAAACTCATATTGAGAAACCAGGCCTAAGCGTTTTAATACTTACTATTTTTCAAACATCACAGGAATACTGAAATATTTAAATTAAATACTGTGTACCAATCCTTGTCTTATACTACCTTTACAATTTTGATTTACCTAAATTGTAACTATTTCATTCATTCCTATTTTCTCAAAATTACATTTTTTAAGTTGTGACACTTTTTGCAGGGGTGCGATATTATTTTTTTCTGGGGCCTTATGTATACAACCAGAGCCTGGGTACTTTTCACCCGCTAGAACCTCCCTGTTAGGCACTAAAATCAACAGACAACATGTAGAATATTTTTTTTGTCATACCAGATATAAAAAAATTGAAATTAATTATTATTTTTATCCTTAGGTGAACTACTTGTCGAAGCTGGGTTTAGCCAATTCGGTCCACATATAAATTATAAGCCCAATGGAGGAGCCGGTGAAAACTGTGGCTGTATGTACAATGGTAACGAATCATTAGATGATATAAGTTGCGATGTACCTACACATTTTATTTGTGAAAAGGAAATTCATTAGATGTTCTATTTCAGCGGTTCTTTAACTTATGTGGTCTAGGGACCCCTTTTTTGAACAATTATTTTTCAGGGACCCTCATCCCTGATAGAAAAACAAAAAAGTCGTTATATACTCATTAATCACTGATAAATAGAAATTTTAAAGTACTGCCAAAAATTTTTCACGGACTCCCGTAAAAGTTTGGTGGCCCCCCGGGGGTCCGGGGACCCCAGTTGAAGAACCGCTGTCTATTTGATTGTGTATAAACTGTACCTACAAATAAAAATTTATAGAAGACTATTTTATTTTTATTTTTTTCCACAGAAACCACTAATATTAAGTTCCTATGTACTTTAAGACGATTTAAAGAAATTCGAAACTTTGTTTTTGTAATACCGTCTAAACAAAGTGAAATTGTACAATTTTCTTAGTAATTAGTAAAACTCATTCCTTCTTGGCAAATAAATCTCTACTATACATTTATTATTATACCACTGCTTTAAAATCTCGAGCAATTTCATAACAAGTTGACACATAGCAAATAGCGTTAGCTGGAAGATAATTTGTTTTTGTACTAAAGAAAATTATTTATAATATCGGGTATTATAGATATTGAGATCCTCATGCTGGGAAAAGTTATCTAGGATACTCTGTATATTAAATTATGTATTAAATTAATACTACAATGATATATATTAATCAAATGTTATGTTTGGGCGTTATTTTAGATACGTATTATGTTATACTATTAAAGAACCGGCTTAGAAAATCGGGGCCCACTTCAGACTTACATATAAATTCAGGAGTACATTTCTAAATAAATTATTATTTTAGTTATAAAAATAATGCATTATTTCCTATTACGACGCAGCGTTTCAAAAATAATTTAAAAAATCCAAAAACTGGCATGATGAGTAAACATCCTTTTCCGGTTGTCAGATTTATCTCAAAAACTTTCCTCTCTATCTTTGGAGAGTCAATATATCATAAATATAAAATTTCTTGAACAACTTATGTCCGGTAGCTAACTAACTAGCCCTCTCAAACGAGGTATTAATTTTGTGATATTATCTATGGATTTGCTATGGAATTTAGAGCAGTGATACTTCAACTAATTGTAACACAATTGGCGACTCGTATAAAATAAATTTCATAATATCACCACTGTTTTAATACCGTTAGTGTTTACATACAACGCGTGCGTGAAACTTGTCAAAGTCTTTATGAAACTCCAAGTGAACTGTTATACAAGTTTAATACCTCATTTGAGAGTATTTGCTAGATAGCATATTTGCGAACTCCTATATGTTACTGATCATTAGATATACTTAAGTATTTTGAAGCTAAAACTTTACTCTTACGAATAGCATCGACAGTTTTATCTCCATTTTTTTATTCCATGCACCCTATAACAAAATTTACAAAAATATAATTTGATTTTGTTATTTTTATAATCCCATTTTAATTTTGTTTTTACTTTACGTACAATCATTTTTACAATAATTACTATTTTTATTTTTAATGTATTACAGTAATTATAGATCTTAAGTGGTCTTAATAAATCTGCATTTTGAGACAAAATCATATTTGTTCACTGGTTTTTGATCTATGGAGACCTGCAAAGATCTACAACGATCTATAAATATTTACAACGATCTACAAAGATCTCTGAAGATCATTGTAATGTTCAAATTCATTAATTTTCAACGTTTCAATCTCTATCACGATCTACAACAACCTTTATAGATCGTTGTAGATCTTTGCAGGTCTCCACAGATCAAAAAAAAATCCTGGGTAGTTCTGTTTGTTAAGTTTATAATGTACTTAAGTTATATTAGTATGTAGTAAAATTACAGAAAGCACATTTATATACTTATGAACACAAAATTAATATTTTCTTCGATAAAATATCTTGTATACGATTTTCGTCCTTTTTAATTAAAAACTGTATTTTGTGGCGGACAGATGAAGATAATGGGATTTTTAAAACGCGAGGTCCATTCTTAAGACGGCTCTGTTTATTATAAAAGTATTTGATTACATATACCATGTATATTAAATATACTATCATTAGATGGTAATTCATTTGTGTTTGGTCATTTATTACACAGTTACTATGAAAATTTACGTGAATTTTTTTATTGTAAGTGTTCTACTTTCTACAGTTTTTGTAGAATGTGCAACAGACGTGAATAGTCCTGTTAAGGAAAAGGATTATTTCCTAATTGCAATATCACATTCAACGAAACAGAGCGATCTTCATTCTGCGGTATGTCCTTTATGTAATAGGTATTATATAATAAAGTATAATTTGGTTAATTTGAATTTAACTTTTAATTTATAGATAGTCTTAGTCATAGGTGTCCAATCTTTTGAGCTTTGTGGGCCGCAAAAAAATTAGCGAAAAAATTTGTTAAGGACCGCAAAAAAATTTGAAGACCTTTTTTCCGTTATTGACTTAATTAATTTATAAAATTATTAATTATTTATATCTCTGTACCTATAATTTATATTGTATAAAATATTTATATTTCTATAAAAAAATCGAATTTTCATATTTCACTTTTTTTTAAATCTTATGCGGGCCGCGGGTTGGACAAGCCTGGTCTTAGTTATTTAATTTAAAGTTAATTATAATCTTATTTATTCCTAAACTAATTTGTGACATCGTTCCAAAAATCTTTCAAATAATAACATATTTTTTTAGATTGGAGTTACTATTGAAGGAACACCAAGAACAGAAAATTATGTACCGAAAATAACTAATGTCTATGGCCCAAATGGTGAAGTTACTTCAACTACTGTCTTACTTACAAGTGAGTTAAAGTATAATATTTTTTAAATTATATGAAAACATCAAATGAGAAAATTTTGCGAACCCCTTAAGTTAGTCACATAAAAATAAAATAACAAGATAAAAGACTTTTCACATAATAAAAAAAACGAGGGCGGGGCTAATTGTGTGGAATTCATAATATGTATTGACAAATTTAAGGGGATCTGACCCTTACCCCCAATGGGTGCGACATTGCAACGAATGTCGTTTAATACTATACTCGCAAGAAAAATTAATCCAAAATCTATCTACAAGGTATTTTCAGTAAAACTGAAAGTAGCTGTATGTATGTTGTATGTGGGTTTCAGTACCCGAATGCAAAATCACAACACAATTCGGTACCTTGAGAAGAACTAGTTGATTTTACATGCAAGCAAATTCTTTATTATGCTAATTTTAATCCCTATAACTACATGAGAGTGACCCATCTTTATTTTTATGTGTATGTATTGTAATTAAGTGATAGTTGGTTAAACTTCTAGCTATTCAATTTTTTTAGAAGGTGTCCAAGAAAATAATAAGCTGCAGTCACCATCATACTTAGACTATGAATACCACCCAGGGTTCGGACATTATAAGTTTTTTGATCCAGCAACTTGGAGAGAAGCTTTCTTTATTTGTAAATTACAAGGTGCCCATCTTGCCATTGGAAATTCAAAAGAAGAGATGCGTTTATTAAAAACAATCATCGATAAACATCCAAAAGCAGGTGGAGCCAAGTACACATACCTTACTCTATTAGGATTTCATGACCTATATAAAGAAAATAGCTTCGTAACAGTCAAAGGTAAGATTTTCAATTACCTTTTAGTGGGCTCTCACACCGGAGCAATATAGCAATATAGCAACACAGCAATAAAGTATCAACCAATTAGCAACTAGCAATATAGCGATATCATATTGTTTTCGTGTGAGACAATATGTCCGATTCAATGTACCGGGTGGACCATTTTAACCTTTAATGGAGAATAACTCGACCGGTAAGTGAAATAATAAAAAAAGTTTTCAGATAAAAGTTGTACGGTTTGGACGGGGACATAGACGTACTTGGATGAAATTTTTTTAGGTGGTGTTTTCAAGGTGGTATGAAGTTCAACATCATTTTTTTAAATAGGAACCCATAGTTTTTATCAAGTAATTTTATTTAACGTGAAAAGACACGAATCTTTCATTGAAAACTTTTATATTGATCGATAGCAATAATATCGCTAGTTATAAGTTGCTATATTGCTATATTGCTCCGGTGTGAGAGCCCACTTAAAGGATGTTTCGTACTGAGGTTGTTAGGGATATGAGATGACATATTAGTTACTAATTCGGGTACAGATACTGCTTTCTCGCCATATTGAAGATACGAGAAACTTTGTGATCATTTTAAAATTAGATCAAAATTGTTCTCCGATTTCAAAATTTTAATTTGACAAACACTTTTCGTTCCGTGTCTATATGTCTGTCTGTCTGTCTGTCTGTTACCTGAATCCTTGTAACACGTATAAATATAATGAAACACTGAACCGATATTAATGAAATTTAGTTGGTTGGTTGAGTCTGGATTAAGGGCGATCAAGTTATTTTTAAAGATATCTCAAGAAATACACATGTTACGTGAAAATTTTGTAGAATATTTTTGTGGAGTATTCAATTTTCAAAATATAGGTCACCACAACGTTTATTGTAAAATATACCCTTACTATGATTTATCTCAATTTGCTTAAAAAATCAACATTTTTTTACAATTGCTATTTATTTTTCACGTTTATAAAGTAGAAATTTTCTTATTTAGATTGAAATTATAAAAAAAATAAAAATATATACGAAAAAATATTAAGAAAAAATTCAAATAAATATTTTTTAATAAAATTGTATAGAAATTAAATGGTTTACCAATGACAGGCAGTTCATTTGAATACTTTATCAATATTTATTTAAAATGTTCGATAGATAACTTTTGTTAATTTAGCACGAGGAAGCATAGTGCATTTACTTATTGTTAGCAGATTTTTTTTTCTTGGTTTCGGTTTCGGATATGAATAAGAACTTATTTTGAATACGGATTTGCATACAGTATTTTATTACATACTATTTTGTTTACCCGCAGTTATACTTCGGGAGTTCGGGCAACTTTCCGTAATAATTATTTCGGATGCGGTTTCGGAGGTCAGAATTTAATTTTTTCGAATACGTTTTTTATTTCGGATATCGTTTCTGTTTCGAAGATCAGAATTGTATCGGATACCTATCCGATAGTTTAAGTTTCGTATACGGAGCTCCCTATTTGAGTAGAAAGTAGGGATGCTACAGAAGATTAGAATATAATACCATCTATTAAAATCTAATATTTTTACTTCTAGGTGAACTACTTGTCGAAGCTGGGTTTAACCAATTTAGTCCAAAAACACCCAATGGGGGAGCCGGAGAGAACTGTGGCTGCATGTCCAATGAAAAGGCATTATTGGATGATATAGGATGTGATGTACCCCTACATTTTATTTGTGAAAAATAACTACCATAGATGATCTTAATATTTTATTTTCTATAAACTATATTTAAAAATAAAAATCTACATTAATGTCCGGTATCATAAAGGAGCTAGCAAATTTGCTAGCTAGCAAGGTATTATTAATTTGTGATATTATCTATGGATTAGCTATGGAATTTAGAACAGTGATACTGTAACGTATTGTAACACAGTTGGCGACTCAGATCGTACAAAATATTCATAATATCACCACTGTTTTAATACCGTTGTGGGTGTCTACACACAACGTGTATGTGAAACTTATCTTCATGAAACTCCAAGAGAACTGTCATATAAGTTTGATACCTCATTTGAGAATGCTTGCTAGTTAGCAAATTTTGTTAGCTCCTTTATGATTCCAGATAAAAATAAAAATGTATTTATATTGATTAAATAAACTAGTCTGTATATCTATAAAAGAGTTTGTCCTTAACCACTCACTCACTCACTCATATATCAATGTACAGCCCAAACTCCTGGACCAAGAAACGTGTCTTCCTTTTATGATGTAAGCACCCACTAAGAAATGATTTTTTAAAACAGGGTATCAAAGATTATATAAAAAAAATATTTTTTTTGTGCGCAATTAATTGAATCTTATCGAACATACTCTACAATATAAATAATGAATCAATTAATTCAGCATTTCCCAAAATTTAACCCTTATGGTGTTAGAGGGGTGGAATTTGTAAAATATTTTTTTGTATTCACTGAATGAAACATGGCACAAGTAGGTACTCTAGAAGACAAATATCAGTTACGAAAATTCAGCCCCTATGAAAATGGAGGGGTGGTACAATTTTGATATATTTATCTTCATAATTGTTCATGATATTAAAGTAAATTTGAACAAATTAATATTCAGTTAAAAATGAAAGTTCGATATTCAAGCCCTAATAGCATGGGACGAGGGCTAGGTTGGATTTAGATATGTTTATCTGCATACCTGTTTTACTTGCAAAGGCAAATTCGGGCAAAATGGTCATCTATTAAAATAAAAATTTCGACATTCAACCCCTAATGGCAGGGGTAGACAGTATCTGTGTTTTTGATATGTTTATTTGCATAGCTTACGTTATAATGGTGGAGTCGGGCAAAATAATCTGCAATAAAAAATTTCGATATTCAACCCATAATGGCGGGGGTTAGTTTTTACAATTTGTAACTAAGATCCGAGATATTTACGTTTATTATAGGTAATGTATAAAAATCAATATAAAAAAATATAATATGTCATCCCCTATCACGTATGGAGGGTTCGAATTAGTTTCGAAGCTTACGCGAGTGAAGCCGCGGGATTCCGCTAGTTATTATATATACAGACAAAAAGTGAAAAAAGTGTAGTATTGTCAGAATTGCATAATTTTGCAAAGTTTCAAATCAATACAACAATTAGAAGTGAATGCAAGAAAAGTGAGTTGTAAGATTTGCTTATAATGTTATATGTCAAACTAATAAAACATTTATAGCCTAGTGCCAAAGCCTTTGAGGAGAAAAAAAAATATCTACAGGATAGCGATGGTGGGAATCGTTGCTAAAGATGATTACAAAAAGAGGGGAAAAAAATGCACCTCTGCACATGTAGCGGTTTCGAAGGGATTTTTTTTTTATATAAAAAACTCGAAAATTCAAAAAAACGGTATTTCGTCATTATCTCGGAAAATTTGAGGTTATGTTGTAATTTGGTTTGAAACAAAATTGTAGATTTATTTTTTATCTACAACTTTACTGTAGACCATTTTTCGATAGAAAGTCGTACTTCGCCGAAAATCGCAAAAAAACATTTTTAACCCTTAAAAACCTCCCCCTTTCGAAACCGCTACATGTGCAGAGGTGCATTTTCCCCCCTCTTTTTGTAATCATCTTTAGCAACGATTCCCACCATCGCTATCCTGTAGAGAATTTTCCTGTTTTTCGGCCTCAAAAAGTCGGATTGGCACTGGACTATTAATTCTTTACTGGAAATATTTAAATCCTAGTCAAATTTGAATGCACATACCATTAAAATCATACGTCCTCCAACCATATGCGACATTGAGTTCTTTCCTGGCATCGAACAGGCCGAGTTGTACTCGTCCGTCTGACTGTCTTGGGTTCGATGTCCGTCGCGCACGTGCCACGATCCAGGCTCGTGTGCCACCGGCGGCTAGGAGAAGGGCCAAAGCGCCGCATGCTGTGAAGAACGTCGCAAAGATCATACCCCGCTTGAAGAGATTCATTGTCAGGTTTGGCGATCATCAAAATGGTGCGAAAATTATCTGAAAATTAAGTTTAAATAAGGCTTAATAATACAGCAAAAATTATATTGATTTGTTTATGAATTGTTGAAAATACCATTCTAAAATTCATAGACAATATAATAAAATAAAAAGGTTTATTTTAACGTTATCCCAGTGACCTAAATTTTCAATTCTAGTTAGTACAACTTTCAGGTCTCTTTTCTTAAAATAGATATGTAAATAAACGACTTTTGTTAAGAAAATTTGAAATAAAAAAAAAAAAAAAAAATTGAAAACTGAAATTTTATATTTTCTTAACAAAACTCGTTTATTTACATATCTATTTTAAGAAAAAGTACTAATTGATATACAATGGTAATTGTATTTAAAAAATTTGAATTATCCCTAATTGAACTTTTCAATTTTTGGTATGTCGAGTATGACACTTTAAAGTTAAACTATTAAAATCTCAAATAATCATACATCTTTACAAAGTTCATTATTTCTTCTTTCGGAATTTAAAAAAATAATAAAAGTCCATTAATATTTAGCGAAATTAGAACACTTTTAGTAAAATCCTAAAATTTGCGAACAAGTCGCCATATTTTTTAAACAATTGAAAGTATAAAATTTTTTGTTTTATAAAAGTTTCTTATTTCTTTATGATCTTTACAAAAATGTACTTTTTGATATACCATTCTATTTGATTTTGCTGAGAAACGGGCATGTACCCCTCAAACTACCCCCCAAGAAGCGGTTTTAGGGGGTTGAAAATATTTTCCTGTAATTCTTTAGGGTTGATATATATAGTAAATTTTTTATCCTACATTTCTATCTTCAATAGTTTCGGCGTAAAACATAGTGGACGGGTGGTCTGGAACACCTTGTATACGCTAAACATTGGCGTTTTATTTATTGCCGTATGATTATTAGTTCTGGAAATATAGACGTTCAAAATCAAATATAACTGTGTGGGGCACCTTAATTGTTAGTTAAAATATAAAAACAAATATATTATTAAAATATTTATCTATTTTTGTTTATAATTAAAACTAATATACATAGGTACCTACTAATTAAATATAAAATTGTCTAGCCTTGCATTAAATTGATGAAAACGTTAATTATGTATCAAAAATAATAATTTCCGAAGGTCTGGATTAATATATCTATCATTTGCATATGAAAGATTGGCATCAACATAACAATTGTTTATTTTCATTTTCATTTTGAAATGCGGAAGTAGATTATACCAAACATGAAGATGCGATAGGTAGGTGTATATTTTGAAGGTTACTAAATGTTGGTACTATTGTTTTTGACCAGTGGCGTAACAAGACTAACAAAAGGCTGGAAGGGTCGTAAATAAAATTATAAGATCTATAAGTAATTAATTTTTCAAACTAATTATTATATCTACCTTTTGTTTATAGGTTTTGTCAATGATATTTTACAAAAATTAATCTATACAAAGTATAAAACAAAGTCCCTTGCTGCGTCTATCCGTCTGTTTGTGCACGATTTTCTCAATAACTCTAAGATAGAGTGTTTTAACAGGAAGGTTTAGACGTATAATTTGTGTAAATTTCATGAATTTGGACAAAAAAAATCGTCGGAGAGATATCTCCGCGTAGGATGTGATAAGTGAAAACAATGTTTAAAACTTTAAATGGTTTATTACAGATAAAATTTATATCCCCAGGTAATACCGGATCCAATATGCTAGTATTACTATATTTTACAAAATATGTGTTTTGCTGTATTTTACTTAAAATACTGTAACTATGTAAAACGATGTACTTAGGAACTTAGGGAACGTTCAAAAACCACGTAACGCAATTTTCTAAATTTTTGACCCCCCTCCCCCCATATAACAAAAGTATTCGACCCCCCCCCCCCCCGCCTAATGTTACAGTATCATATACAGGGTGATTTACAACTAGTGTAAAAAAATAACAGTAGATCGAGGATGTTATTTTAAGCAAAAAACTTTATGTAAACATATGTCCGGAAATTCTTTGTGTGGGAGCTACAGCCTTCCAAAGATTTCGCTCAAAATTAGTGTCCATTTAATAACTAGAGAACCCATTGTGATACTTAAAAAATTAAGAACAAAAAAATACTCGAAAAAAACCGGTGGGCCTACTGGCCCTACAAACCCCTGGACTAAATTATTATTGTTTGATATTGGAAATAGATAACACTTATTAATACTAAACTCGATTTCAATTTTCGTAACTGTACCACAATGGGTTCTCTATTAATTAAATGAACACTAATTTTGAGCAAAATCTTTGGAAGGCTGTAGCTCCCTCACATAGAATTTCCGGACACACGTTTACATAAAGTTTTTTGCTTAAAATAACATCCTTAATCTACTGTTTATTTTTTTACATTAGTTGTAAATCATCCTGTATATTACAATATGTAATATTTACAATACAAAACTGTCAGCATGAAGAAAACATTTTAATAATAAATATGGATTAATCGTTCAACAATAGTATGTATATAAATGAATGTTACGTAACATTTGAATATGATCCCCCATCTCCCATGTAATATAACAATAAAGCTGTATCCCCACCCCCTGAAAGCATAATATGGTTTATGGATGTTCCCTTAATTTAACTGATTTAAAATATTAATGAGTAATGCTACATTAAATAACATTTAAGGGGTTACATACAGTCAGAAGGCCAAAATAAAGTGTTTTTTCAAGATTTTTTTTAAGAGAAGACTTATAATTTATCAATGTAAAAATTTGTACACATATTATGGCAACTTTTAATTGTATTTTAACATTTTTTATTTCTTAAAATAATAATTTCGAAAGCTGCTACAGCTGTTCTCCAGGAGGTCCTCTCAAAAAAGGCGCCTTGCGGTGACCACGATATCTCTGGACTGCATCTTTTAAAATAAAAAATCCAAACGGATTTTTTAAAAGTAATGTATAATCTTGTACTTGATCGAAGGAATAAGCAAAATAAAATTTTTTGACAAAATGGCGGCTTCTCAAAAAAAATATCGATTTTCGACAAAAATTTGACCTTAAATTGTTTATAAAAAAATAAATATTTATCGGTGAGATAAAACCTTCGATTAATTACTAAAAAATATTCTTAAGAATCTTGTGTTAAAATTTGAGATTGATCGGTTCAACCGTTTCCGAGGAATAGTGGTCATCGACTTTAAAAACACAGATTTGAGAAAAACGCGCTGCGACTTCCTACATTCAAACGCTCTGAGACGTCTTTACAAATATGCGTGTAATTTCGAAAATAATCGCCGGATTGACTTGAAATTTTCTGTGTGTATATTTAAATATATGTACATTACGAAAATGAAATAAAAAAACGATTTATTGAAAATTCTAACTGTATATAACCCCTTAACTCCGGCCTCCTACTTTCAAACGCTCTGAGACATCTTTACAAATATGCGTGTAACTTCGAATATAATCGCCGTATTGACTTGAAATTTTCTGTGTGTGTACTTAAATAAATGTACATTACGGAAATGAAATAAAAAATAATTAAATTTTTTGATAATTCTAACTGTATGTAACCCCTTAAAGATTCTAATCAAGCTTATAATTCCAGAGTTCTATGTCACTAAAAAACAAAACATTTTTATCCATCCGATAAAAACACATGTTTACAAAACAACATCGTACCAAAGATATTTTTCCATCCCTAGAGATATGATAGAATGTGGTTATTTGACGGTAACCAGCAAAGCGTGATTCCTCTCGACTCGTTCACTCGGCCAAGAAAACACACCTGTTCTACCTCCATTCCCACTCCTATACAATATTCACGCGTAATTCTAGCATTGAATGAACAATTCAATTTTTAATATGTATACAAAATGTACATAGGTATTTGAAATAAAACTAGTGTGAGTGAGAGAACAATATGAACGCACGCAGAGTAGAGAAACGCGTTTGGTTGTTAATTAATTAAAATAAAGGTGGTTGCTGGTAAGAATCTGAAAATTGAAGTATATCATATTGTTAACATTTATTTGAGGATTATAAAAGAAATATATAATATAATATAACATTAGTTTTAAAGTATACATTTTCATGATTGAAAATACCTAAATTCAAGCTTTTATGAACTTTAAAAAATTTATAAAAAATAAAGGAGTACACAGGTAGAAAGGTTTACTTGAGCCAATTAAACCTTGTTTTGTACATAACGAAAACAATATTTTCTTAAGATAAGAAATATATTCTTAAACAAACTATAGTATTGTTGGGCGAAGAAATAATGTAGTTGGATTAAGAGTACTTTTCTTATATTAAGAAAATATTGTTTTCGTTATATACAAAACAAGATTTTCTTGGTCCAATACAGTTTTTTTTTGTGTGTAGAATTACAGCTATGAGTGTAAGGACCTTTTTCATGCGAAAAGATCTAAAGATGATACAAAAAAACATTTTTTTTTCATTTTGTATGGCCTTTTCGCGGTTTAAACAATATCTGACCAAGGTTCCGACCGGCATCTTGCAGTTTTATAATCAGGGCAACTTCCCCAATAAGATAAAAACAAAAAATTTAATCGGAATAATTTTGCGAACGACTGCCCTACGATGTTCTAGTCTAAATGGAAATCTATATGGGTTTTGGTGTATAAGTCATGTCTTAAAACAATTAATAGTATGTTATATTATTCATCTTAAACCCTTCTACCTCACCCCCTCTTCACGTTGCTAAATATTAAATAATCAATAAATAAATCATTTTTTTATATTTAGTTAAAATATATTTATTAGAAAAACCATATGGGTTTCTGTGCATAAGTCATGTCTTAAAATAATTAATAGTTTGTTATATTATTCATCTTAAACCCTTCTTCTCGCCCCTCTTCACCTTGCAAAATATAAAATAATCAATCAATAAATCATTTTTTATATTTAAGTTATAATATATTTATTAGAAAAACTATATGGGTTTCTGTACATAAGTCATGTCTTCAAACAATTAATAGTATGTTATATTATTCATCTTAAACCCTTCTACCCCGCCCCCTCTTCACTTTACTGAATAATCAATCAATATATAAATAATTTTTTTATACATATTTAGTTAAAATATACTTATTAGAAAAACCATATGAGTTTCTGTGTAGGTACCTATAAATCACGTTTTAATACATTAATATTAAAAGTTTATTATATTGCTTTTCTTACCCCCCCCCCTCATCTCAACTCAAAATATATTTGACTTTTTAATTTGTACTACAAAATAAAAATATTTTGAAAATAGAAGCTGAAAGATAATAAATATGCTTATTAATTTAAATAATTTGACAAATGTTAATTTTTTTTGGGAGGGGGGTATTTTCACACTTCTAGCTTCGCATGTTTTAAAACCGCAATACTATTTAAACGTATGTATATTGAAAAAATTAAAAATGCGCAAACAGTTTTTATCATCACCCGGGGCTAGAAACAGTCCACATTAACCTAGATTTTAGTTTTTTATTTAATATTTACGCTACATTTTTTATTTATCTGACATAAGAGAGTTTCATTCATATCCGGTGTATCTTGCAATGCCATATTTAGGTTATATTTGTTATTCATACATATTCATATTTAGCTTCATTTTTTTAAGACATGGATGATGGAAAGCTAAAACTAAATAAGTGACATGTGTATATATGTTTAGTGTATACCAAATTATACAGTAGGATGAATAAAAAACTTAAAAATAAAAATAAAAGCGACATAAAAAAATCTTAAGTATATGCGAATTAAATTTAACAGTTTTGAAGAGCCGGTTTTATTTTTTTCTTTCTCAAAAAGTTTTTTATTAGCTTGGCACTGACTACAAAAACTTTTAAATTTTATTATTTTATATATTTTTCAGTGTTTTTTGTTTTCTTTTGTCGGATTTTTTTAAAAGTATTTATTTTTCTATTTTTGATTCTGATAAAATTTATATAGGACTACCTCGGGAGTATACTCTTTCAAACAAACAAAAAAAACATCCAAATCGGTGCATATTTGATGGAGTTATGCCCGAACATACATAAAATATATATACATATTATCAAATTGAGAACCTTCTTCATTTTTGAAGTCAATTAAAAAACGACATTTTCAGATTTTTTCATTAAACTTCTTATGTAAAATTGTACCCATATACTAAAATTAGTCAATTTAATTAGTCAGTTTGACATTTATGTGATGTATATTGTAAAGGTTTTTTTAGAGGGACCTGGCACTCTGTTATGGTTTAAGTAGTATAGGCCCATGTAAAATATATAAAGATGAATACTTCCGTTTATAAATGCCCCCGCCCCCGCCCTTCCCCGTCTTATCTACAATTGTTTTGTAGATAAAGCACAATTGTAGATTGTGAGCAAAAAAAACTATTGGTCCTCCCCCAAAATATCCTGTTTACACCACTGAATCAAAATGACAGTGGTTTTACTGTAATACAATCGACGTATTTTTCATCGTATAGCTATATGTTGAATTTGAATATACTATTCGTCATGGCTTAAAATACTGATGTTAATGATATTTGTAAATAGGTAATTCAATATCAGCCAAAATATCATTTATTTTATTTGTATAAAAATATAAAAACACATTTTACAATACAGTTTTAAAAATAAGAATATCTACAAATAAAAAATGATAAATATTCTACGTGTATATAAATGCATTTTAAAGTATTTTCTAGCGAGTAAAAGTATTATAGTAACATTTAAAGGTTAATTATATCACGATTTAGCTTAAATAATGTAAGATAGCCATAAAAAAGTGCATGTGCAGAATGCAAGTGAATGTACATACAACGATCTTTTAAAACATCTGCAAATATCACATCTTATATAAGCATCATCAAACAGGAAATTGCATACATATTTTCGTATATACAGTGGCGTTACAAAGAATTTATCAGATTGTTCGAAAAATTCGTAGAAATTTTCAAGAGATGGTTTAAAATTCACGTAGATGCTTAATTAATGTAAGATTATAATGTTATATGTATCCTGATAGGTGAAATTTCCAGGGCCCACTCATGGGGGGGGGGGGGGGGGGTTGATAGAACTTTAGTCCTGAGGCCCGGAGCTAAGGGGGTCAGTCGTTGTGGGCAAATAATTGCTTAAATTAAAAATTCTTATTGAAAGATCTAAAAAAAGGCATTCAAACATTTCTAGCTATGACATTTTTATCTTATTGAATGTCATTCAAACTTACTAAAAAAATACTTCTTCGAGGTCCGCCAACAAGTTTCAGTATGGGGGCCCGTGATAGGATGCGGGGGCCCTGTATATTGTACATTTTATCAAATTGTTTAATGTGGACTCTTTGGGGGTTTATGAAAGTTTGAAAAGGGTCTATAGTATCCCAGGGGTCTATTATCAATGATAAGTTTTATAACGTACATATTTTAGTTTTTTCCAATAGCAATGACCTGTATTTGTTTTTCGCCTGTATTTATGATAATATAGATAAATATAGTTTTATCTACTTTTCAACAGGATTGTAGTATATTTATGAATCTAAAAATATAAGGGGTGTGTGAAGAAAATTATTCTACTAAAAGTGGTTATGTATAGGAAAGGTTGGGAACCTCTTATTTAAAGCAAATTTGGTGCAAATATGTGTTGTATTTTGTTTATTGAGCGTTAAAATGTCAAATCATATATTTCTTTACAGATCTTGAAAAATGGCTGAGATATCTAAATGTTATAACAATAAATTATAAAATGTTATCAAAAAAGTAAAAGTATTTTAATTCAGTTTTATATTCTGAAACCCCTTTTCCTATATGCGACATTGCATGTACACAAACAAGTTAAATCTTTTTCACCATGGCAACCACAAAATATTGTCAGGTATCATCCGATAGTTTTATCTAATAATTGAATGTAAATACAGGATGAGTTTTATGTATGTAACTATCAATTATATTTTAAAAAATATATGTTCCTACATAAAAGTTCAATGGAAAATGCAAGCGCATTTTTTATACATGTCATGCAACCTTTTTCTAACTAGATAAAAAATTACGTTTTAAATTTCCCATGAATATTTTTTATTAAAATATTATGTTGGTGTATTTGATTACTATAATTATCATAACCTTACTTTTGACGAAACCTACGAACAATTAATTATTAAAAGAAAAATAATGTTTTTATTTCATAATTCTGCAGAACTTCACATATCAAATAAATGCGCTAGTTTTTAAAAATCAATTAAAAAATTATAATATTTTATTTAATTTTATAAAGGACTCAACTTAGACCAAACTCAAACCAAATATACTTTCTTCAGGGTATCAAATGTAAATGAAGAATTTATCGAACCTATATAAGCACTAGCGATTGGTGTACTCCATTGAAAGGGCACCTTGTATAGACAGCTTAGTTTTCGATCTAGACCAAATCATTTATAATACTACACATAAACAAAGCATATTTTTACTTTTTAAATATAACATTTATTTGTGGTCGCCTACCCACTCGTTGATATCACCCACGTACTTGTGACAAATCACTGCATTATTTTGTTATGCCAAATGCGTTCGAATGAAATTAAAAACCAGACAATACCTACACTTTAATGTCACTTTTTGTTACGTATCAAGTGAAAACTTGCATTTTTATAACCAGTAGTACCTAAATATATGTAGATAGTGACATATTTATAAACAGTTAACAGGTTCATTGTTTTGATTTTTATATAATTTTATTTTTCAAAAGTGCAAAAAGTTTTTTCAACTGGCATAATTAGTTTTAAAAATCTCGTGTTAGGGAATTAAATAGGATCCATATTATACCAATTTTATCATAAATTTAGTTATGAATGATACACAATAATTATATTTATTTTCAAAAAAATATACTTATTTACTCAAAAATACATAGGTACTAAATAAATATAAGTAAAATACATACGTATTATTTAAAAATAAATATTCTTTCAAATAAACAAACAAAATTATATCAAAAAATATGAAAAATCAAAGGGGAAGAGTATTTTTAGTGTGAAAAATGGTATCTGAGGGTTTTACATTTTAACTATATTTTTATTCGAATTTAAAAATTATCATATTTCAGCTGAGGGTGGTAGGAATTTTAATTCGTTTGGGCTGGTGGGAAAGCCCCACTGACATCCCACTAGATTTAAAACTGATATAAACTCATACATATACACGTGAATTAAAAAAAAAACAGAGTTGCATAAATATTCGTTTTATTCAAAAAATTCAAATCATTCGAATTTGTCTGTTAAATTTTTCAAAGTACAATAAAAATATATTGTTGTTATAAAATACATTAAATAAAATGAAAAAGTGTTTTATATTCTTAAGGAAAATTAATGTTTTACTACAACTTTATTATTAAAACATTTTTAGAACAGAAAATTATCTCATAAATTAAAACAAATGTAAAAATTAATACTAAAGTTAGTGCGTAGTAAACTCCCCCTTCCCACCCCGAAATGTTCAGTATTCTAAAAAAACATCAGTTCAAAATACCTTCCAAAATTTAATGCATGTACCCCCCCTTCCAAAAAGTACTAACCCCCCCGAAAATTTTTCGTACTACGGCAGTGTTTAAGTAATTTCTTTGCTATAAAAAGTTTTTTAATAATAAAAATTATGTTTAGTTTTTAAATTAAATTCATTCTGAAAAATCTATGTGGTTTAAATTTTTAAATATAATCAATATAAATACATCCATTGAACCCTCTTTAAAAATAAAACAAATTTGGTAATTATTTAAAAATTAATAAAAGTTATTATATCAATTAAAAAAAAATTCGTAAGTAAAAATCACGAGTAGATCATGCAGTAATATATGATATATGATAAAGAATCTCCAATTAGTGGTGAAACTAGGGGTAAATATAGATTTTTTAAAATATGACTCATTGCCTGTGACAGCTAAATTTTAAATATATGTACTAAAATTCATTTTAATAATTATATCAGAATAATATTTAATTTTAAACCATCAATTATTTTAACGAGTAAAGAACTGATTATTTTTTAACTTCTATATTAAACAAACATCCTGATAACACCCATCATGCCCACCAGAAAAAACTTTAAATAAATATGCAAACAAAAATGACTGTATTATTAAAAAAAAAAACTTATTTCAGGTTGTAACCCAGATTAAAAAAATAATATATACTCTATCTAAGATAATTAACCTACAATTTACAATTAGTGAATTATTATTGTAACTAACATAAACACAAACTAAGAATAAAAAAAAACACAGCCTACCTTTCTACAGGAGAAACATATCCAATATATCCTTTTTAGGAACATTAAAAAACAAAACACAATTCACTATAGCACACTATATATTTTTTAGTTTAATTCACACGTAAATTTTTTGACGTTGATACTTTTTTTCTTCTCTCGAACATGGTACACTTCTTTGCCGCAAGATATACCTGAACTACTATTGAATACGTTGGGAACCGGTATTAGTATGTGAAAGGTATGTATTTAGTACATTACCTGACCGCTTGTGGAAGTGGTGGCAGCACTATGCAATAACAATTGAATTTATTTTAAGCTTGTGTTGTTTTTATGATTTTTTAATATTTTCAGAACAATATATATATGCCCGATAGCCAATACCTTATTAAAATTTTAAAAAAAATACTTATTTATGGAATTACTTCAGTATCCGTCCGTCTGTCTGTAACAGGCGATTTTTTCTGAATTTATTCGACGTACAAATTTAAAATTTTAGCACAGAAAAGGAATGTGGTAGCCCAATTATAGACGTGAAATATAATAAGTTGAATTCTGATCTTTAGAGTTAATTTAAAGGGGTAAATTGGGAAATGGAAAGTATTTTTTTTATTATTCAAATAAAATTTAAATAATATGTAATTCGTTTATTTATTTTAAATTAAACTAAAACTAGTAATACATTTTATCATATTTGGTATTTTTAGTCAGTGTTGAATCCAAAAAGTTTACTCGGGAGGGAGGCGGGGGGGGGGGGTAAAAATGAATGTATGAACACTGGCGCCGACTATGGGGGGGGGGGGATCGTCCCTCTAGATGTTATACCAGGGAGGCTTCACCCCCCCTGTGAAGCTGTACGCTAGTTTCTTTTAAATTAAAGATACATATTTGTCAATAAGATCTTTTCTTTAAAAAAACGTGCAATATTGAAATACTTGTCACTTGAGTAAAAATGATCACTAAAAATTTCTTCAAAAAAGAAATTAATACTTGAAACATCTTTTTTGTTCCCCTTACAAAGCTTAGACCATCAGCATTAAAAAATAATTTTACGATTTTTCTCCACCAAGTAACTGTATACATAGTTTTCAGTTAAGGTAGTTGGTCCATCATAATGTGATCCATTAGGCCATGAGTACATATTTTTAATTTAGAGAAATGATCATGGCAACGCTGTACATTATCTACTATTAACTACTTGTCAAATGATTATATTTTATCATCTAAACTACCACAGAATATATTAATAATTAATGAAATCGATTATAATTCCCTTCAATCCACTTATCATATTTTGTAAAAAAATATTTCATTAGTTCGTGTATTTTGTACTATAATCAAATAAATACGTTGTTGCCACATTGTCAACAATACTATAATTTATGTGATGGTTTGGTAGTTAAATCTGGTTAAATCTTAATAACGGGATGGTCAATAATTCCAATTTTTTGTATACTGTTTTCTTTCATATAAATATACAACATGTCAGTTTATTATGAAAAATTGACGCTACGTTTAAATTTTATCTAATAAAAGGTTACGTTAGTGTACGGGTAGTCCATATAAGCTGTGTTAAAAATATAAACTTTGAGATCGTTTTTCATGACTTTGAGATGGTCAATTTTAATAAAAATGGGCTATTTTTCAGATATTTATCTAGGGAATATTCCTGTGCAATTTAAACAAAATCTGACGAAAACATGTTTACGGACCAACTACCTTAAAATTGTCGTTTTCGCTTCGTGAGTGTAAATTAAAAAAAACTACTGTACAAATGAAAAAAAATTTCAAAAATACAAATATTCGCTTTTCAATTATTTGAAATATTTAAAATTTGATCGGTTTTTACCGAAACTACACTACAAATAATTAATGTTGTATCGTCGGCATTAGCGTTGCATGGTCAGTTTTACAATGATTTTAGCAACAAACTTCAATAATTTGATGAAAAAACTTGTAATTTTTTTTTACACTACATGCACCATTAGTTGTATTTCTGAAATTTTTTTGGCGCAAAAAAAATTTAAGTTTAGTAACTTTTTAAAATGCAAACGAAAATAATTTTTTAAAGAATCTTAAGGTAGTTTTTAAGCTTTATTTCCTCTTTTTAAAATTCATTGTGATCATTTGGTCGTTATTACGAAAGCTGGATATTGCATTTTTTAAGGAAATTTTGAAATTCTCGCCCCACCAGGTGAAATGAAAAGTCGGCGCCTATGTGTATGAACATTTTTACTATTTTTATATCGGGATAGAGATGGAAAAGTAGTGGTGCGTTTCGTAAAAGGCAAACTAGGCAAATACCTAGGCCCCAAGTTATGAAGGAGGGTGTAAGGGGCGGATAGATGATGTTTTTTTAGAATATGAAAATATTATTTAGTAAATTTATTTATTTTCAATAGTGCTCAAAATTATTTTCTGTTTATAGCCCCACTACTTTTAAAACGCGCTACTAGGGAGAAATCTCCCGACACCCCCATAGGATTCAACATTATATTATAGTTTTAACCTTAAAATATTTATAAAAAGTCATATATATTCAAAATAATTATTTTTTTAAATTATATACTACAAATATATCGTTTTTGTTTAATTTTGATTTTAATATAAAAATATCACTCCATCTGTTTTTTCTTCTATGGCTATATTTACTGGGGATGGTTGACGGTTAATTAAATACTGGCGTAAATATATTAACCCGATGTTAACTGCATGAAGAAATCCAGCTGGTATCATCAACCTAAAAAAATAATAAATTTATAAAAACATACATATATAGAATGTTCATACTACATAGCAAAAAATATGGGTGTGTGTACTTATGTACACGCGTTAGAAGTTATTGAAAAACAACTATAAAAAATTAACCTAAAATATTTTAAAACACTTATCAATCAAACTCCGAGTTTACCCGAAGATTTCCGAAACGTCATGTAATGTGTCACATCGCACGTAATTTTTTTTCAATGCCCAGCAAAAATGTGTCGTGGTGCGTTTAAAGAAGTATAACTTCTTTAAATGTAGAGTCGGTATATATGGAACACCATTAATGTTTTAGGTAAGAAAACATCTGCCAAGTAAATGCACAGTGCTTCCTCGTGCTAAATTCATCAAAGGTAGTTAATTATTGAACAATTTAAATAAAAACCAATAAAGTATTCAGATCAACTGCCTGTCATTGGTTAACCATTTAATTTTCATACAATTTTAATAAAAAATATTAATTCGCGTTTATACGAACCTCGTTATTATGTTGTATATTTTGAATTTTTTGACAATTTCAATCAAAATCATTATTTTTCTGCTATACAAATGTCAAAATGACATTTAAAACGTCAAAGTGACATTTAATATGTCAGTTAATAGCAATTTAAAAAACAAATTACGATTTTCTTAAAGTAAATTGAGATAGATCTTTGTAAGGGAATATTTTACAACAAACGTAGGTAACCTATATTATAGAGAATTGAATGCTCTACAAAAAAGGTTTTATAAAATTTTCACATAACATGTGTCTTTCTTGAGATATCCTCAAATCAAAAAATAAATATTTTGCGATGTCACCCCTCCTCCTTACACACGATTTTAATACTTTTCAAATGGGACCGTTCTCAAAGTAGACCCAACCAACTATCCAAGTTTCATTAATATCGGTTCAGTTATTCATGAGTTATACCTACATGTGACAAGGATTGGGGACAGACACACACACACGGACAGACAGACAGACACGGAACAAAAAGTGTTTGTCTTGACCTGAAACGGATAGATCCGGTAAAGTTTTTAAAATCGGAGAACACATTTTTTTTCTCGTTTAAAAAAAGATAACGAAGCTTCTCGTATCTTCGATATTGCGAGGAAGCAAAAATATATATTGCGAGGAAGCAAAACTATGATAATATTATTTAAAATCAGCCCTTAGCATTTCATTGGACAGAAAATTTAATCTTTTAACGAGATCTGACAAGCAAAAAAATCTTACAAAACAAAATAAAAAACACGAAAAATGTGCGTGTAAATGTTCGTATATTAAAAGTCGTTATATGAAGCGGTGGTCACGTCGTTGTATATCAAGCGGTCGTTAAATTAAAGGTCGTTGAGTCAATCGGTCGTTAAAGAAAAGGTCCTGATATCAAGCGGCATGTGTACTCACCAATACGAGAACCCTAACGTCACAGGTCCGTCGTTATCCATATCGCCGACAATCGTATCCTTGACAGCGACGTTAATCTTGATGAACTCGTGGTGGTGCGCGGCCCACATAGATAACGCCAGCGCGTGCGAGGCCAGGCCTAGTATGTTGCAGGCCAACATACCTGGAACGCCGCAAGCTACGACCACCGGGTTGCCTGCGGTGTTGATGACGGCTAGGAAGGCGCTAACAACGGCGGCTATGAGGCTTAACACTAGGAAGATCAAAGTCACTGTCCATAAACCTGCGTTTAGGAATTGCCCTGTGTTTGCGGCTTCTTTGGCTGTGGCTGTTGGGAAGAAAAAGTAACAAAGTTAAAAAATTTTATGTTCGGTATCATAGAGGGCTAACAAAATTTGCTAGCTCGCAATCTATCAGATGAGACGTATTAACTTACGTGGCCCTTAATTTACTTAATTTCGAATTTCTTTAAGGTCACCCGCCGCAAATTTCTAAAAGGTATGAAAAAAATAATGTATACAAAATTTTAAAGTGATTGGATATTATTAACACGTGCTAGCGAGTGATCGAATATTAACACGTAAAATGCATTTGAATTTTTCAATTTTTCTTTAAACAGCTGTATCTTTGTGAAAATTGAATGGATTTTGATGTTCTAAAACGCATTTTAAAGCTGACAATTTCTAAATTTGAACCTTTGATTTGATTTTTTTTATCGCTTCCCACTACTCCTTGAGAGATTTCAGGAAAAGTTAAAGAATCCTAAAATTTAATAATTCAGGATAATTCAAAATTGACGTGCCAAACTTCAACAGTAAGTTGAAGGAATTATTTTGAGAAAAAAACTTTATTTAAACATGTGTCCGAAAATTTTTCGTAAGAGAGTTATAGCTCCCCGAAGATTTTTTCCAAAATTATTTTTTTTATGGGGCTGTAATTCTCTTACGAAAAATTTTGGGAGACATGTTTAAATAAAGTTTTTAAACAAGAAATTGTCAGCTTTAAAATGCGTTTTAGAACATCAAAATACATTCAATTTTCGCAAAGATACAGTTGTTTAAAAAAAAATTGAAAAAATCATATGCATTTTACGTGTTAATATTCGATCGCTCGGTAGCACGTATCTATTTAGGCCTATTTCACACATATACGGTTTCATTCGGTTCGGTTCGTTTTCGGTCGCTGCCGACAAGTGTGAAACGATGATTCAGTTTGTATTCGGTACCTTATAGAAACCGTACAGAACCGAATACTCCCTCCACACCGATAGATTTCATCAGGTTTCTATTCGTGTGCAGGGAACACAAAGCAATCAACGCGTTCACACATACATGGTTTAGTTTCGGTTTTGACCTGATAGCGAGTGTTATTTTTTTAAGTTTTGTCGCGGATTTTTTAATAAAATGAGCGGTTTTCCAGATGTTGATGTGGATATCGTCTTCATGCTCTTTAGTTTCGGGAAAGTAGTGTAAAATGCTCCAAATTCCTGCTGTAAAGTGATGAGAGGGTGCTCGCAATGAATTCTAGTATTCCTCCTTCATTTTTTAATTTTTTTTATAGAGAAACAACATGGCAACAACTTGCTTTCTCTCCATGATAACTACTGAGTTTACGGAAAAAAATAAAACCTAATATGAACCGTATGAGAACCATGTATACATTATATTTTTCTTACCTTTAAGAAATTTGGGGGGGGGGTGACTTAAAGAAATTCGAAAATAAGTAAATTAAGGGCCACCCTAGTATTTATGGATTTGCTATGGAATTTAGAACAGTGATATTTCAACGTATTGTAACACAGTTGGCGACTCTGACCGCACAAAATAATTATAATAATATCATCACTGTTTTAATACCATTGTTGGTGTTTACATACAACACGTGCGCGAAACATATCAAAGTCTTCATGAAACTATTAATACTGACCTAAACTATAATTCGCGTTTTGTTTGCCGATTGAAAATTGACTGGTACACGTATTCATGGGTGGTACCTGTTGATTGTATAGTGCAGTAAGTTCTATTTGGCGAAGTTCTCCTGTATTAAAGCAGCTCATCATGCAGACATTGTGTTGCATCAGGCATGTTACTGAAAATAAGTAATCGTATTTTAATAACGAGGAAAAAACGTATATCGTCGAGACAGTGACATAGCCAGTGGCAGATTACCCATTAGGCCGGACTAGGCCGTGGCCTGGGGCCCCCGACGAACAAGGGCCCCCATGAAAATTTGAAAATTTTGAAATTTTTTTATTAATTCAATTTTTTATTCTATCGAATTTTTATTGTAGTTTTAACGAAAAAAGCCTTTGAACAATCGATCGACCAATTTTGTCGATCAATTTATTTATCATATGCAATTGTTTATAAAATCTATTTTTAAACAAATTATTTTGAAATTTATATTAATTTATCATTTAGATTGTTATTTTATTGACTATTCAAATTTCGAATCACCCGCTAAAAAGTTTGAACAGTGCTTGAAAACTCAGGCTTGTTTATATAAACAAAGACGATTCCTTTCAGTGTTTTTACCAAAACAAAATCATTCAGTGCTTATAATATATAATTTAACAGAAAAAAATGATTTTGTTTGTTTTATTGTCTTGAGGAACCTTAAAATGATATTTAAAGACTGTTAAATTTCTATGCATGTTTGAATAACACTTCATTTTACAGCTTTTCAAAAAAAGGAGGGGGCCCCAAATTTTGAATGGCCTAAGGCCCCCGGTGGGCTTAATCCGGCACTGGGCATAGCCAAGGGTGGGGGGGGGGATATGAACTTGGGTAAGAATATAAATCTTTAACAGATGACATTCTCGAGTTCGGTCGACTTTTTCTCATTCGAGATTACTAAACTAAAACTAAAAGTCATTAGGTTATTTACTAGAATCTCGATTGTGTAAATTATACCGTATTCTCGAATCTTGATGCGACTTTTTTTCTAGAAATGTCGAATGAAAAATCTCGACTGCTCCAGAGCATGCGAGATTTAACGAAAAACTCGAATCGATATATTCTAATGCGGCGTTTACACTGAGAAAACAAAACAGAAACACGGTATTTTTATGACCAAAAAGCAATAAACCCAATACATTTTTAAATATGAAGTATTTTAAAGACACGATGTTTTTGTTTTGTTTTTTCGGTGTAAACGCCGCATAATGATTCGCCCTATCAAAATATTTGATTTGCCGTAAAGCATCACTGCAAAAAATCATGTGTCTGCATTTTATTAAAATTGTCATAAGGTAAATTAATATAGTTTGTAGGGATCTTTTATTTTTTTCTTCTTCTCGGTAATTGACTTCTTTAATGTAAATAATTAAATAGTTTTGAAAGTATTACGCGACCTCAAAAAGCGGTTATAAGAACCTCTGCATTAAAAAACGATGTGAAAAAAAATGAATACAGAGTTAATCAAAAACCAAGCGGTTAAATCTACAAAACAATCCAAAAATCGATATCTTTATAAAAGCATGAGATCATTAAAAAAAATTTAATAACAACTTATAAATGACAATATCTATATTTTTAGGGTTCCGTAAAAAAACTACACAGAAAAAAAATTGTATTGGACCAAGAAAACCTTGTTTTGTATATAACCATATATTAAACTACTAGTAATTATATATGATATAACGAAAACAATATTTTCTTAATATAAGAAACATTTATCTTAATCCAACTACGTTATTCCTTCGTTCAAGAATACTATAGTTGATTTAAGAGATTATTGCTTATCTTAAGAAAATATTATTTTCATTATATACAAAACAAGATTTACTTGGTTTGAGAAATCCTTTCTACCAGTGTAGGAATCCTTATAATTTCGCTCTGTCTGTCTGTCTGTATGTAATAGACCCTCCATTATCTCATTTATATGCCTATCAAGATGAAATTTGGTTTACGGACGTAAATGGATGACCCCAAAAACAGAAATGATAAAATAATCTTTGGACCCTCTCTCATAGACTGAAAAAAATCAGTTACCCCATTGAGTAGAGTGTCTTTATAGATAAGTCCCCTAAAATGCAACAAAAATGTATTAGAACCCTTTGATTTTAACCCTTCAATAACGAGACATTTGCTTTCAAAGTCATTATCAGAGTTCCTCCCCTCTAATTTTTAAATTATCGATGCAAAAAATCTGAAAAAATCCAGAATGTAACTTTTAATTCGTATATAACTTTCAATGAAAATTATAACAAAAACTATATATTGCTTCCTCGCAATATCGAAGATACGAGAAGCTTCGTTATCGTTTTAAAACGAGAAAAAAAATTTGTTCTCCGATTTTAAAAATTTTACCGGATCTATCCGTTTCAGGTCAAGACAAACACTTTTTGTTCCGTGTCTGTCTGTCTGTGTGTGTGTGTGTCTGTCTGTCTGTCTGTCTGTCTGTGTGTGTGTGTGTGTCTGTCCCCCAATCCTTGTCACACGCTTAACTCATGAACCACTGAACCGATATTGATGAAACTTGGTTGGTTGGTTGGGTCTGGCTTGAGGACGGTCCCATTTCAAAATAATTAAATTTGTGTGTAAGGGGGAGGGGTGACATCACAAAAGATTTATTTTTTGAAGATATCTCAAGAAAGACAAATGTTACGTGAAAATTTTATAGAACCTTTTTTGTAGAGCATTCAATTCTCTATAATATAGATCACCTACTTTTGTTGTAAAATATTCCCTTACAAAGATCTCAATTTGACTTAAGAAAATCGTCATTTGTTTTTTTAAAACTGCTATTTACTTTGACATATTAAATGTCACTTTGACGTTTTAAATGTCATTTTGACATTCGTATAGCAGAAAAATAATGATTTTAATTGAAATTGTAAAAAAATTCAAAATATACGACATAATAACCAGGCGCGTATTAAGAAAAATGTCAAATTAAATTTTTTTATTAAAATCGTATGAAAATTAAATGGTTAACCAATGACAGGCAGTTCATCTGTATACTTTATCGTTTTTTTTTAAATTGTTCAATAATTAACTACTTTTGATGAATTAACACGAGGAAGCACCGTGCATTTACAAGGCAAAGTATTTTTTTTAAACTTTATATTGTAGCAAGGCTCGGGGACCTCTGGGCAGCAAGTGACTGATGCTCCCCTCTACTAAAAATTGTCAAAAAATTTTAAAAACTTTTTTTTCTTCGTTGTTACCTCAGTATACCTACGTGCTATTAATTTTAATGACCTTTTTTTCATTTTTTTTTCGTTGCTAACTAATTATTTTGGCATTTTGTAATAATCTATTTTTACGCTACTGTGCCCCCCCCCCCTATGATCGGAGGCCTTGGGGCACTGCCTTGGTGGTAGTTACAGCCCTGTATTGTAGAATTACAAATAATTTCGAAATAAATTAGAATGACGACGGAACCCTATTATGTGCGTGCCCAACACGCACTTGAACTTTTATTTAAAACAAAAAACATTTTGAATTCAAATAAATCTTATCTTACTCAGGAATTCTTACTTTTAATCGTATACGTCACTTTTCCAGCCGCAATTCTTTCATGTTCACCCTTAAATAACCCATAATGTAAACTAGCCGATCCAAGATCGTTTCGTTTTAAATTAGCTTGTACCCAGCTATTCGTAAATAACACCGTTAGTGTTAGCACTAATGACAAACAAGACACTATAAACACTGCAAACACTAAAGGACGATACGTTTTAACCATTTTACAATATTTTAATAACAATCACAACTATATTAAACTACAATATTTTACATTTTATTTGCCTATCTATATTAAATATTTTATCGGATATATTATAAGATATTGATTTAAGGTATTTCGTTTTCTTTTGTTAAAAAATGTTTGATTTAACTAATTATATTGATATTTTAATATCGCAACTATGTCGTGTTTATATTATCTTTTAGATAAAATACCTCTTGAAATTTTATCTAATATAAAATAACATTTTATGCATATTAGTAATATTAGAAAGATAATAAACATGTATATGGGGTAATCAGGGTTATTCTATTATGATTAATGATTACAGAAGATATGCGTTTTTAAAGTTTTTAAATTTAAATTTAAAATTTTGCTACCATTTTTACACATTGCTACCAATCTCATCTGTCAAAACAAAAAGAACGAAAGTAAATAAATAAAAATCACGTGCGCTTAATGTCAAAATGACATTTTAAATATTATTCTTCATATACAATGTTTTCTAATGCTTTATCGCTAGTATCATGTTATATTTTAGGTAATCTTTTATATATTTAATCAATTTTTAATAAAATATTCAATAAATATAATATTTTATAGAAAAAGACATCAACGATGATATTTTATGGACATGGGTGTATCCAAAAATAAATGAAGAAGAAAGAAATATTATTTCTCGTAAATGTACACTTGATGAAAGTACATCAAATACATTAATTTACGGTCGTTTAAACCAAAATTGGTTCTACACAGTTGCTACAGAAGCTAGCAAGTTGCCTCGAGTCAAATTGTTTTCAATTGTAATCGTAACTAAAGAATATGATCCTGATAAACATGAAAGACTTTGCGAGATGTTAAATAAAACATATCTCAATACCGGAAGCCCTATTGAAGTACAGAAACTCTATTGGTCTTTATACACAAAGGGATACTGTAAAACGTTAGAAAATGAAACATTTTCTTTTAGTAGTTTTAAAAGTACACCGAAAGATAAATTTCTTCGAGGTTAGGTTTAATTTGTTATTAACATAGGTGGGCACAGTTAATCGAAAAGTTAACTTCGTTAATCATTAATCCGTTAATAAAAAAGTTAACTTCGTTAACCGTTAGGCGTTAAAATTCCGAAAATGTAACGGAAGTTAAAGTTAACCGAAAATTTGAAAATTTAACGAAAGTTAAAGTTAATCGTTAAAAAGTTAACCATCCAAAATTTTTTAAGACTTTTTTTTTTGCTAAGTATTTCGACAACTTTCTTATATACTTTTCATCAAACAACCAATGTAACGGACTATAGTTCACGGAAGTTAACAAAAGCGTTAACATTTTTTTAAGCTAACTTAAAAGTTAGTCCGTTAACCATTTTGTTAACTTCGTTAATTAACGATTAACGGATTAACAAGTTAATGCCCACCTATGGTTATTAATATACATGAAAATTAAGTTGTTTAATGTATTTATATTTTTGCAGATCTTATTCTGAATTTCCAACTCGAAATAATTTTAATTTATACAGCAATGCTTTTAAAGAAACGTATTATAGTTTATCATCATAATATCAACGAAATATTAAAGGTCAGTATATTTTCTTAATAGAGAAGACCATTTATTATGTTTTGTATACATTTTCAGTGGATAAAAACATTTCCAAAATTGTTAGCTCTTCGAAATCCATCCGATTATATATACCCTCATATAGACTTTGTTCCGGAAGAAATAATCCAGTTAAAAGTAAGTACTTTATATTGTGGTTTTTCAGAATTAAATATTTATATACGTTCTTATTTTAGTCGAGTAATAATTATGTAGCCGGCGTAACAGATAATTCTATATGTTCAAAACCAGAATTATATGATTTATTAGTCAATATTCCTGCACAAGAAATAACTATTTCACCGAAAAGTAAAGGTAATTTATTTTATTATACAGGATGAGTTTTTTATCTTGAGACTGCTTAATATCTGGAAAACTATGTATTTTTACGGAAATGTTTGGTAGAAAAGTTTCAGGATTTGGAGGGGCAAAACTAATGGAGGTAACAAGATCTAATTTTGATCTTGAGTGGAGGTTTTAAGGTCATTTTGGGGTCAACAAATTTTTTCAAACGGAAACAGACTTAGTTTTTTGCAGATTCGTACTTTGTAAAAAAAGAGGAACAACTTTTGTCTAAAAAGTTTTTAAAAATCTAAAATTTTAAGGTCATTTTTTCTGCAAAGTACGAATCTGCAAAAAATAAATAGGTTTCCATTTAAAAAAATTTAGTTGACCCCAAAATGACCTTAAGAACCTCCATTCAAGATCAAAATTGTTACCTCCATTGGTTTGCCCCTCCATATCCTGAAACTTTTGTACCAAACATTTTCTGTAAAAATCCAGTTTTCCAGATATTAAGCAGTCTCAAGATAAAAAACTCACCCGGTATAGAAAGTCACATTAAATAATGTTATGTCTATTTTTATAGAATATTTCACGATGACAAAAATCCATAAAGATATCGCCTTATGTATTCTTCAAAATGCAGAAGATAGACATCTTTCCGAAGAACAAATATCGCAGAATATATTAGACAAAACAAAAGAATTACTCACTCAGTTACGGTCGATGACAAATGTCTCAACCAATGAAAATGGTGATATGATTTCTTTAGAATTCCTGCGATCGAAAGATCTGAGTTCAGCAGTCGAGAATTTTTTATTTAATTTAGCTGTTGCTGAAAATATTATGATGCTTTAAATCTTTGTATTTTTTAATTATATTTCTTATATTTTTTAATACTGTTTGTTTTATTTATTACGTTTGAGTTACTAAGAAATTTTAGTCACTAAACAATCCTGAAGTTTCCCTCTAAGTAGACGAGTGTTTGGAAGAACAAAAATCAGTTTTTTTCAATTTTTTGGTTTTCCTTCAACTTTACAGCAAAAATAATTATGTATGAAATTAAATTTAATTAAATTCTCTACCAAAAAGTTTCTATACATGTTTTTGTCAAACTCATACTTAAGGAAGCAGACCCAATTAGAATTTTTCTTTTAAATCAAAATTTTTTTATTGCATTTTAAAAAAGTAGAATATTTCAAAAGTTTTATCTAAAAATTTCAGACAAGTCGGACCATTATTTATGGAGATATATAACTTTGCATAAAGCCGTATCTAATGTATTCTAGTAGGTAGGTAGCGGCAACTGTGCGCTTTTTCTTGAAACCATATTTTTGAAGTCAGTGATCACTGTAACTTGAGAACGGCTTTGCCGATGGGTTTGAAATTTTTCTGACTTATTCTATACATAATTGTCCTCCGGTTGGACGAAGGATTTTTATTTTGGACGGTTATTTTTGTTTTTATAGCCGAGAATGCGAGTGAAATTTTAGTCAAATAACGAAATTTGAATTTCAACATCTGCCATTCTGTGAAAATTAAAAAAATTTCAAATCCCTTCGTCCATCCGGAACATTATGTCATTAACTAATGATCCCTTTTGTTTTTTTGATTTCTGATGATCCAGTGACGAACAGCAGTAATCACGGCAAAACACTTTTTTTTTTACCCCTCCCAAATTTGCTGTGTCCCACTTATTTTTTAATACTTTGCCATAAAAAAATTACATTTTCTGTAAATACATATCTTTCATATGGAAAAACATTTGTTATTGTTTTAATGCGTGGCAAAAAAAATCCTAAAAAAGAGCTTTTTTTGGAAGTCACAACTGGGTCTGCCCCCTTAACTGAATAATAGTTAACACTGAAAGGGTATTTCAATGAAAAGACTATTAATAATAAATTCAGATGGCCATTACTTGGGGAATATGTAAATCTGAAAAAATATGTATAGAACCTTTTTTATAAAGAATTTTATTAACTTTAGTTTTATATTTAAGTTTTTTTGCCATAAAGTTAAAAGAAAGCTGAGAAATCGATAAAAACCAAAATTTATTTAGGTGCGAGATTAAAACAATTGTTTTATTTCAAATTGATTTTATTATATTAAAAACTATTTACAATTAACAAAGACAAAAACTATCTTCTGTAAAGTAGAACACATAAAATTCAATAATCAGCCGCAGTATTTGCTAAATAATCTCGTCTACCGATATTAGATGCTTGTTTATTCTGTATAGCTTCCAGTTTCGGACAGTCAGTAATACGATGTCCCAAACCTCCACAGTAACTACATCCTCGTTCATCTAAAACAAAATAAAAATTGCATAACAATGCTGACAACTGACAACAATTGATAAAACTTTTACCTCCAAGGTCGAGATATTTCTCATTTTCAGAACACAATTCTGCCAGAAACGGTGGCACTTTCTGCTTAGCTTCCATAAGTAGATGTTTAAGGTCCAGTAACACAGATTCGTCATTTGATTTGTTGATAAATGTCGTCGCTAAACCTGTACGACCAGATCTTCCCGTACGACCGATACGATGGACTGTAAGTAAAAAGAATTATTAGAATCAAAATCTGGGATGTTGATGTTGGTGAGTTAAAAAATACCGTAGTTTTCTACGTCGTCTGGCATGTCGTAATTTATAACGTGCTGAACTTCGGCAAAGTCAAGACCTTTTGAAGCAACGTCTGTAGCTACTAATACGTCTTTTTGTTGTTTTCTGAATGCTTCGACTGATCTAGAACGTTCTTCTTGATCTACGAACAAAAATTAATTAATGAAACTTTTCTTGAATAAGGAACTCAAAGGAAGGAGTTTTTTTTTTTAAATTAACCTATTCAAGGCATAACAGGGAATATGTAACCGTTATTGATTTTAGGGTATAAAATATTTTAATTGTTTTTTTTTCTGTGTACCTATTTCAAAATATTTCAACAATATTTTTAACATAAATATTACTTTGATTTATAACGTTATGTTAAACTATTCGCCGCGTGCACGATGCCAGTGCCAACTAGCGGCTGCAACTAAGGTGGACTTTGACATATTAACAAATAAATAATTTTAATAAAATATCGTAATATATACATTTTTGACGATTATTTATGACTACAGGATATATGCACGAAGTTTACTAGCGCTGTTAGCAGGCAATAGAGAAGGATTGAACAGATTGAACTCTCTTTTTATTATTGTTTAATAGCGCGAATTTTTTTAATAAACAAATATCATTTAATTTAGCTGTGTGCATATAATATAAATAGCATAGCATAAAAGGTACGTGAAAATTATTAGGTTGGCGCCGATGATCTTTCAATGGTGTTCGCATCGACATTATTTCTAACTCCACCCCTTTGCACATAGTTTATAATGTGGTTAACCACCATGTTGATCTTTCTATTTTCAGTTAAAAACGAGCTTATAAAAAATGACAGTTAGTCCACCAAAAGTGTTCTTTTAGACCACGTCGTGCGCTGCGAATGATTTCGTTTCCCCCACTACCTACTTTGCACCCAGCAAATAAAATATCTCTCCTGAAAAATAAGCAAAAAGAACAAACGTATGCATATCTAATAATGAATTACCTTTTCCACCATGAATAGCAACTGCTTCAACTCCTTTAAGTAACAAATACTCATGTATGGCATCAACATCTTGTTTCTTTTCTGCAAATATTAAAACAGGAGGTGGTGTTTTTTGTAGACATTCTAACAAATATACGATTTTGGCTTCTTGTTTGACGTATTCAACTTCCTACAAATAATATATTAATTATAATAAATCATTACCGCTATTAGGTCTTGAGGACCCCAGAAATGCACCAAGACAAAAACAGCCAAAATTGCAGATTATTATGTAGGTAACTTAAAAAGTTTGGAACCTTGAATAATTTTTTTTTTTGCCAAGGGAGCCAGAATTGCAATATATACATGGACTTATTATCATTATTATTTTAACATTAATAAACATTTGTACCTGAATGACATTCATGGAAGCAGCTCCAGCTCTTCCTACATTAATCGTGACTGGCTTTACCAAAGCCGACCGTGCGAAATTCTGTATTTTCTTTGGCATCGTAGCTGAAAACAACAACGTCTGACGCTGGCCCTGTAAAATGTTTCAATAGTATTATTATTAAATAGATACTAGTAATATTTATTTACGTCATGGTTATATTTAAATTACCTTAAAAAATGAAAATATTGTACGAACATCCTCTTCGAAACCCATATCGATCATTCTATCAGCTTCATCCATACATAAGTAACGGCAGACATCTAATTGAACCATTTTTTTATCTAACATATCCATTAACCGTCCCGGCGTAGCTACCATTATGTGAACACCTCTAGAATAAATATATTACATAGGACATGACTAAAATACAATTTAAAGTTGTTGTTCACTAAAATCGATCACTGCAGAATTTGTTAAAATTTTAATATTGCGTTAAGTAAGCTAGTTCACATTTGTAAAAAAAATTTCAGATCAGTTTACCATTTCGTTTATTAATTATAAACGTGCAAAGTTGGCCTCTTATACATTGCAAGCATAGGGATCCACTTGGAATTCGATATTCGTTTAATTCGTGTATTAAAACTAAACATCAGATTTTAACCAAAAACGGATATGTTATAGATTGGTAATTAAAGAATGTATATATAAAATTCTAGAATGATTTACCACCTCCTTATATAATTATTAATTTTTCACTTTGATAAATTCCTGAACACATGACGTAAATATACGATATGGCAACAGCGCATTCGGCGCGCTCTTCGAAATATAAAAACGTGGTATTGATAACTGACGCGCATTGTAAATAGCAATTTATTATTGATTAACATTTAATGTTTTTATTTATAATAATAATAATAATAGTTACTATTGTTATTATAATTATTACTATTGTTAGCAATAGTAATAATTATAATATTGTTAAAAATAAATCTTGTAATCTTGCCTAATATTGTAAATTGTTGCCAGATCTATTTGTTCTCTTTTACCAACATAGTAAAACCCTGTAGTTCATGCTAAATTCCACTAGATGCCACGACTTTCGGTGAACAACAACCTTAATATCATAATTACCTTTGTATGATATCCATAGCTTCTGAAACAGGGACTCCACCAATAGCTATACAGCTTCTTATTTCAGGTAACCCAAATCGTCTCACACACTCACAATAATATTGTATGATATCGTAAGTTTGTTTGGCCAACTCCCGTGACGGACAAATTATAAGTCCGTACGGGCCTTCATTTTTTATAAACGGTAACTTTGTTTCTTGTTCTAAACAGAACATTATGAGAGGTAATACAAATACTAGAGTCTTTCCCGAGCCTGTGAAAGCTATCCCTATCATGTCACGGCCGGATAATCTAAAAATATGCAATAATGCAATGAAAATTCTTGTAGATATATTTTTAATGGATTTACGTACACTGTAGGTATACCTTGTACTTGTATAGGAGTAGGTTTTATAATATTTTTCTGCTGTAATCCACTCAAAATGCCTCGATGGAATTTCATGTCTTTAAAAGACCTTAATGGAGGGGGAACATCATCTCCTTCTACAAAAATTCTCATTTGTGCTCTAAGTTCCTCGTGTCTACTTTGGGGCATTGTTAATACATATCGGGGTGGTCGCCAACTAATTAAAACAAAAATGTATGCTTATCTTAAGGGGGATAGCCATTGTCAATTTTTGGGAATTTTTTTTACAGATATAACTTATTATTTTTGAATCAGGTAAAGGACGTTTTATTAAGTATATATTCAACTTATTTAATATCAATTTTTATTGAACAATATTAAATATTTACAAAGTTATGAGCCTCGATGTGATGACCAAAAAAAATATTTTTCTCTATGATTCACTCGAAATTTCACAAAGGGTTATATGAAAAAAATAAATAAAATTTTTATCAATATCTATATGAATGTAACTATCATTGTACGTAGCCGTTTTTTTTTTAAATTCATTTTTTCACAAAATGGCGATCGTTTTAATTTTTTTTATTAGAGCGGTTATAAAAATAGTAATATTAGTAATTATCAAAATTTCAAAAATCAGCTACGTGCAACAATAGCTACTACAATTACGAAAATTATAAAAAAAAAATTGAAATCAGATGATTAGTCTTTGACGAATCGTGTCAACCAGGTCGAAAAATGTCATTTTGAGATAAACGTGTTTAATGTTTTTGTTACGTCATAATCGGCCGCGCTACCTCCTCTCAGTAAATTGACTGTAACTCCGTCAATTTTCGGAATTTAAACTCAATTTTTGTATACATATTTATGAATGTGTATGCTTTAAAAAAATGTAAGAAAAAAAATATATTTTTTCCGTCACAGTGGCTTTCCCCCTTAAACACACAATTTAAAATGTTTACCTTGTTTTTATTGGATCTTCATACTGTATTCCTTTTGCTAATTCTGCTACACCCATCAATGCTTTTTTCTCAGCTACACTCTCCAAGATCTTTTCTTCTTCTTTTAACTGACGTTCAACGGCACTTACTTTTTTTGCTTCGGCTAGTTTCTTTAGTTCGGTGTGTTGATCAAGTAAAGATATATTGTATCTTCTTCCCCATACATGCCCATCATCGTCATCATCTCCATCAAATTCATTTTCACTAGATGATTTTCCTTTTGCTGATACTTCAGCTTCTTTAAGCTAAATGAAAAGTATGTTATTTTTTATGTTTAAGGAAAGGATTAAAATTATATTTAATATACCTGAGCTATACGGCCTAGTTTTAAAAGTTTCTGTTTATTTCTTTCTTTTACAGGAATGTAGGGTGTATAAGAATCATCATCTGATGAAGAGTTATCGGAATTTTTTTGTTGACAATACTAAAAATATTTTTTAAACATTAATTAAATATTATTATATATATGTAAATGCATTCTATATTTACCCTTTTTACCGGTGGAGGGTCTAGTTTTTTATCTTTGCTATTCATTTTAATAATATTTACATGTAACTTTATTAAAATTTATTTCATATCCATTATGTATTTCATGTTCATAAACTTTTTTAGGTTATGTTTGTCATCAAAATATACACTCACCATCCTGCTATACGACGGCATCGGTAATTCAAAAATTCCACTACACGACGGCTAGAGGCACCCACCACTGCGCCGATTTAACATTGATTGATGAATTTAAACGCGCAGAAATATAGCAGTTGCGGTGGTATTATAGTGGGGATGGGGGAGGATGTTGGTTAGAACTGTCGGCACATTATATAACGGAGCGGTCGTGTAGTGGATGGTCGTGTAGCAGAACGCTCAGGTACGCTCATCTCGCGATTTACCGACCTTTGATTTACCGGCAGCTTGATTTACCGATGGACCATACGCGCGATTTGCCGACTTTCTCCTATCCCCTCCATAATACTACCGTAATGCTATTTCTGCGCGAAATTTAAATTCACCAATCAACGTTGAGGTTGGCACGGTGGTTGGGGCCCCTCTTGACGTCGCCAATTCAAGCGGTTGAATTACCAACATCGTCGGTAATTCAAGCAATAAGTGTAATCGAAAGTGACAGCGCATACAACGCTTTCGGTTTGCTTTGTTTAACATTGGTACTAATAACGGTACATGAAGCCAGTTTTATGTACTTGTGTTATTTTATTATAGTAAATATTTATTTATTTCTGTAGTTATTAAATGTTTTACAATAATTGTACATTTAAAATAAAGTTAAAATTATAAACAAACTACAGTAAGTAATCTCACCATAAAATATATTTTTGTAATTCAAGAATTTCATAAAAATAAAATCTGAAAAAGAGGTAAAATTTTAAGTAATGGTGATAAGGGTATAAATAAACGATATTAACTTCACAATACCGCTATTTTACAACTAAAATAACTGGCAAATGTGTACAAGTATTACATTATTGATATAATTTAGAAAATGACATGCAAATAAAGATTTTATAAAATATGGGACCAAACTGAACAAATATATAATTACTATAAATTGTATAGGTATATCTGATTGTGAGTTGAAAAATGTCGTATTCAAGTAAGACTGAATTTAATGATAATCCTACCGAGCAAAACTATTACAATAATGACGACGACTTAGAAAAAACACTTGTGCTAGCGGCTGCTAATGCTGATTCGGATATTGTTTCCGAAAAGACTAAATATTATGAAGCTGAAGAAGATGCATCTTCAACTTCTTCATCAAAACGTGCACGAGAAGAAGAAGAAAATGAAGAAACGAAAAAAGAAGACGTTGTTAAAGTTCCCTGTACTTCAGATCAAGGTTTTGGCGAACATAGTAACATAGTAGCCAGGCATTATAATTCTTTAGAAGAAAAAGGACCAGGGGAAAGATCTAAGTCAAGGATATTTCACATGAGGAGTTTTAATAACTGGATTAAGAGTATGTTAATAAGTACATACCTTCGAATGATAAAATCAAATAAACGGTACGGCATGCCAGTAAAAGTCCTGGATATGTGCTGTGGAAAAGGAGGAGATCTTCTGAAATGGCGTAAAGGAAATATTAACCATTTAGTCTGTGCTGATATCGCCTCAGTCTCTGTAGAACAGTGTGAAACAAGGTATTCGTTTTGTGGTACAGTTAGACGGGCAATGATATTGCCAGCAATGTTATAATTTCCATAGATACACAAATATTTTTGACAAAGGACCCCGCAGAATCCTTATGGGAAAGGGGTTTCGGTCAAACTTTTTGAAACTTTGGATTCTGATAGTCCTTGATGAGTAGATTAAAAGTGTCAATGGGCACTAAGTCCTAAAAACTCAAACTTTTAAGATATAGCCCTCTAAAGTTGGGGATCATGCTCGCCTTTAATTTACAAAAAAATTTGTAGAACCTTAATTTTCGCACAATTATTTGTATGTGTTCCCAAAGACATATAATCGATTGTCACCATAAAAAAGTACAGGCTGGCCAGTTTTTGGAAAACCGGGAAAAGTCAGGGAATTTGGTTGGAAGTCAGGGAAAAATGCAAATTCTGCAAAAATATAAAATTTTTATCTAAGACTTTTTTTTTTTTTAGCTTTTTTATCTAAATTTTAATTATAAAAAACAGGGAAAAACGGTAAAAATTCTCCTGGAAAACCGGGAAAAGTCAGGGAAATGTGTTCCAGAGAAATACTGGCCACCCTGAAGTAAACTTTTAATTTCTTTAGCCAATGGCAGTACTTAAATCTTATTATTAAGTTTTTTTTTTATTATAAAAGAATTGGATTTGTTTATGATTAAAAAAACGTAACAATAAGATTTAAGTGTTGTCATTTCTCAATTAATTGAAAGGTTGACTTTTTTATGGTGGCAATCGATTATAGATGTCTTTGGGAACACATACAAAAAGTTGAGCGAAAATTAAGGTTCTACAAAAAAAATATTGTAAATTAAAGACAATTATGACCCCCAACTTCAGAGGGCTATATCTTAAAATTTTGAGTTTTTAGGACTTAGTGCCCATTGACACATTTGATCTACTCGTCAAGGACTATCATAATCCAAAATTTCAAAGAGTTTGACCGAAACCTCTTTCCCATAAGGATTCTGCGGGGTCCTTTGTCAATTTGCTGGCTTCAAAATATATTTATAATTTTTCTGTGTAACCACAGTATTTTTTTGTTGATTGACATGAATTTTTAAAATTGCTCATTGCCCGGCCAGAACGAGCAATATTTTCATTGTCGATTGGAATTTGTTTATTATTATGCATATAATAATATAAAATTAATGTTTTTAAATCAGTTTGTACATTATTTACCATAGAGGATAGATATCTCAACGTCAGTGCTAGTCGTTCACCAGGCGTAATAGATATTCTCTTGTTCATATTGTGTTTTTTAATAAGAGGACTTATTTTTTTAATAAAATATTAAAATCAATATTCTACTCATTGACACATAAGCTTCGAGTTTTTTTTACTCTCAGTTAAGAGTGTAAAGTATCAACTGCTGCTTCTAATTTTTTAAGATCGCTCATATTTTTAAACACTGTGAAATTAATATTTATAACAACTAAAATATTTTCATTACTGAGCAATTAATATTGCTCGTCTAACCACCCTTGGAAATTTTTTGAAAATATTGCCAGCGATTATGTATCCAGCAATATTTTTTTAATAACAGGCAATAAAATTGCTTCTCTGTGTAACTACATGCAGCAATAATATTGCCAGCAATTCAAAATATTGCTGGCAATATCATTGCCCGTCTAACTGTACCTTAATAGTTGAAAATGATTTTATAATCAACACAAGTGATTTCTTACAGGTATCAAGACATGAAAAGGAGAGAGCGGTTGAATAGTCCAATATTCACTGCCGAATTCATTTCAGCCGATTTAACAAACACAAGGTTACGTGAAAAGTTTCGGGATCCTTCGATGGACTTGGATCTAGTTAGTTGCCAGTTTTCGTTCCATTATAGTTTCGAAAGTATTGCACAAGCCGATTGTATGTTACGGAATGCAAGTGAATGCTTACGCCCTGGAGGTTATTTTATAGGAACCATTCCCGACGCTTATGAAATAATGGCACGACAACGTAAACATAACTCGAATAGTTACGGCAACGATATTTATAATATAACGTTCAACTGCGATACTAAAAAACCACCGTTGTTTGGAGCGAAGTATGATTTTCAGTTAGAAGATGTCGTTAATTGTCCAGAATTTTTAGTACACTTTCCGACGTTTGAAAAACTGGCAAGACAACATGGTTTAGAGTTAGTTAGCAAGGAAAGGTTTGATGATTTTTATGAGAAGATGAAAGATGAAGGGAAACCTTTGTTATTGAAAATGCAATCACTGGAAACCTATCCTTCATTCTCGTTGGTTGGAACAGCTCCTGATGATTACGAACATATGAAAAGTGTTGAAACTAAGGATCTGAAATTTGGTACGCTATCGAAATCAGAATGGGAAGCATCAAGTATGTGTATTTTATTTATTATTTTATTATTGTGAATTTGAGTTTGAATATTAATTAATAAATTTTTTTCTAGCTTTATATTTAACTTTTGCTTTTCAAAAATTGAAGAAAACTTGGACAGCTGATGGGAAGCCCCAATATTCATAAGCAAAAATAGTATTTATTTTATGTATAAGGATTGAATTATAAAATATATAAAAATTAGATAAAAAACGTTTTAAAATTATTTTACTGTAAGATTTTTTATTTACTTTCTTTTTAGCATTATTGATTTAATTTTAAGTTGTATAAACCCAGGTAAGTATAAATTCGATCTACGTAAATCAACTTTTATCTACACTCAAATCTCTAAAAAAAACGATCATTCTATTAACATACACTCCGCGAAACGATTGGCCAGTCGCTCTATGTAACGACCTTCCCCTATCCCTACCACAATACTACTGTGGCTGCTATATTTCTGCGCGAAATTTAAATTCACCATTAACGTTAAAGTCGGTACGATGATGGGTGCCCCTCTAGCCTACGTTGCTAGGAGATTTTGAATTACCGATGCCTACGTTGTTCGGAGCGACGAGTGTAATTTTGTTGAAATTTTGATTAGTGTCAATTAAATTAGATCTGATTTGATCTACGAGATCAAATCAGATCTATATGGTGAATCTGTAAAAAAAATTAGTTACTGTTATTATAATGTAGATACATTTAAATAAGATAGTACAAAGGAGGGAGAATAATAAACCATTATATTTAGTTAGATGGATATTTGTAACAATAGGTCATGTGCAAGTTTCATCTCAAACAATTATCTATATATTAGTTCCAAATAGATCTAAATAGATTTCTTTCAGGAATATGTATGAAACATTTTAAATTTCAATTTGATACAAAAGTTTGATTTATTTTTAATATCATTCTTAGTTAATATAAATAATAATAGTTTATAAATTTAATTAAAATATGAATTTATCTATATTCTATACACGTTTTTTAAAATTTAGTAATTAAAATTTGTAATAATTCTGATTCAAAAATTGTAAATAGTTCGCGGCGCATTTGGTGCAATTAGAACATCTTTGGTTGATGTGGCAACATTGCAAAATGGCTGCTTGAAGTTTTCGGCATGTTTTAAATATTAAATTAAAATGTGTTTTAATGCTATTACTTTAGTATTTGTGTTGCAAAAATATTTTAATTTTTAAAATTTTGATTTTGTGTAATCGTTTACGTATAATTCAGCACATAATATTGCAACTATAAAATATCGCATGCAGTCGGCAAACGCATGCGCAGTATAGAAAATCCAGCACTTTGTTTCTGGTGAACCTGAAGCTTGGCTTGATTTCTATTAGGTTTTGAGGTGTTTTATTTTTGACGATGGAGTTTAATTCCACTCTTAATAGCCAAGAATCAGACTCTGTAAGTATCATAATTTCCTATAAACGTTATTTAAGATTTTTCTGCATGAAAAATTATACCGTTACCACATGTAAAATTATATCATATATGTGTAATACTGTATCACATTCGAAAATTTTTCTAAGTCAGAAAATGGCGACAGAATCTAAGTCCCACGTATGAAGTTTTTACCATAAGTTATAACTTGTGGTGACTTTTTCGTCATTTTTCACGTTTTTCAGCACATTTTCAAAAATTGTATTTTTATTTTAAAATTTTATTTTTTTTTAATTTTTACATAAAAATTTTATAGGAAAAAAAATATGAGGATTCTAAAGTATATCCTAAAGAACACATGAATGGGATGAGCAACGGATATAACGGAGACCATAAAAGCAGCAAAGATAAACATCGTGATAAAGATCGCGACCATAAGCACAAGTCGTCTAGCAAAGATAAAGAGAGAGACAAGGACAAGGATAGACATAGGGTAAGTTCTTTTCTTTACATACAAACAAATGATAACTACAATTACATTAACTTATTTTGTACTAAAATAACAGGATAAAGAACGATCTAAAGAACACAAGTCCTCCAGTCGTGACAAAGAAAAAGATAAGGAGCGCTCCGATAAGGACAAAGAAAGAGAAAGATCTGATAAAGAGAGATCGGACAAAGATAAAGAACGTAGCAAGGATAAACACCGTAGCGATAAAGACAAGCACCATTCATCATCATCTAAAGAACACAAAAGTAGCAGTAGTTCAAAAGACAAAGATCACAAATCAAGCTCGAGCAGTAAAGACAAGGACAAAGAACGAAAGGACAAAGATAGAAGCGATCGGGATAAAGAAAAGTCTGATAAAGATAAACACAGACACAGTTCGTCGTCAAAAGATAAACATAGCAGTTCTTCGTCAAAGGATAAAAAGGATAAACACCATTCGTCATCGTCGAAAGATAAAGACAGGAAAGATCGTGATAAATATAAAGAAAAGTCCAAACATGAAAAGTCTTCGGAGAAGAACAAGATCTCAGATAGTGAAGTAGATAACGTAAGTGCAAAACAAGAAGTTCAGATAAAAGACGAGTATAATAGCTCACATGAAGAAATTGAGATTAAAGAAGAATATCAAAGTTATGGAAATAATCAAGAATATAACGGAAATCCTAATGTCTCGGCTGCTAGCAGCTGCGATTATAATTTATCGGCTTTTAAATCGGAGTCCGATGTTGAGAATGAAGAAAATAGAGATAGCGATTATAAAATGAAAACCGAGCCGGAATCAGCAAGCGAAGATGACGCACCCTTGGTGAGTTATAATTATATACATATATTTTTTACGTTAACAATATAAACTGTTTAGAAGTCAGATCTACTGTCTCGAGTCAACAATCAATATTATTGATGTTAAATCTGCGTGTGTCAAGTATCAGAGAAAATATAAAAAGCTAAATTAGTCACTTTGGTTTCTGAATAGATTAAATATGCCTTGGAAAGTATTGATTTTTTTTTATATTATCAATATGATCAGCGTGTTTATTACGTAAATTTAAAATTATAATTTAACATTTTCTTAACAAAAGTTGTTTATTTACATATCTTTATTGAGATAAAGTACTAATTGATACACCATTGTATTTAAAATTTTTGAATTATCCCTAATTGAACTTTTGCATTTTTGATATGTCGCGAATGACACTTTAAACTATTAAAATCTCAAATAATCATACATTTTTACAAAGTCCATTATTTCTACTTTCTAAATTAAAAAAAAATTACATTAATATTTAATGAAATTAGAGCACTTTTAGTGAAACCCTAAAATTCGCCATATTTTTTACAGTTTAAAGTATGAAAATTTTTGTTTTACGAAAGTTTCTTATTTTTTATGATCTTTATAAATATGTACTTTTTGATATACAATTCCATTTGATTTTGCTGAGAAATGGGCATGTACCCCTCAAACTATTCCTCAAGGGGCGGTTTTAGAGGGTTGAAAATATTTTCCTGAAATTCTTTAGGGTCGATATATATAATAAATTTTTTATCCTAAAACTCTATCTTTAATAGTTTGTGCGTAAAACATAGTGGACAGGTGGTCTAGAACTACCTGTATATATACCACATTTAGGTTTTTTTATTATTTGTTGTGGTACAAATTACAACTACAGTTAAAAAATTTAAATAAAGATGGATAATGCACATGACGTCTGATACTTTTAAATATTGTTCCAATAATCAATAAAAAAAATTTTTTTATTTATTTTAAAGGTTAATAAAAAGGCATAAAACCCATTATTTTGAGTTTCCTCTTTCATAGAAAAAATACTAATAATCCAAATACAGTATAACCTCTTAAAATATACTCTAATGTCCAGTATCGTTAAGGGACTAGCAAAATTTGCAAGCTCGCAAGCACTCTCAAATGAGATATTAATTTTGTGATAATATCTATGAATTTGCACTACGGAATTTAGAGCAGTTATACTTCAACGTATTGTAACACAGTTGGCATCTCTAACCGTACAAAATAATTTTCAGAATATCACCATTGATTTAATACCGTTGGTGTTTACGTACGTGCGCAAAACTTGTCAAATTCTTCATAAAACTACAAGAGAATTGTCATATAAGTTTGATACCTCATTTGAGAGTGTAAATTTATTAGCTCCTTTATGATACCAGACATAAATAAATCATTAAGATCAGTAAAAGGATACAATATTCTGAGTTTAATTAATTCATTTGATATATTTACTAAATTACAGCCGTCTGATTAGAATAGTATTTAATTGTTGGGGTACTTAAATGTTTTTCATCAAATACTTAGAATTTTTATCACTAAAGTTGGGTATAATATTTATTTTAGCAGAACAATAATGGAGGAAGACATAGATTGGTATGTTATTTATAATATTTTGGTGTGCATTTTTAATATTAAAAAACAAATTTTCAGTTTTAAATGTACATATTTTTTATACTAAAATGTTTGATTTTTTTGTATGGCTGTTTATTTTTTATGTATTATTATTATTATTTATAAATAATCATGCTGTATGTTTTTTTAGCTTGCTTATTATTTATATATTATTTTACTTGTCACTGTTATTAAAAATATTTGCAGACAATTTTGTATCTGCAAATATTTTCCTGTCTTTAATATTTTAACCCGTCAAAATTTCAGACTGTCTTGTCTCCTCCGATTTAAAACCAATTTCGTTAAAATCAGCTGTTTACTTTCATATTTCTATGGCAATATTTTGACAAGTATTTTTGTATATATTTAATTAATTAATCATCGCATCAAAATCTCATGTAGTTTATTAAATAATAATATTACAGGCCACTAGAGCCCCTGCCATGAAAAGAGAAAATGAATCTGACGAAGAAGATGATGTACCGTTATTCGCGCGTAAAAAAGTAAAAAAAGAAAAGAAAGAAAAAAAGAAGTCAAAGAAGAGACCAGCAGCTTCTGAAGATGAATACGACGAGAAACCAAAAAAGATCAAGAAAGAAGTGAAGCAGGAAGTACCGTCTGATACCCCCAGTCCTAAAAAACGTGGAAAAAAGAAAGATGAACAAGAACCAGAAGTTTGGAAATGGTATGTTGATTTAACCCTCCGTCTTTACACTGAGTCTTTTAAGGAACAGTCGAAATTTCAAACTTCAATATCTCTTCTACGAATGGGGGGCGGGCTTGTGCTACCTCGCCTAAAAAACTAGGTATGAGTAGGGACTAAAGGCTCAAAGGGCACCAGGGTCTGACAATTTTCTTGCAAATGTCAGCAGATGAAAGTTGTGTCCGTTCCTTAAATGGGTCAGTGTACAGACGGCGTTAGTGTTTTTTATGGTAAATGGATACCGTTTTTTTTTTGCTTTTTTTCGTCTTTTCATGGCTAAAATAAATATTTTAGGCTTTTTTGGCTATTTTGATGTCAAAAAAACACTGATTTTGTGCAAAATAATTACCATTTCGTTTATTTATGACATGCCTGAATCCGTAAAATATTTCCCACTTTCAGGTGCTGAAATAATTCAACTTTTTGGAGACTATGCCAATGACACTATATTCTTTTGAAAGGTCATAGTCTAAGCTTCATAACCATATAACCTTTTTTTTTATATATTTGTTTATTGCAAAGTTATAATTTTTTTTAACAAATCCCGTTTTTCCTCCATTTTTGACTATACTTAAATTTTTATTACCAATGGTTTTTAACTTTAGGCTTTGACAACTGTTGAGCCATGTAGTAGACACTTCAAGAAGTAACCCTGATTTTTTTCAGATTTTTTGAAAGCCTATAAAACTTTGAAAACGCGACTGTTCCCTAAAAGACCCAGTATACATACCGTGTCTCGAAAAATATAGTGTACATATGGAGGGTTAAGAATATGATAATGTATTATTTGAATTTGGCGCTTTTTTTACCATAGGTGGCAGCACTCTTATCTTTCTTTTTGTTTGAAATAAAATGGGTTTGACACTTGAAGTGGTTATGTAAATTATTATGTTTATAGTTATTAAAAAGTGATATTGATAGTTTTTATTTATAATGTATAAATTATTGGGAGTTTGTGTGAATATCTTTAAATTAAACAGTTTGACAAATAGTAGGTTTTTAGTGAAAGTTAGGTTAAGTTTTATTTTTCATGTGTGTACAAAAGTTACTTATAGTCGATGCAGTGTGCTCAGTGATTGGGAAATATATCGAATTAAAAGAATACAAAAGTAAATTTGATTATCTTTAGTATTAAGGGGGGATCCTGCTTTATGAGGCCAAAACAAAGCGTTTTTTGGGGGATTTTTTTATGACAGAAAAAAATAAGCAAGTGTAGCGAACTTTTCAGATTATTTTATTGCATATTTGAACGTTAAAAAAATTTTTTATTAAGACAAAAATATTCAAACGCAGCTAATTTATATGTAGATTTGTGCAACGCCTTGCAATCGGCGGGAAAGATGAAGCTCGTAATTTTAGTCCGAGACAAAAAAACCAAAGTAAATTTTAATTTTTATATATTTTTCTTCTAGGTGAACTAAGAAAAACCAAAAAAATTGTAAAATAAAAAAAAAAAAACAGGTTTGAAAAAAAATGTGCTTTTGCAAGAAAAAAAATCATTTCAACTTACTAAAAAACTTGTTTAGAATTATTTTTTTCATAAATTTTTTTAGTTCAAATAGAAGAGAATTTAAAACTTAAAACAACAAGCTTTGGTTCATTTTGATTGGTAGTTTAGTTTTCTTGCAATCACACCCGTCAATTTAGAAAAATGATAAAAATTTAAACTCGGGAAAACGTGCTTCAAAGTTTATAGTCTACGGTATACCTGCTGGACACCCCACTGCATTTAGTGCTATATCTTTGAAAATATTTTGAATTTGCCTATAAAACTTTACAGGCATATTCTTAGATAAATTAGGAAGAGATTTAAGCAATAAAAAAAAAATGGATTTTTTGAGACTCATAAAGCAGGATACCCCCTTAATAACATATGTATCTCAAATTAATTTGTTATCGAAATAATTTAAACACTAAAGCGATAATTATTTAAAGAATTAAATGATTAATATAATTTTATTTAGGTGGGAAGAAGAAAAGAAAGACGATGGGTTTAAATGGCATTTCTTAGAACACAAGGGTCCAGTTTTTGCTCCGCCTTACGAACCGCTACCTAGCAACATCAAGTTTTTTTACGATGGTAAAGAAATGCGCCTTTCCGAAGATGCAGAAGAGGTTGCAGGTTTTTATGCTCGAATGTTAGATCACGACTACACAACAAAAGACGTGTTCAATAATAACTTCTTCAAGGATTGGCGTAAAGTCATGACCGATAAAGAGAAATCTAAAATCACCGATTTGAAGAAGTGCAATTTCAAACAAATGCATGCATTTTTCATGGATCAAGCTGAAAAGAATCGTAACAGAACAAAAGAGGAGAAGGAAGATCTGAAAAAGAAAAACGCAGCTACACAAGAAGAATATGGATTCTGCACGATCGACGGACACAAAGAGAAAATCGGGAACTTTAAAATTGAGCCTCCGGGCTTGTTCAGGGGGCGAGGGGAGCATCCGAAAATGGGCATGTTGAAAAAACGTGTCGTGCCTGAAGACGTCCTGATAAATTGTTCCAAGGATTCGAAGATACCGGTCCCACCGCCTGGCCATAAATGGAAGAAAGTTCAACACGATCAAACTGTTACGTGGCTTGCAAGTTGGACAGAAAATGTCCAGAATCAAGTCAAATACGTCATGTTGAATCCAAGTTCGAAGTTAAAGGGCGAGAAAGATTGGCAGAAATATGAAACGGCAAGGAAGCTAGCAAAATCTATCGACAAAATCAGAAAGTAAGTATTTTTCATTATGATTTTTGTATTGTGATTAATGTTGTTTTATTTTTTTTAAACAGAGAGTACAGAGAAGACTGGAAATCAAAGGAAATGCGTATCAGACAACGTGCAGTTGCGTTGTACTTTATAGATAAACTTGCACTCAGAGCTGGTAATGAAAAAGATGAAGATCAAGCTGATACCGTCGGCTGTTGTTCACTTCGAGTGGAACACATCGAGTTACACGAAGAGAAAGATGGAAAGTGAGTACTTGTTTGTTATATATCAATGCTTATCAAATACAAATCCCCTAACCATAAAAATTGTAAGAGTTTAGACTTACACGTGTTTCAATAACAATGCTATCATCATCAGAGTCCTAAAGACACTAACTTAATTCTAAAATAACTACGAATATTTAAAGGCCTAAGAAATCACTGAACCAGAACTTATCCTGGAACGGTACTCGTTGACCGTACTTGTCAGAGTCATTACTCTAACAGGAGAAAAGGTTGGACCATAGGGGTCCATTGTCGGAATTAAATACCATACCCTTATTTTTGAAAATCTCCATACTTTCATAGCAATCTAAGTTTTTAGGGTTCCGTAGAAAACTAGGAACCCTTATAGTTCTCCATGTCCGTCCGTCCGTCCTGAAAAATTTTGTCATAATAAGATGAAATTTGGTATACGGTCGTAGATTGATGACCCAAAAACAGAAATGATAAGATTTTTGAAAATAAAAATTTTTTAGACCCCCCTTTCATAAAATGAAAAGTATTTAAAAAAAAAAAAAATTCACCTACACCATTGAGGGGGTGTCGTTAGAAAGGTCTCCTAAAATGCAACAAAAAATGTAACAGAAATTTTTAATTTTAACCCTTTGATCACGATGTATTTTCTCTCCAAAGTCATTAAAAAAGCGCCCCCCCCCCCTATATTTTCTAAACTATCAATTAAAAAAATCTGAAAAAATTCCAGAACGTAGATTTTAATTAGTACTTTCACTGAAAATTATAACGAACATTGTCAAAAATATTTTGGACCCCCCTTTCATAGACTGAAAATTGAACTTACATTTTTTCCCCACTTACCCTATTGAGTGGGGTGTCATTTAATAGGTTTTGTAAAATGCAATAAAAAACATCAAATAACTTTTTGATTTTAACCCTTCAGTCGTGATATATTTGCTTTTTAATGTCGCTGTCAGAGCGTCCCCCCCCCTCTATTTTCTAAACTATCTTTTAATTAGTACTTTCACTGAAAATTATAACGAACATTGTCAAAAATATTTTGGACCCCCTTTTCATAGATTGAAAAGTGAACTCACATTTTTTTCATTTACCACATTGAGTGGGGTGTCATTTGATAGGTCTCCTAAAATGCAATAATAAAAGTCAAATGACTTTTTGATTTTAACCCTTCAGTCACGAAAATTTTGAAAAATACTTTTTATAAATCGTAGTGAGAATGACTACGGAACCCTATCATGCGCGTGCCCAACACGCACTTGCCCGTTTTATTACTATTAGAAACTGCTTTAAGTAAATTAAGATCCTGAATTCTGTGCTGATTTTCAAACATATGAGTAGCTACACTGGACTTATTTAATCTTAAATATTTTACATCAGCTATATGTTCTTTAAATCTTACATTGATGGCTCTTCTACTCTGACCAATGTAAAATTTATCACATGCTTATTAAATATTCTTAAGTTTTTTTTTGTTTTGTCCCCTTTTCACATTTGTATTTTACTGATTTCATTTCCCCATTTCAGAGAATTCGTAGTCGTGTTTGATTTCTTGGGTAAGGATTCAATCCGTTATTATAACGAAGTACCAGTTGAAAAGCGTGTCTTCAAGAATTTGCAGTTGTTCATGGAGAATAAGTCACCTTCGGATGATCTATTCGACCGTCTGAACACAGGAATTATGAATAAACACTTGAACGAACTTATGGAAGGACTTACGGCTAAAGTAAGATACAGCCGTTTGAAAAAAGTACATCTCAACAGTAACAAATGATTTTCTTGGTAGGTTTTCCGTACGTACAACGCATCGTGGACGCTGCAGCAACAGCTGGACGAACTGACAAACCCGGACGACTCGATCGCCGAAAAGATACTGTCCTACAATCGTGCGAACAGGGCTGTCGCCATACTGTGTAACCATCAACGTAGCGTGCCGAAAGGCCACGCCAAGTCCATGGAGAAACTCAAAGAGAAGATCGATCAAAAGCGGGAGCAGATAAGCGATGCCGAAGTGCAAGTGAAAGATGCGCATAAGTCTGCGAAAAGGGGTAGCGTTAAGGAGAAAGTGATCTACGAGAAGAAGAAGAAGATGTTGGATAAGTTGCGCGAGCAGTTGAAGAAACTCGAGGTGCAGGAGACAGACAGGGATGAGAATAAGGCGATCGCTCTGGGTACGTCCAAGTTGAACTATTTGGACCCGAGGATCAGTGTTGCGTGGTAAGTTTTTTTTTTTTTTTATCTCACAATGAAATTTTATTTTCACAATGAAATTTTTCGAGTACAGTAGAAACTGGTTATAATGATATCAGTTAATACTTCGTATCGGTTTTAACGACTCAAAATAAAAGTCAAACTGAATCTCATATAATTGTATTTTAACCCTTTGAGTCCTAGTAGCTTTGCACTGGAACCACCTATTTATAAATTATTTCCTAGCGTCTATTTTAAAAAATCAGGACTCAAAGGGTTAACCGGTTATTACGACCATCGGTTTTTACGACCTAATATGACCGGTCCCTTCGATGTCGTTATAACCAGTTTCTACTGTATGTGAATATTATACAATTTTTTAGAAAAATACATATTTGTTTTTTTTTTTTTTTCTAATGAGGTAATTGAGTAATTTTCAGTATCTTACAGCTGTATTCATAGTTCCACCTTGAGGAATAAGGATTCCTTGTTACTCAATTTACATTTCATAAATCTTCCTTATTTGCTTCTTTATCTCAAGGCAGGTCACTAGCTTCCTTGAGGGAGCCTTGAATACAATTTTTACCATAACGCTAACGACGTTTATATTAACATAACCTCTAAAAGTAGTTGCACATTTCAATCAGTAGTTTTGTGCTGTCATTGCCCTTTCAGACAAAGTGAATAAAGGAAAAAATAAGATAATGAACAGCGAATTTAAAAAAACAAACACTTTATTTACAAAATAAACGTTATTAATAACATAAAAATAATATGTAAGAAGATTCCCTTGTTTGACTTTACGTTTATTATGCAAAATTTGCCGATAATTGTCAAAGAATCTGTAAGAGCATTCATTCGCTTGTAATTTTTTTCTAACAATTCCATGCATTGATTGTAGCTTTTTAATGATTTTGATATTTTACTTTCGCAAGGGAACAGGTTCCAAAACATTATTTTCTTGGGACACAGTATGACAGTTCATTTCCTGCAACTCTTCATTAGTTAAGAGTTCGCTGTTTGATTTTAACAAAGTCTGAATATCATCAACACCTTCGATGACTCGGGAAATGACTAATCTTTTCAACGATATTTTGAATATTTTCATTATTGATGTGATCTTCAACGATTTCTATGAGAAACCTTTTCCAAACACCCTTCGTACATAGAATTATACCATTTTGCATTCAAATTACATGAACGGTAGTTAAAATTTTCTCCATTATTACTGAATAACCTGAAAACCACATGAATAAAACAATAGCAGTAGATGCGAGAAAATTTTCGAAGTGAAATTAGTTGCGCACATTATAAAACGACGCTGCCACTAGTAGGTCACACAAGGCTTCCTCAGAACTTGAGATAAGGAACGATTATGAATACGGCTGTTAGTTTTTGGAAACATTTTCTTAGAATTGATACAAACAATTTTATTCTAGGTGCAAGAAATTTAACGTTCCGATTGAAAAGATATATAACAAGACTCAAAGAGACAAATTCCGTTGGGCCATCGATATGGCAGGTCCCGAATACGTTTTTTAATAAGAAATTTATTTGACCCTGGAATAATCGTAATAGAAAATTTGAATTAGTTAAAATTATTTGACGGAACATTTTTATTTTGAACGATGCATATAAAACATGTGTTGGTTTTTTACTATTGTATTTATATAACTATTTTAGTATATTTTAGTAGTATTTTTGTAAATGTTTTGTGGAAGGGAAACAGATTGTTTTTGGTTTGTAAGTTTACGTGTATTACAATTTTTTTTCTCTTTGAATGTAAGTAAAAAAAAAAATCTATCATGTTTTATATTTTTTTTTTATTGAGTTGGTATGAAATCAGGGATACCAATTTAAAAAAAAATTGTATTTGTTTAAATAATTATTAATACTAAAAATGAAATTCACTGGAATAATTGTTGATATATATTTTTTAAATTATATACTGTGTGTTTATTTGTAAATTTACCTCTTTGAATATTTCTGAAAGAATACATTTTGCAAAAAAAAAAAATGTTTGAAAAAAATAAAAATAAATGTCACTATTAGTTTTTAATTTGGTTGACATTTTTAATCTCGAACAAAACGGAAACATTTTTTATTATAGTATCTTATTTTATAATTTTTGTTTTATTTTTAATGTAAGTTTCAGAAATATGACGGTAATTTTTTAAATGAATTATTGTACAATAGTTGGTACCCCTGCAAATAATTGGTTGAGAATGTTAACATTCTATAAAAATTCGGCAAAAACTGTGATGCAAATGTTAAGTTCGGAGTATATTAAAAAAAAATTCTATTGGCACAGTGACAATTTCGTTTCAACAATTTTAAAAAGGAATAGCTGTTCTGAAATTTAACACCGCACAGCTTAATAATATTATTTATTTTATATAGCGATGAATAAATGTAATGGTTCTTTTCAGGCGAGTTAACCATGGAGTGATTAATAATGTTTTAATAATCCATTGGTTATTTTTCAGTAAAATTATCTATCGATCATTGAATTTAATTTACAGTGATACTAAAAACGAGTGTAGAAAATTGGTTTACGTAAAGATAATATTGAAAATAACCAAGATATAGAATTTACGTTCAGTATTTTATTAAAATTTATTTTGATTTTTAACCCTTGAATACCACATAAGGGTTAAGGGGGGATCCTGCTTTATGAGGCCAAAACAAAGCGTTTTTTGGGCAATTTTTTTATCACAGAAAAAAATAAGCAAGTGTAGCGAACTTTTCAGATTATTTTATTGCATATTTGAATGTTAAAAAAAAATTTTTTTAAGACAAAAATATTCAAACGCAGCCAATTTATATGTAGATTTGTGCAACGCCTTGCAATCGCAGTCTCCAATCGGTGGGAAAGATGTAAATTTTAATTTTTATATATTTTTCTTCTAAGTGAACTAAGAAAAACCCAAAAAATTTTAAAATTAAAAAAATCAGGTTTGAAAAAAAATGTGCTTTTTGCAAAAAAAAAAATCATTTCAACTTGCTAAAAAAGTTGTTTAGAATTTTTTTTCATGAATCTTTTTAGTTCAAATAGAAGAGAATTTAAAACTGAAGACAACAAGCTTTGGTTCATTTTGATTGGTCGTTTAGTTTTCTTGCAATCATGCCCGCCAGTTTAAATAAATGATAAAAATTACAACTCGAGAAAACGTGCTTCAAAGTTTACGGTCTACGGTATACCTGCTCGACACCCCACTGCGTTTAGTGCTATATCTTTGAAAATATTTCTAATTTGCCTATAAAACTTTACAGACATATTAGGAAGAGATTTAAGCAATAAAAAAATAGAGTTTTTGAGACTCATAAAGCAGGATACCCCCTTAACGTAATTTTTGTATACTTATATCGGGATTTAATGGACCAATTGTAGTTTATTTTTATTAATTGATACGGGAGAGGGAAAAACAAATACGTAGATGAAAATATCATAGTATTATCTTCATCATCTGTACTTCAACTCATCCAAAAGATTACTTGCGACAGGAACTTTAGAAACAGGTTGCTGTGCAGATGGTGTACCAGATTTTATTTTACTCTGTTGTGTTACCTTTTGCAAAGCCAGTGCTTGAGCCCTAGCTTTTTAGCTCTTGCATGCTCCACCCTATCTTCCTCGAGCCGTTTCTGTTGAAGTCTCTCTGCTTACTCATAATCTTGTCTGTGTTGTGCTTCAACCTGCCATTCAACCTGTTCCTGTAATTGTGCTTGACGCGCGGCTTACTCTGCCTTCCTACATTCCTCTATATCAGCCAAGTGTTGAGCAGACAGTGCTCTTTTCTGCTGAAGTTTTTTTTTCATTTGTTCTTCCCGCGCTGCTTTTATTTGTTTATTTCTTCTCTCTTTTTACAATATGTTAAATATTACATTTTAAAATTATAGGGTGACCAGTTTCTGGAAAACCGGGAAGTCAGGGAATTTTGATAAACAGGGAAATGACAGGAAAAAGTCAGGGAATTTTTTATAAAAATGAAAAAACCACACAAATTCTTGCAAATATTTAAACAGTGACCTTTTTTTAGGTTTTTTTATCTAAATTTTAAATAAAAAACAGGGAAAACGGTAAAAAATCTCCTGGAAAACCGGGAAAAGTTAGGGAAATTTGTTCCAGAGAAATACTGGTCACCCTGAACTAGGTTTATTTCACGTAAAAAAACACTTGATTGTTAATTATAGTAATATATACTGCACTATTTAGAACATTTTAGTCTTTATTATTAATAGTGTCAAATACACTATTAAATTAAACTTCAGAGTATAGAGTACGGAGCCGTAACCCGTAGACTGACTTAACCTTTTTCTTGCTCAGTTGTTTCATGCTCGCTAATGTTATTATTATTATTATTATGTAGTAGGAAAATATAACTTTTCCCCTACAACACAGATCCTCCAATTTGTCGCAGTGTAGTATTCAAGGGTTAAATATCTTGAATAAAATAGACAATTACTTACTGTAATTTAAAAATATAGAGTAGAAAATCGTGTTATTCTAAAGATTACACAAAATTTTCAGAATAAATAATTTTTTTCACTTGATATTAAAATTATAATTAATTGCTAAATAGGTGGATAAAAATAGTACTATAAATTACAGAATCTTCAGAATAGTCTTAAAATATTCACTATATAGTCTAGTATCACACATTAAAATTTAAAATCATTATTTTGAACTATTGAATAGTTACAGCCATTTAAGTTCAAGTACTATCGCATTCAAAAGTAACTGACCAGTTTGCAGCAAATATTGCTTAACACAGCACATCTAGGCTCTCCCTATTTGTTTATTATTTCTCTGATAGTTTTATTGTAGCTGAAGTTAACTAATTATTGCTAACCTAATGGTGTGCTATTACTTTTGTATGTGATAGTATTTTACTTAAAAGAGCTGTGATTACTTAATAATTAATCAAAATGATTTGGAATTTTAATGCATAAAACTGAACTATATAATGAACGTTTTAAAACTATTTTGAAGTTGCTGCGATTTATAGTTTCAAACAGGTAACGTTTTTATTTATCCATTTGGTATGAATGTTAGGTTAGGTGATGTTTTTTTGAAGAATACACATCAAGATATTATTTATTTTGTAAGTTAAAAACCATTTAGTTTGTATTTGGTATTAGTAAGTTGAAAACCAATGGATGGTTAAAAATTCTTTACTTAATATCATGTGAATGTAAAAGAATTTTATATCTTTTTTATTGTAAGTATGTGTGAAAATAAAATGAATTTTTTTAAGATAATCATGTAATATTTTCTGCTCTTAAGTATCACTTCATTGCTTGCCTGATTTAAGTACTGTAAAACCAAGTAGTTTTATTATTTTATTATATTTTATTACATTATTTAATATACTTGTATGTATATTTACATAATAATTAGAATGAATATCTGTATATTACAGATAAATAAAGTATATGAAATATATATCATAGATTTTATTTCATAATAATTTTTAGTTGCAGTTCTCTTCAAAATCTTATCCGTCTGTCAAAGTCGTCTAGCTATTGAACCGTTTAACCTAGAAAGTTAAAATTTGGCCAAAGGTTCGCTTACTTGTGACGTCACCATGAAGTTCTTATCTAGTGATTAATTAGATTTCTAGAAAGAGACGGGCATTGGCTACTTTATCGCTTTGTCTCTGTCACACGTTTTCGTTAGTGTTTACTTAACAGTTAGATAGGGAATGCTCAGTCCATTCTATAAGTCTATGGTTTTTAGTAGAGAGAGTTATGTCACGCCATCAGCCAATCAGAGCTTGTTAGACAAGGAGGTGTGGTACGTTTGTGCTAGCTATCTCGCGTGACACATTATTGTTTTCAGTTGTATTACATCTCTACGATAGTAGATCAATAATAGAACTTAGAATCAGTTATAAAAATGACATTTTATGTTTTTGCACTTTTTCTGGGGGTCAAATAGGTTACCCTAAATTTTTCGGTCAAAGGAAATATGACAGTTCAAAGAATTTAAATGTGTAAATGTTTTCTTATTATTGTAATTATTACTGTAATTGTAAAAAAAATTGGGAATATGTAAAATGATCATACGAAAATTATCTTCACAACTTACCGCACTTACGTATTTAAAAAAAAATAAAAAATTGGAATAATAAAAATCTAAAATATATTATGCTGCCACTTTTTTTAATGTAAACTATTGTTTTATGTTTAAACTGGAGAAATTTTCAATGAATAAAAACAAGAAGTTAATTATACGGGAAATTGAAAGGTAAGTTGAATAAAAACACTTATTTATTGTTGAAATTAATTTTTTTATCTAACAGGCACAATTTTGAACATCCACAAGAAATACTACATTTTCCGATACAAATTTGTTATTAGCATATTTCGGCAGTGTTTTATCACTTATAAAAATATTTCCCCTATTGATACACAACATCAAACACTACAAATTCCTAAATTTTCACCACTGTAGTTAGAAAAATCACTAATACTTGTATCTTCTGAAAAAGCTAGTTCTTGAATACATCCGTTGAACGATTTCTTAAAAAGCCCTTTAGTTTCTTTCTGTATTATCCTGTTTGGCGGAAACCCGCCTATATATAAAACGCTGTCGATAAACGGATTATGATTTAGTAACGCATTTGCTTGCGAATGTATTAAATTTGAATCAATCAGAATACTTATATTTCCTGAGTTTAAATTGATTGTAATATTGTGCCAATTTCCGTCAGATATTTGCCCGCTACCTGGTGCTTCTAAAACAAAGGTGTTAGTCGCGTACCAAGCCCATGCTAACTGGATATATCCATTTTTAAAACCAAGTCCTATAAAATGATCATCCTGAAAATAATGTAAATTATTAATTTTTAATTAACGTTAAAACAATTTAAGGGGGAAAACCACTGTGACGGAAAAAAATATTCATAAATATGTACACAAAAAATTGAGTTTAAATTCTGAAAATTGATGGAGTTACAGTCAATTAAGTGAGACGAGGTAGCGCGGCCGATTATGACATAACAAAAACATTAAACACGTTTATCTCGAAATGACATTTTTCGACCTGGTTGTCACGATTCCTCAAAGACAAAATGACCGATTTCATATATTTTTTTTATAATTTTCGTAATTGTAGTAGCTATCGTTGCACGTAGCTTAATAAAAAAAATAGGTCTTAAAAATGAAAAAAATTTGAAACGATCGCCATTTTGTGAACAAATAAAATTTAAAAAAACGGCTACGTGCAACGATAGCTACATTCATATAGATAATGATAAAATTTTTATTAATTTTTTTCATATAACCTTCTAGTAATTTCGAGTGAACAATAGAAAAAAATATTTTTTTTGGTCGTCACATCGAGGCTCATAACTTTGTAAATATTAAATATTTTTCAATAAAAATTGACATTAAATAAGTTGAATATATACTTAATCAAACATCCTTTACCTGATTCAAAAATAATTAGTTATATCTGTGAAAAAAATTCCCAAAAATTGATAATTTTTTGACCCGTCACAGTGGCTATCCCCCTTAATCTAATTACCTGGCCGGTCCAAAGTAACATTCCATCATTCTGCACTGTCGAAAAATTCACATACAAATAAAGATTACTCCTAAGACTTTGTGCGTTTCTTTTCTTCCCACTGCTTATTTTATCTTCATTCAACACCAAAAACCCATCTCCATCAAACTGCGGTGTTTGTAATAACTTTGCTGTCTGTTCACAGAAATTCCCATAAAACCCAATCGGACACGTGCACTTATACACCCCTTTAATATCCACAACACAGCGTCCGTAGTTGCGACAAGGTAAATCCAAACAAGACAGTCTATTCTGACATCGGGAGCCAGTGTACTGTTCTGGGCAAGCGCAGTGGGGTATACCTGAAGAATCAAGCCAGCATGTGCCCCCGTTTATGCAGACGTCACCGCCACATGGGGTTCCGTCACAATCGTTGACGTTACGAGCATCTACTGAAGATTTACCGTGAAGAGGTATGTGTTTGTTGTTGATTATTAGCTGCCGCATGCAGCCCTTGAAGGGGACAGGGTAGTGCGATGCTGCGTTTTGTGGTAGTTTGGATAAGTCAGGTAAACCACCTAGAATCATTTGTTTTAAAAGTGTAAAAGATATACCGGGTGAGTTTTTTAACTTGAGATTGCGGAAAACTATGGATTTTTACAGAAAATGTTTGGTCAAAAGTTTCAGGATTTGGAGGGGGAAAACCAATGGAGGTAACAATTTTGATCTTAAGTGGGGGTTTAAGGTCATTTTGGGGTCAACTATTTTTTTTCAAATGGGAACTTATTTATTTTTTTGCAGATTCGTACTTAGCAGAAAAAAGGGAACAACTTTTGTCTAAAAAGTTTTTTAAAAACTTAAATTTTAAGGTCATTTATTTTTCCTTTTTACACTAAAAAAAATTTTTTTTTCTGCCTTCAAAAATTTTGAAATAATTATACAAGATGTTTAAGAAAAAATGCAGATTAGAAAATTAATTTGAATGTTTTTTTTTTTTAAATATTTCTTTTTTTCGTTGAAAAACACTGAAATTATACAAAATTATTTTTTTTAATCTGTATTTTCTTTAAACATCTTGTATAATTATTTTGAAATTATTTGAAGGCAAAAAAAAATTTTTTTTAATGTAAAAAGGAAAAATAAATGACCTTAAAATTTAAGTTTCTACAAATTTTTTAGACAAAAGTTGTTCTTTTATTTCTGCTAAGTACAAATATGCAAAAAAATAAATAGATTCCCATTTGAAAAAAATAGTTGGCCCCAAAATGACTTTTAAAGCCCCACTTAAGATCAAAATTGTTACCTCCATTGGTTTTCCCCCTCCAAATCCTGAAACTTTTGTACCAAACATTTTCCGTAAAAATCCATAGTTTTCCAGATATTAAGCAGTCTCAAGTTAAAAAACTCACCCGGTATACTCTGCACACTAAAAAATAGCCTGTTTTCAAATGCTTGTAACTTGGTCAAAATTTAACTTTTTTCAAAACTATTTTATTCATTAATGGAGCAAATTTACTCTACTTTATTATGGTCTAATTCAGTGGTCCCCAACCCTATGCCCGCGGGCACCATTGTGCCCGCCAACTGTTTTACGTGTGCCCGACGCTGGCTGAACGATAAAAAAAATAAGTTCTAAATTATATGTAATTTATTTTTTTATTTAATCTTTTTCTGGCTGTACGCAATTGCCAAAATCACTTACATTTTTTCTAAAGATAAATTAAAAATATTTTGTTGATGTAGATTTGTTAATAAAAAACATTTGTGCATATATCAAACATTGCACAAATTCGTTTAACAATTTTATAAACAATCATCAAAGTTTTATGAATAACATTTTTTACCAGTCATGGTTTACGTTGGAACTAAGAAATATATGAAAAAATGCATCTGAAACTTTTTGTAGATTACAAAATTTTCCAACAAAAAGTCAGCGAGAGCATATGTCTGACTTTATTAGTTTAGGCGTGAGAAACACCTGAGCGTCTGAATTAAAATCGCGATTTTGATGTAGGCAACTTGAAAAAAAATAAATGGTGCCCGCCGCCCAACCGGTATTCTAGAATGTGCTCTTAGGTACAAAAAGGTTGGGGACCACTGGTCTAATTCATTCATCAACATCTTTTCATTTTTTAACTTTTTTATGTAATTTTATAAATTTTGAAAAAAAACTGCATATTTTGAAACTTGACACGGAGTGCATTTATGTAGAAAATGAAATGTTAAAATAACCTTTTTGTAGAAAATTTCAATACTTTGAAATCGGTTTCATGGAAATTTTTTTGCAACAAAAATTCGCAAAGGTATCATAATTTTAGTGAAAATCAGGAAAAAATAATTTTTCTTTCGATGAGCTGCTTTATTTCACGAAAAAAATTCAACAATTTGCAATTTGTAATTTTAATGGGTTTTCTGATGAGACTTCAAAGTTGAATATCTTCATGTAATATGGTCCAATTTGAAAAAATAAAAATGCATTTAAAGAGTATGTCTTGTTAATATGAATTTTAGCTCGGGTCACCTGAAATGTAATTTTTAAGGTATGTTCTGTTTGGTGTAGTTTTACTGTTTATTTACTTGACTTTTCTATTCTGTTTAAAGCTAGAATATTTTTATGAAATTCATAAAGTCTTTCATTACAATACATAATCTGAAAGATGTTAAGTTAAGCTTCATTTTACTTTTTTGTTATTTTCTGTACCACCAAAATTACTCCGGCTTTGTTCATTTAAATTATTTTTTTCTGATTTTCACTCAAATTTTTGTTGCAAAAAAATTTCCATAATACCGATTTCAAGGTATTAAAATTCTCTACAAAAAGGTTTTTTTAACATTTCATTTTCTACATAAATGCACTCCGCGTCATGTTTCAGAATATGCAGTTTTTTTCAAAATTTATTAAATTACATAAAAAAGTTAAAAAATGAAAAGATGTTGAGGAACGAATTAGACCATCATAAAGTAGAGTAGATTTGCTCCATTTAAGAATGAATTTTTTTTTTTTAAGTTTAATTTTGACCAAGTTACAAGCATTTGAAAACATGCTATTTTTTAGGTGTCTCCTTAATTAATGTGCAGAGTGTATGATCAAACTGTGATATAACACGTACCTAAATACAACAGTGATTCCTTTATCGGTAAAAGATCGTTAGAATTTAATGTTGTAGTGGTGACGATGTCATTGATCCAAAGAAACATCCTCTTTCCATATCGTGTTATTCTTATTTTATGCCATTCGCCCATGTTTAAAAATCTACCACTGCGTACAACAGTTACTTCATTATGGGTATATTTTTCTAAAATTTAATTTAAATTTATTATTGATAATTAATTTCATTTTTTAGATATTTTTCATATAAAAATTATAGAGTCTTTTTATATGAATTAAAATAAACTGAAAATCGCATAACAAGTATGAAACATATGAATGAACTTGATACAAAACTTTATTTTTAAAATCAGAATTATCATTACTATCTGAAAATAAAACTTCGCACTGTTATGAGCATATCACAATCTAACAAATGTGTCAATATGTCTGTCTTTCTATGATATATTATTATAAACAAATAAGAGAAGCCTGGACATAAAAAAAGATTCAACTGTAATTAAATTTTCATAATTTATCACTTACCAAAAACGATACGAAATTCCAGAATTCCTCCTTGAAGATACAATGAAAGAAAGCACAATCCATCCGTATATCCGGTAAATAATATCAAACCCCTGTCTTGTAAGGGCCTGATCTGAATATCAATTATAAAATCAACCTTTTGTATATTTATCGGATACAGTGACAAATAAGATCTTTTTCCAGAAAAATGTACGTCTGACAATACTTCAGCTTAAAAATAAATAAAAATCAATAAATAAGCAAGTTAAGTGAAAAAGGATTTACTGAAAAATGAGGAAGCTATAAATTATTTATCAGAATTGGTTATATTCTTGAAGCTTACATTTTTCACAAAACTTGCCAGTTTTTCCAAGTGGACAATCGCATTCATAATTATCTACAAGAGGCACGCAAGTAGAATCAGACGAACAGTTGTTATGTACTACATCGCACATGTTATATTTAAGTGAACAGAACTGTCCGTACCATCCGTCTGCACAAAGACACCTGCCAAATAGATTTATATGATTTAAGGTACTTGACCACCTTATAAATTTAAAAAAATCAATGCGGGAGATGCTTTCAATGAAAGTGGTCTTCTTTTATACGGTCCAGGAATAGCAGATTAATAAATTGTAAGTGAAAAAACTTGATTTTTTTAAAACTATTTGAAAAAAAGTTTAAACGCGTTTTTCTCGAAACTACTTTTTTCAAATGGCGGACAGTTAATCTCTGAAACTATTCGGCCGATTTTAATGATTTTGGTCTTATTTTGTTCATTACGATGTTTTGTATGCCAATTTACTACATTTTTCCGAAAAAAAAAATTAATTATAACATTTTTTTTTAGCAGAGAATAGTGAAAAACAAGTGTTTTTTCAACCTTTTTTTCAAATATCTGCCATTTTTATTTTATTTTTTTTAATTTTTGGCAAATTGTGGTAAATTGTCACATAAAGGATCTTTCTTTTGAAGATGCCGTTTTTTTTTTTTGTTACTAATTCACCAATCCTGTGATTAACTGTCCGCCGTGGGATACCATTTTTTCAAGGCCTCTTGGATAGTTGTTAAAAAATGAAATATAAAAAATCAAGTATTTTTTGATTTTATAAGCTTCAAATAAAAACTTAAAAAAAATCATTGTAATATCTTATACAGAGCCTGAAAAAACCTTATTGAAAATGTATTTTTTAGCTTTCCAAGATGGTCAAGTACCTTAACTTAAAAAAATACACTCAAAATGATTAATTATGTACACTTAAATTTACTTTTTCCTAATACTTGAATTTAATATTTGATTTTAACAATTAAAGTACTCAAAGTACTTACTTAAAGTACTTTTTGAATGTAATACTTGATTTTAACTTGACGTTTTTAACATTTAAAAATAGCTTGAAGTACTTGATACTTCACGTACTTTCACTGCATGTTTGGTACTTATACTTCAAGTACTTTTACGAAGTCAGCAATAATTCCATGAAAATTCCCTGTATAAAATAATTTATAATTATTTAACTTACATGAAAGTAGCTCCATGCTGCAAACAAGCCCCACCATTCTGACAGATATGATCCGAGCACTCATTGGTCCCACATTGCGCCACAGCCCTTCCAGCTGTCGCAGTCGTTATGCCCCTCAACAACGATATCGTCACCTGTCCTGTACGTAGCTCTACCTCCGATATACATCCAGCGAAACCAACGTGTAAAGGTAAATCGTGCGGGAGCCACGAGAAGTTAGTAGATTCGTGGCCACCGATGTACAGTAAAGAAGGAGTATCAAGGCGAACAAGACGACCTGGAGATCGTCCGGTGATGTTACCCAGCTGGTCGACTGAAAGCCATGCTCTTCGGCCGATACGGCCTATTCTTACCACGTGCTGTTTTCTTGTGGCAGATTCGATCGGTTTTGTTGTAAAGATTCTTCGGGGACCTGTAAAAGCATTTTAACGGAATGATTTTTCACAAAACTTTATTTATAGACGTCTGATTTTTACTTATCTGTTTAGTAACCTCTTTTAAGGGGGAAGCCACTGTGACGGAAAAAATGCATTTTTTTAAAGTATACATATTCATAAATATGTGTACAAAAAATTGAGTTTAAATTCCGAAAATTGACAGAGTTTGTCAATTTAGTGAGACGAGGTAGCGTGGCTGGTTATGACAACAAAAACATTAAACACGTTTATCTCAAAATTACATTTTTCGACCTGGTTGACAGGATTCCTCAAAGACTAATGAACCGATTTCATATTTTTTTATAGTTTTCGTAATTGTAGTAGCTATCGTTGCACGTAACCGATTTTTGAAATTTTGATAATTACTATTTTTAAAGCCGCTCTAATAAAAAAGAGGTCTTGAAATAAAATAAAAATGGCTACGTGTAACAATAACTCAGGGTGACCAGTTTCTGGAAAACCGGGAAAAGTCATGGAATTTTGCTATACAGGAAAATGTCAGGGAATTTTGCTCTACAGGGAAATGTCAGGGAAAAGTAATGGAATTTTGCTATACAGGAAAATGTCGGGGAATTTTGCTCTACTGGGAAATGTCAGGGGAAAGTCATGGAATTTGCTATACAGGAAAATGTCAGGGAATTTTGCTATACAGGGAAATGTCAGGGAAAAGTCAAGGAATTTTGCTATACAGGGAAATGACAGGGAAAAGTCAGGGAATGTTCCTATACAGGGAAAAGTCAGGGAATTTTGCTATACAGGGAAATGACAGGGAATTTTGCTCTACAGGGAAATGTCAGGGGAAAGTCATGGAATTTGCTATACAGGAAAATGTCAGGGAATTTTGCTATACAGGGAAATGTCAGGGAATTTTGCTATACAGGAAAGTGTCAGGGAATTTTGCTGTACAGGGAAAAGTAATGGAATTTTGCTCTACAGGGAAATGTCAGGGGAAAGTCATGGAATTTGCTATACAGGAAAATGTCAGGGAATTTTGCTATACAGGGAAATGTCAGGGAATTTTGCTATACAGGGAAATGTCAGGGAAAAGTCAAGGAATTTTGCTATACAGGGAAATGACAGGGAAAAGTCAGGGAATGTTCCTATACAGGGAAAAGTCAGAGAATTTTGCTATACAGGGAAATGACAGGGAAAAGTCAGGGAATGTTCCTATACAGGGAAAAGTCAGGGAATTTTGCTATACAGGGAAATGACAGGGAAAAGTCAGGGAATGTTCCTATACAGGGAAAAGTCAGGGAATTTTGCTATACAGAGAAATGTCAGGGAAAAGTCAGGGAATGTTCCTATACAGGGAAAAGTCAGGGAATTTTGCTATACAGGGAAATGTCAGGGAAAAGTCAGGGAATGTTCCTATACAGGGAAAAGTCAGGGAATATTCCTATACAGGGAAAAGTCAGGGAATTTTGCTATACAGTGAAATGTCAGGGAATGTTCCTATACAGGGAAAAGTCAGGGAATTTTGCTATACAGAGAAATGTCAGGGAAAAGTCAAGGAATTTTGCTATACAAAATTGTGTTATATCTGTGAAAAAAATTCCCAAACATTGTCAATTTTTTGACCTGTCACAGTGGCTATCCCCCTTAATCTTGGCTTACCTGAACCTAGATTCCACGTAAGCATGATATAACCTTTTACAAAGGTAACTGCCATATGGTCGGAGCTTAGATTATGAGGACCACGTTGTCCAATGAACATTAAAAGTGAAATTTGGTCAATTGTCGTTGGAGTGAATTTGAATTTCATCTCCATGCTATACGATATTGATTTCGGTATCTCATATAAAATATAACTAGAGTAACCGTTAACTGAAGATGAAAATAGAGGCTCAGTGATTTCTAGATCTGAAAAATGTCAAATTAATTAGAAAATTTTATTTCCTAACAAACGATATGATAGACCTACCTTGTTCACATAATCGTCCATGTTTTCCTAATGGGCATAAGCAAAGAAATCCTACAGTATGTGTAATACAAGTTGCTCCATATAAGCATGGATTATTGTTACAAATGGATTGATCGCAAGTCCGACCGACAAATCTGCAAATAAAAAATTATATAAAAGACATTTTATTAATATACTAGCGGAATCCCGCGCTTCGCTCGCGTAAACTTCGAAACTAATTAGAACCCTCCATACGTGATAGGGGATGACATATTACATTTTTTATATTGATTTTTATTCATTACTTATAAAAAACGTAAATATCTTGGATCTTAGTTAAAAATTGTAAAAACTAACCCCTTGTCTACCCGCACCATTAGGGGTTGAATATCGAATTTTTTTATTGCAGATTATTTTGCCCGACTCCACCATTATAACGTAAGCAGCTATGCAAATAAACATATTAAAAAAGACAGACTCTGTCCACCCCCGCCATTAGGGGTTGAATGTCGAAATTTGTATTTTAATAGATGACTATTTTGCCCAAATTTACTTTTATAAGTAAAGTAGGTATGCAGATAAACATATCTAAATCTTCGTCCCCGTCCCATGCTATTAGGGCTTGAATATCGAACTTTCATTTTTAATTGTATATTAATTTGTCCGAATTTACTTTAATTTCATGAACAATTATAAAGATAAATATATCAAAATTTAACCCCCCCCCCTTCCATTTTTATAGGGGTTCAATTTTCATAACTGATATTTGTCTTGTAGAGTACCTACTTGTGCCATGTTTCATTCGGTGAATACAAAAAAAAATTAATTGTAGAGTATGTTTGATAAGTTTCAATTAAATGCGAACAATAAAAATATTTTTTTATATAAACCTTGACACCTTGTTTTAACCCCGTAGGGGTTGAATTTCAAAAAATCCTTTCTTAGTGGGTGCTTACAACATAAAAGGAAGGCACCTACGAAATTTCACGTTTCTAAGTCCAGGGGTTTGGGCTGTACGTTGATATATGAGTGAGTGAGTGGTTAAGGACAAACTATTTTATAGATATAGATAACGGCAGATAAAAACATACCCGTTTTTGCATAAACATTTCCAGTCGTCTCCCATTTGAATACAGGTAGCTTCATTTCTACAAGGACTTGATAAGCAAGCTAAAGAATCACATTCAGAAATAGCTTTGGCATCTTTTGCATCTCTAAATATTCGTTTCTTCTTATTATTAATCTGAAATATATATAACGATCCATAGAAAAGGTTTCTTCGTTGAATTTATGCAAGTTACCTCTAAAGAATGAACGCATCCAGTAAAATCTGGTATTGTAGGTAGAGTTTCATACATGTGCTTTTGTGAAAGTCCACCGATGTGTAACCAAGATTTAGATTTGTCGAATACATTGTATTTAGCTGCTTGATTTCCACTCATAGATAAAGTGTCGTTTAGTTTTAGTGCTGCGTTACAGTGACTGAAGTTTTTCGTGTATTCTAATCTAGAAATCGAAATAATGAAAATGCAAAACTAAAAGGAAAACTGGACAAGACATTAGGGTTCTGTAGGTTCTAATTAAGTATGTGGAGTGTTTGGAAGCCCTTAGCAAGCGCTATTTTTGAATTAGAAAAAAATAAAAATAGGATTAAATTCTACTGATCGAGATCTACATTTTTCTACCTAACATGAAAATAAATAAAAATTAACTCTATAGATGCCCTTCTCTATTTTTGTAAAATTTGAAATGATATCGTTAACTTTAGTAATTGTCTCTGGTAGTATCACTAAAGACCTATTACTTTTGAGTTAGTAGTTACCATGATAGAGGGGAGAGGGAAAATTAATTACATGCAGGTGTCATTTTTGAGTTAGATTTTGAGATACCCCCTGAATTTTTTTTCAGATTATGTAATAAACGTTTTGATTATTATTTTTCTCTATGAGTTCTCACTTACAGGACACCTGTATGTTTTTAAAACTTCAATTGAAATTTCAAGTTTCTAGCTATAATGAGATATTTTGCTGTGACAGTAAATGAGATGTATAGGGTTTCTACAGAACCCTAAAAAACATATTTTTCACTTACTGTGCTTCGATGGCCATTTCGTAACCGTTATTCACCTTAATCCTCATTTCGCTCAATACCATTGTCTGCAAGCCACAAGAAAACTGGAACCTCAACATACCATTCCATACAAAGACTGACATATACGTGTTTTGACTAACGGCGCAATGAAATACAAGCCCGTTCGACGACAGTGACTTAGCTTTCATATTAATCTTAATCAATGACTTATTATGTACTTGGTGCATGATATAAGAATTACCGCTAAAAGCTGCATTGACAATACCTAGCTGTATTTCGCACAACGAACCTTCTGTATCAAACTTACAAATGCACTAAAAATCAAACCGAAACAAATAAAATTAATACTTAAAATGTATTCCGTTTACTATAATTCACAAAACATAATAATAATGGCAAAGAACTAACTCTGGGGCCCTCGTTGGTCAAAATGCAAGTCCCTCCGTTACGGCATGGATATTTTATACAGTTTGGTTTAAGTCCAATAGTCACGCTATCTTTCTTTTCGGTTGTGTATTCGAACATCGAAGATTCTGTTGTTTCAAATGTTGTAGAGATATCTCGACTTGGCACTTCAGTAAAGAACGTAACGTTTTCTAAATGTGTCGTAGAAGGAATGATCATCGTTGATGTTATTTGTTTTTCTTCTATTGTACTTTGCGGTAAGATATAAGTCACGGTATCATTTATAACCAAAGTATAAGTTGTGTTATAAACATCGGTTACTTCTTCTGTATATTTTGTAGTTGGTTCTTCAGAAGTAGTCATTTCTTCAGTTGTTGTATCAGCAGTACTAAAATACGTTGTACTTTCTGGTAAAATTGTCGACATATCCGTCGTACTGATTTCTAAAGTCGTACTAATTGTTTCAAATGTTGTCATCTCAGTTGTACTCGTACTATATATTATTTCTTCAACTGTTGTATTTGTATATTCCGTCGAAGTTAAAGTTTCCATAGTAGAAGACATCTCTGTTGTACTCGTTGGTTCATTTGTACTAAAATCTGTTTCGGTTGTCGATTGCAATGTAGTAAATATATTTGTACTTACAAATTCTGTAGTTGGCACTTGTGTTGTTGTTGTAGGGGGTTCGGTTAGTTCTATGGTTACAGTAGTATATTCTGTTGTCAAATCAGTTGTCGTTTGTGTAGCGGCGAAAGTAAAAATATCTGTTACTAAAGTTTCCGTGGTTAGGATGGTCGTAGTAGGAATCTGAGTTGAAGTTGTCTGTTCTGGTTGGGTAGAACGAATGTACGTGCAATCTAGAGTATTGTTCGGTAGAATTAAACATTCACAAAGTATTCCGGTCAGTTCTGGTGGACATGAACAAGAGAAAGTATCGATGCCGTCAATGCAAGATCCACCATTCATACATCTATAGAATTAAGCAGATCTAAAGTGAAGTTTTTAATAAGAATAATCATTTTTTTACCTAGGTCCCAATTGGCACTCATCGTACTGATACTGGCATCTATCTCCATGATAATCAGGGACGCAATAGCACATCGGTACTCCACTTTCCATCAAACACAGTGCATCATTCTGACAAGGATTGTCGTCGCACATCAGTATAGTTTCTTCACAGTTTTTGCCAGTATATCCTGAAAACGTTATTGATTATTTCACGGGAATTAATTATACTTATATTATTTCATACCAAAATGACAAGCACATGAATAATCTGCAGTTAGATCAATACATACACCACCATTTAAACATGGGGATGGTTCGCATTCATCTATAGGAATGTTACATACTTTTCCTGTCCATCCTAAAGAATAAAAATCATATTTACAGCCTCGTAAAGTCAATTCATTTATAGGTTAGATTAGGTATGATTAAATTTAGTTTGGTTATGTTACCTGGACGACATTTACAACTAAATTTCAAACCAGGCCCTTCGATACAGAGTCCCCCATTTTCACAACGTGCATCTTCTGTTTCATTACAAACAGCTACATCTATTTCACAATGTTGTCCAGAATATCCAGGTAAACAGTGACATATGTATCCGTTGTCAACATCGATACAAGTACTGTTATTCTGACAAGGATTAGAATCACATTCGTTATAGTTTACTTCACAATCGTCACCTGAAAAATGGAGTACCTATATTTTATTTCTTATTTGAATGAAGATACATAAGTGAACTTTTTATTTAGAATTTCGAACCTGTAAATCCTTCAGAACAAGTACAATTATACGCTGCTATTCCATCGATACAAGTTCCTCCATTTTTACACGGAGACGACCAACATTCGTTCCAGTTTGTTTGACATTGTATACCCGTATACCCATCTATACAATAGCAGGAGTATGTACTAAAAAAAAATGTTTTGCTAACTTGTTCAATATTTTTAATTAAAATACCCCCTTGTGTAACTATAAAGTATTTTCAAAATTTGTAAGTTCATTATTATTAATTAATACCTGTTTATATCGTCCAAACAGACTCCGTAAACGCAGGGGTTGCTTATACAAGCATAACCAGCGAATACCATTGGAACGACAAGGCATGCCCAACCGCCTAGGATTAGCATATGTTTATTGGTAGTCGTCATCAGGCATCCTTACTCATTACAACCTGTTTTAAATGTTATTTTAGCGTTTTAGCATGCATTTTTCTGTAATTAAGGATACAAATTGAGAAAATAATTCAAATAAATTAAATATATTCAAATTTAAAAAATAATTCCCGCTGTTTTTACAACAATCGATTTGAATCCTTTGTGTATATTTCTGATTATAATAGCTGTTAAAACAATTCAGATATAGATCTACTAGAAAATAGGTGACTGGTACCTTCAGAGGTAGTAGCGCTTAGTTACCCCCAGGAAGAAAGTGTGGTCAATAATTCATGTATTCTGAGGTAGGTAATTTATTTGTTTATTATCACGACATATTTTTATATCATTTCGTATCGATAGGCAATATCACGATACCTGTGTTAATGTAGTTGCATATATACACGTACGAAACATTTGTGTTATAAATAAATAATAAAAATTATTTTAAAATTCATAAATATACTGAAGACACCGGTTATTACGACTATTCGTTTTTTTCTACCAATATGACCGGTGCCTTCGATGTCGTTATAACCGGTTTCTACTGTATATCTAATTACTAATTATTATTAATTAAATAATTACCAAAAAAATAGGAATTATTTATTTTTAAAACTAATTAATTTATTACGAATAAATAAATAAAAATTTAATAAAATATTTACCTTATAATTTTCGTAAAATAACACTAGAATACAACACCATTTACTCATATACTAAAGTCACATTTAAACACGAAAATCATTTTAAAGGAAGGCGTGTTAATAATAATTTTAGTGAAATTGAAATATAAATTTTCCAGAGGGTGATTGGCCTTTTCACCATCTATATCTATTTCAGAATTGACCTAAACAGTGGTTACCGTAGCAACGTGTAAACACCACAACAAACACGTTTATCTATATGAGATACTCCCCAATTGTTATTATGTACATCTGAAATAGGGGTGGTAATTATTTTTAACTAATTTTCCTTCAACAGTTGAAATTGTGTTAATTGTTTCAAAACTAGTGTATTTGTTATGTTATTTTAACTCATTCAATTAACTCATTGTTGAATTTATAACAGGCGTTTTGAATAATAAGTACTGAATATATTTATCTATCTTTAAAGTTTTTCCTCCCCTGAATATAGGAAAATGGTACCCACTTTTATTGAATTTCATGACTCATTTTTTGCATTTTTCTATTTTATGTTAAGTTAAGTTATTTTTTATAAATTAGTT